>LNAC01000094.1:2060142-2136898 GCA_002007465.1 Ailurus styani | reverse complement strand
TACCTCCCCGGGCGGCAAGGAGGAGCTGGTGGCGGTCGCCTCCCGGCTGTGGCAGCGGCGGCGGCGCGCCTGCCTGGCGGCCGTCGGCGTGCTTCTGGCCATGGCGCTGGGGCTGCTCATCGCCGTGCCGTTGCTGCTGCAGGCGGCGCCCCCCGGCGCGGCGCACTACGAGATGATGGGCACCTGCCGCATGATCTGCGACCCGTACAGCACCGCACCCGGCGGGGGGCCCGCGGGCGCCAAGGCGCCGGCGCCCGGACCCAGCACTGCCGCCCTGGAAGTCATGCAGGACCTGAGCGCCAACCCTCCGCCCCCTTTCATCCAGGGACCCAAGGGCGACCCGGGGCGACCCGGCAAGCCGGGACCGCGGGGGCCCCCTGGAGAGCCGGGCCCGCCTGGACCCAGGGGTCCCCCGGGGGAGAAGGGCGATTCGGGGCGGCCCGGGCTGCCCGGCCTGCAGCTGACGGCCGGCGCGACAGGCGGTGTCGGGGTGGTAGGTGGCGGAACCGGGGGCGGCGGCGACTCCGAAGGCGAAGTGACCGGCGCGCTGAGCGCCGCCTTCAGCGGTCCCAAGATCGCCTTCTACGTGGGTCTTAAGAGCCCCCACGAAGGGTACGAGGTGCTCAAGTTCGACGACGTGGTCACCAATCTCGGCAATCACTACGACCCCACTACCGGCAAGTTCAGCTGCCAGGTGCGCGGCATCTACTTCTTCACCTACCACATTCTCATGCGCGGCGGCGACGGCACCAGCATGTGGGCGGACCTCTGCAAGAACGGGCAGGTCAGTCCCCCTTCACCGCCGCCGGCCCCCGCAAACCCCCGCAGACTCTCCTCCCCACCCCGCGCCCCAAACCGCCCGGGAAACCCGACTCCTTTCTCCCCACTCCGAGCGCCCGGGCGAGCCCCGGGAGGGAGCGCGCCGCAGCATCCAGGTTCCCGGTGCGCGCCCGGTCGCGTCTGTCCGGGTGTAGCGCGGCAGGCTGTGCCCCAAGCGCCTAGAGACCCCGCCACCTGCACTTTCCAGCTACTAGCGTGCCCGCCAGCAGCCCCGCGGGCTCCTCGGAAACCTCATCCTTCTTTAGCTCTCCCTTTGCGCCCCCGCCACCTCCTTGCCCTCCAGTCTTATTTCTTCTCGGCCCTGGTCCCCTGGTTCTCCCCCTTCCCCGCCGGGTCAGGGTTTACGAAGCCCCCTCTCTCCTTCCTTCCGGGACGTGACTTGCGGGCTGCTGAGAGGAGGAGATCGGAAAGGAGCGGGCCAAGTTGGAGAGAGAGAAGAGAGAGAGGAGCTTGGGTGGGAGCGTGGACCCTGGAGCCGCGGGCAGAAGGCCGGCGGGGGTTGGGGGTCGCCATGTGGGGGCTGGGCAAGGCCCAGGCAGGGGTGCCCTGGCCCACCTGCTCTGGCGGCTCGCCCCCAGGTCCGGGCCAGCGCCATCGCTCAGGACGCCGACCAGAACTACGACTACGCCAGTAACAGCGTGGTGCTGCACCTCGATTCAGGGGACGAGGTGTACGTGAAGCTGGACGGCGGGAAGGCGCACGGAGGCAACAACAACAAATACAGCACCTTCTCGGGCTTTCTTCTGTACCCGGATTAGGAGGGCAGGGAGCGCGGGGCAGAGTGGCTTCAGGCCGCCCCACGCTGTGCGGTGGCTGAGAGCTGTTCCCTGGCTGGAGAGGACCACTCTCGCTTCATGACACTTCCTGACACCTACGGAAAAGACGCATCCCTGCTGTCCTCCCTGCCCCAATCCGACCTCTGTGTCTGCGACTCACCATGCTCCACTCTGGGCTGTCCTTCTGGTCCCTGTCCCCTACCTGGGGAGGGGGAAGGGGATGCCAGAGTGGCGAGGTGAGCCTGAACCCGAACCCCGAGTTGGAGGCAGCTCAGTTCAGACTTTGCAAACCTGATTGGACTGGACAGGCCTGGCGGGAGGCCTGCCCTTCCAGTCTGCCTCCTCCTCGGAGTGCCCGGAGAGACAGAGGGCTCCCAGCCCTGGCCAGTGAGGTAGGCCGAAGTGAGCAGGAGCTCCTTGGGGCATCCTTGTGACCCAAAATACCTGTGCAAATTTCCCTGTCCATCAGCCAAAAACCACCCGCAGCGGAATCCCAGCAAATGGAAAATTCACCTCTCCACTGCATTCCCGAGTCAGACCCACCTTGATGCATTAAATTATGTTTTTAGACCATGGGCTCCGACTCTCTCTTAGCATGGCCCTAGGACTGGGGTGGATGGGTGGGGGTGTGGGGAGGCTCCAGACATCCACCTTGACACAGAGACCTTAACTGGGCCCTGAGTAGCCTAACCTACGCCCTGCTTGCCAGCCTTGCCCTGACCCTGCCACCTGGGGTAGGTGAAGAGATGTGGGGAGATGGGGTGGCAGCCTCCCTCCCCTGGGCTGCAGCCCGGAACCACCGAACCACCGGAAGAGCCCAGAGGAGGGTGGGGCGAAGTTAGAGGCCCCTGAAGAAGATAGCCTTGTGGGAGGAGGTCAAAGGGCAAGAGTTTCTGGGAAGGGAGGGAAAGAGGAGGCACGGGCTTTTGCACACGGATGTATGAATGAGGGGCTCTCCAGCAGGTGATTTCTGAGATGTTTGCCTCTAGAAGGAAATGCAGAAATCCTCCGGAGACATTCACCCACTCAGGCACATAGTACATTCAGCACAGGTCCGTTTGCTCACAAACCAGCTAGATCCACATCTCTCAAAAGAGCTGGTAAACGGAGACAATTCTGTGGACCATCAGTTCCCCGAATTCACCCCGAACCCTGTGGTGAGATAGACACTACCAGGGAGGGACAGCTTTTTTCCGGGGCCTTCCCTTCTATTTGCACGGTGGCGTGAGGGCACCAGCGCTGAACAGCAATGTGCTCGTTGGGTCTCCCCTCTTCACTTCCCTTCACCACTCCACACTCAGGAAAACACCCCATGTGGCTTTGATTTGTTTTTTTCTTTTTACTTTTTTGTTTCGTTTTTAAATCAAGGAAGAGTTCCGGTCAACAGTAAGTTATCTACAGAATAACCAGCTAGCAGCCTGTTAGTGCTTACTGAGCTCGTTTCGACCAGTTGTTTGAAGGGAAATGCCCGGGTGCGTGCAGAGGCAACCCAAGAGGGCGTGGACCTGGGTAAAGCCGGAAATATGCATGCAAAACCCACCTCTCATATAGATACATTGTTACAGCTGTCATCATTAATCCAAGCGACATGCGTGCACACACACACACACGCACGCACATGCATTCGTAGGTCCGTGTCCATGGAATGTGTGACAGTGTTTGAGGCTGGATGTCTGCCCCCAAATCGCATTGTGCCAGAGTTTAATTCTTGGCGGGTGCTGAAAGCCAGTGAGTGCCATCTGAGACACAGCTACACCCCCTGCCTTGAGTCCTGTCATTGTCACTATTCCTCTTTATGCTCCTATTTTATTTGAATAAGGTTTTATTGTCATTCACTTGAATATTAGCGATGATTGCATCTGCTTTGAGTCCTGGGATAAAGTGCTCAAAGGGAGCCGGGGAAAACAAATACACACTCACACACACACACACACACACACAAACCACCACCTCTCCAGTTCCAGACCCAAATGGAACCCTAGTTCCCCACCCCTGCCCCAGCCCACTGCCCTTGATTTTGGAGCCCAAATTCGGCTGAGCCCAGGAACTAGGGAGGGCAGAGTCGGGGCCCATCTACAGTTGCATACGTATCAATTTCTGATGCCTTGTCGATTGTATCATCCAGAAATGCGATTAAAACCAAATGTCTGAGACCCAAATGAAGTCTAATTGCTATGGATCTGCAATCCCCAGTGGGGCCCTAATCCTTTTTGACTTATTCCTCCCCTTCCTCCGATGAGATGGAGCTTAGACACAAAGCCCTTGGTTTAAATTTCAAAAATTAAAATTGACATGCAGCGGTGGCTTTCCTGGGAGCGGGAGGAATTTCTAAGGAGGCACCGGAGCCCAGCTTTATCCTCTGCATTAAGAAGCAATTTGTACTTCTAACAAAACCCCCACCACTCCCCTTTGGTGGCAGGGCAGTAGAAATGCCTTGCCTAGGTCTGGCTGTTCATGATACTTAGACAAATTTGAATCTGAGATTCCTCCATCGGTATTCCCTGATGCAACTGGGCTTCTTGCAATTCTAATTCAACTGGGCAGTCGGGAGGAGCTGCCAGAAGTGTCAGCTGCTAAGAGGATGATAGATTGATGAGGTGGCAGGCTGGAGGCAGGAGCTCACCCGCTCAGGACAACCTCTCTCTGTGTCTGCACACTCTCCATGTCCCAGGCAGGCCCCTCCAGACTCCTTGAAGTCCATGATCCCCCGATCTCTGGAGGACGCCCTGAGATGTAGGCAAGGAGGGATGGGGACGCCAGGCCTCCCCCACTGCCACCTTGGCTTGCTATCCACCTTGGGGTGCCTGTGGAATGCAAGAAACCGTTTGCCCCAGACCCTTATCCTTCTTGTCTCTAGTTGAGTATCATTACCGATCGTACTTAGTATTGTTTAATTTTCTAATTGCATTTGGGTCTCTTTTCTAACTGTGTTCTAAGGATGGGATTATCACACTGGCATCTCCCAGGAAGTGGGAAAGTTCTTATTCTGTTCATCTGGGAGGTGGGGAAATTAGGGTTCCAAGGGGTCCAGTGACTTGCCCAAGTTCACAAATCTAAAAGGCAGAACCAGGACTTGATCTCCAGGCCAAGCCTCTGCCGGCTGCCAAGACCAAGCACATCTGCCTCCCAGAGTTCACAGGCCTTTGAGAAGAGATCACATGGGTGGGACACACTTCCTACTCTGTCTTAGTCCTCTAATGGAAGGAGTCTCAGCATCCTTCAAAGGGTTAGGCAAGAAGAACCAGCTGTGTTTCTTTGGCCCAAAGTGTCCACAGAGAGCACCCCAGATGGAGGCTCCCTCTCTTGAGGATCGGCTGAACGTCCTGGCCTTGGGGTCCATGTTGATGGCCCAATAAGGCCCTTAGGTCACCAACTCCAAATGCTCTATTTAGACCTGCCTGTCTCCATCAGCAACTTCCCACGCCCCTTCTCCTTTGGTCTCCTGACCACCTTCTCTTATAGGCTCTCCCTTCTCCCTTTTGGTGGTGGGGAGGCGGGCACCTTGTGGGTGTAGTGAGCATGACTATCCCTGATTGGCAAGAGGCCCCTTTCTTTATTTCCAGAGTTTACATCTATGTGACTAATTATTTTCAGGAACACTTAAGTGCATGAGATACACACCTGGGTTGGGAAATTCAGATAGAAGTTATGCCTTCTGCTACATTTTCCTCCCATCTGTGTGAGCAGACGGCTCCCTTGGGCACCCAAGACGAAGCACCCCAGGTCCTCCTCTGCATGGAGCTCTGATGACACAGTACAGGGGCCATATTACAGAGACCAATTCCTCCAGACTTCACTGATCATGCAGTCTCATTGGACAAACATTTTTTGATCGCTCGCACCCAATCTATGTGTTTAACTTGTGAATAATTTACATATACTACTGTCAATTATAGATTAAAAAAATTTCTAACTTTCTGTATTCATATTCATCAAAGGATCTCAGTATTCAAGTCAGTAACTTTCTTCCAGCTGGCTAACCAAGTTTGGGAAAAAGGTCTCCTCTCACTGGAATGAAAGAAACAAGGGTTAATCCACGTGTTTCCTTCCGAGTTGCCATTTTCCCAGAATCTTAGGCAAGAAAACATGTGCTTTTATGTGTCACAGGTAAGGCTGCACACTTCAATTCTTTGTGTGCATAGCTTCAATCCTTACTTTAAGTATTAGGAATGCTTGGTTTTACTTTTTTTTTTTTAGATGAAAAATAAATAAAACTCGAGTTTCAATATTTCCTCTTTACACCTGATTTTGAAGCTCTGATGTTGGCATTGGAACCAAGCAATGGGATCAGAATGGGCCCTGGGAGCAGGCTCTGGCTCAGGCCCCTCTGAATATTGGGGAGGATGAACTTGGCAGGTGGAAGTGAAGCATTTTGGAGGAAGGTTCTGGTCTCCTGTAACTGTCGTATTCTGATCCCTTTCAACGAACGGGACAACTCCCCAGAGGACTACGGATCCGAGCGGCAATCACAGAAATAATAAGAGTACTAGTTTTTTTTTTTTTTTTAAAGATTCTACTTATTTACTTGACATAGAGAGAGAGAGATCACAAGTAGGCAGAGAGGCAGGCAGAGGGAGAGGGGGAAGCAGGCTCTCCCGCTGAGCAGAAAGCCCAATGCGGGGCTCGATCCCAGGACCCCAAGACCAGGACCTGAGCCGAAGGCAGTGACTTAACCCACTGAGTCACCCAGGCGACCCGTTGTTTTTTTTTTTTTTAAGATTTTATTTATTTATTTGACACAGAGAGAGATCACAAGTAGGCAGAGAGGCAGGCAGAGAGAGAGGAGGAAGCAGGCTGCTCGCTGAGCAGAGAGCCCGATGTGGGGCTCGATCCAGGACCTTGAGATCATGACCTGAGCTGAAGGTAGAGGCTTTAACCCACTGAGCCACTCAGGCACCCCAGAGCACTAGTTTTTAAAAATACATTTTATCATAATAATTTCAAAAATATTCAGAAGAAAACAGAATAGTCCAGGGAGCTCTCATGTGCCTGTTATGGGACTTTGATACTCAACAAATCATGGCCATCCAGGCAGGACACTTTTCCTCTATGAACACCTTAAGGTGTGCCGGGGATTGGTACTAGGGCTCGGTTGTTACCTCACAACTAACCTCGGTTGTTAGCCCCACTTTACAGATGGGGAAACTGAGGCTCACAGAGTTGTTTGTTTATTTGTTTGTTTGTTTTGAGACTCCCCAAGGGAAAGGCCAGGACTGCCGCTAAATTCTGTTTGACCCCAGAGCTCAAACTCTTTGGGGAGTATGGACAGGGCAGGGAGGTGAGATCTTACAGACAAACCACACTCCAGGTGTATTGGTACAAACAAGCTTTCCCATCAAACACTCCGAGGGGGATGCCACATCAGAGCATTTCTGGGGAGGCTCCCTACATGTCCGCTCTCCCCTGATATTGTCAATCAGCTTGTTTCCAGAACTTCTCATTCTTTCCCGTCTCACTGTTCCCTACACCACTCAAGCTCTTCCCCCTGGGGTGGCTTCTGCCCCTCCTTCAGGGCTCCGCTAGCCCCCAGCCTCACCCTGTGCCCAAGGGCTTCCTCTAGTCCCCCTTCCCTGACGGTCCAAAGAACCTTGACCTTCTCCACCATGGTGCTGGCCACACTGCTGTAACTGCTTTACAGTTTGGTTTTCTGTCTCCCCCATGGACGACAGGCTCTGCAAGGATAGAACCATCATCTGTGTGGATCATCACTGAACCTCCCACCTCTTCCAGTACTTAGAATGGTGCTCGTTACACAGTAGGTGCTCAATAAAAATTTGTAGGGTGGATGGATGGATGGATGGATGGATGGATGGATGGATGGACAGATGGGTGGGGGGGAATCCCGGGGGATCCTGAGAGGGTAGATTTTGGAAAGGCTTCCACTGGGGTGTCTGACTTTATAGTGGGATCGAGGAGATTTTCCCAGCAAGATGAATACTGCTCTTGACCAATTGGTCCCCATCTGTCTCCACTCATGGGCCCTGGGTTTGCAGGGTTTGGATGAATGGGACAGACTGTGCAAAGGAACACTGACTGGAACGTTCAAGGCCATGGTTACACCTCTGGAAATCAGCAGAACCTTCTGATTGACGTGAATATATGACCACTGCCACACTGTGGCTTTTGGGCTGATTTACAGTCCCTCCTGTCTGTTAGCCTTCTGGGGCTCCTGGGGCAGCAGCCTCTCTTCCAGTGGGGTCCCTCCGTGGGTGCTTTTCTGTCAGGATTCTTCTATTTTCTCCCAATGAAAAAACCCCATTTGAAAAATTGTTGCCGTAAGATGCGCTTACAAAGAATGTAAATAGAACAGAGAAATAGCAGATGGAAAGTAAAAACTCCCCCTCTCCTGCGCAATCTCCTTCCCCAGAGGTAATTTCTGCTAACCCCTCGGTTTGTATTCTTCCCAACTGTGCAAATGCACATATGTGTGGTTTTGTTCGTGAAGAATATAAAACTCTGAACACTGTTCTGCCCCTGCGCTTTCCCTTAACGATCACTCTGGAGGAGCTCTTGGGGGCCACGTGTGCAGCTTGTCTCTTTTGACTGGGGTGCATGCCATTGTTCCGCAGACAATGAAATGGTTACTAATAACAGATTTGTCTCCCCTAGAGCTGTCAGCCTCTTCTGGCATTCCTGCTCAGGTGGAGGAACAGCCTCTGCTAACTGATTGCTCTTCCAGGTTTACCCTCACATGGGAAAATCCCATCTCATGTTTGAAGCAATATAAACAATGTCTTTATCCAGTTTGTAGATTTCTCAAGCGCTTCCCTCCTGTTCTCCATGGCTACCTCCTGACCTATGATCTCCAGCTAGCAGCCCCCTACCCCTCTGCCTGGGGAATGTGTGAAGGAAGGAAAGAAATGAACTCCAGCCTGCCCTGGTTGGCTCCTGCTGGCACAGGGGGAAGGAAGGGTGCTCCGGGGTGTGTGTGTGAGCAGGGGCGTGGGGGGAGGGGGTTGCGGGGAGACACCCAGCTCCGGGCATCCTGGTCTCCAGTTAAGACGGTCCTTGGCTGCTGCCTGTGTTGCTTCCAACTTTGGAACCTTGCTCGAGATGTGATGTATTGGAGGGAGGGAGAAGGTTCGTGGAGCGTTACTGGGTTCCGGGGCCCTGATGGTGCTGGAGGATTTCCTAGAGAGAATACCATTCTTGGTTTGGACTCCTGGGCAGCTGATTGGCAGAGCTGTGATTTTTTTTTTAATGATGTGCATCTGCTTGCCCACATGTGCCATTGGGGGAATTAGTAAATGTCATCTCTTATTCTAGGGGAATGCAGCTTTTTTGCAGTTTCGTGAGTGCAGCTTTGTGAGTGAGAAGCAGGTAGGGACTCGGCACCCATTTGGCTGCTTAGCTGTGTACCCAGGTCCCCAGGCCTGAGGTTTGGAGACTGGCCCCCTTCTCTTTTGCCTTCCTTCCTTGCAGTTCCTGTGTCCAGGGCTGGGTGCAGCGGCCTCTCTCTTGTTCCCTGCACCCAGGGTAAGGGAAAGAGGCAGGGCGGGTTGGGCATTGTCCTCTGATGCATGGGGATTCCGGGCCAGCCGAAGACACTGACCCTGGCAAAGGGATACCAGGCCACGCTGGGCATCTGATGTATGCCCAAGCAGTGGGCAGCAACTGCGAACACTAAAATAGCTCAACCCTTTAAAAGCAACCAGGTCATGGACACAGAGTCTGTGGACAGAAAAAGGTGGTTTTAACCATTTTTTTTAATTGAGCTGAGCCCTCTATCTGTGTTATCTTGCTTAATCTAGACAAGTAAGAAGGTGACACTCAGCAAGTGCAATACCTCAAAAGTTTGCGCAACAATTCTGGGAGAAGGGCAAAACTGAGGCACAGAGAGGGCTGGTGATTTGCTCAAGATCACAAAGCAAGGCAGTGCCTCAGATTTTAAACTCAGGTCTGTCTGATTCAAAGGCTCTATAATTTATAATCCAGTGCCCTGTCTCTCATACCGGCCCACTGGTAATCTGAGGCTTGCATATAACCTCTCTGATCTATGGTTTCCTCTTCCATAAAATGCCACTGATTTCATAAGGCTAATGGGGGAATGAATGAGCTAATGGACATCAACTATGTTAATGGGCAGTGCTCCATAAAAGTTAGTTATTATCTGCATTCAAACATTTGTTTTTGAAAAAGTCACTTTCTACCTGTACCATTGGCCACTTTTCTAAGCTACTGATACTCATTGGAACTCAACAATAGTCTTCGAACTTGTATTCAAATTCACCTTCACCATAAACTGGCTCTGTTAGACTTTGACAGATACTTAACTGGCTAAGCCTCACGTTCCCCATCTGTAAAAGGGGGCCAGTGCTCCTAGCACATAGATGGTTGGGAGGAGTTAATGAGATGTTATAACATAGTATGAGGCACAGAGTCAGTGCTTGAGACCTGGAGATGGTAGGCGTTGTGAGGGACTGTTCTCTTCTGTCCTGAGCGGACACCTTCCAGGAAGCACCAAACCCAGTCTACTTAGAATGAGAAGGGGCAGGATTTCAGTGTTAGCAGCTGGTTTCTATGTGCGTGTCGGTGTCTTAGGGGCCGCCCAGGGCATGTCCCAAACACGTCTGCAATCCGTTCAATGAGCCTGTGAAGTAAAGATAATTGCACCCACTTCACAGATGTGGAGGTGTGAGGCCGTTTTCAACAGTTGTAATGTCAAAGCCAGAATTCAAACCAGGGCATTTCCTGCTGTTCATCGCTTGGCCTCCCAGAGAGGAGGCACCATGCGGTAAGTGGTGCCTGGCCTGGTCCCTATACATTGGTTATGTACGCAGATCCCGGAGGGGCTCCCTTGTTGATTCCCAGGCTAGTAAGCCCCTGCATAGTTGGGCCTGAAGCCACGACTAAATCTCAAGGCTCTGCTGCATGAATATGCAAACTCTCATTGACGGCCCAGCTCTATCACAGCCCGATTTCAAATTGACGAGCACAGCCCAGTGGCTCAGGGCCTCTTGCCATGCATAGTAAGAGCACCCACTAATCCCCCGCTAAAGCTCCCGGGGCTGGGTGTGTGAGGGGGAGGCTCATCACAGCCCATTCCAGAGGGTGCGTTGAGGGCATGCAGCCCAGGCCTTGGACTCCTTCAAGGCTTGTCCTGCCTCCAGGAGATCGATATGGACCTTACAAGTCTTTGGAAGGCTGGTTTCTTCTTTCTTTCCCCAGCTCCAGAGACCCAGAGACCCAGACCCCGCTGGAGGGCACAGAGTCAATGGGAGAAGTCCGATGGGAGACGTTCGCTCACCTCCAGGCTTTGAAAACCAGTTTGCTGCCTGTTCCATTCAAAACCTGCCCAGTTGGTACCCACTGTGTGCCCAGCACTGTGGCAGGGGGCCTGGTTGCTACCTTCTTTCACTCTGGCTGGTAACAGGAATAATGATTGCCAATGGTAATAGCAATGGTACTTCTTCCATTGTCCGGTACCTTCTGGAAGGTGCCAGTGACTTGTGTTGACCTCGTTCAGAACCCTGTGGCCCTGCAACATGGGTGTTATTCTTTTTGTCTCACAGCTGTGATACTAAGACTAGAGAATTTAACTAACCTATAACACAGACCCACAGCTAAGAAGTCATGGAGCCTGATTTCGAGCCCAGATCTTTATAGCAACAGAGCCCCTCCTCCACCCACCGAGATGCTGAGGTGTGTGGTGAGACCATGCCCATGTGGGGAAGGGCTTCTTAGATGGCTGCTCTAGGTACAGGGGATTTCCATCTGGAAGTGAGAGAACCTGGGAGGGACTGGAGTGATCAGGAGGGCTTCCTGGAAGTGGTGACCTCTGAGAGGGACTGGAGTGATCAGGAGGGCTTCCTGGAAATGGTGACCTCTGAGCTGGGGTTTGCCATCTAAATAATAGTCATTATCCTTATGATGGGTTTGAGCAGAAAAAACTCACACTGAAGATTTGCTGGTTATGTCTTTATTCTCCAAAGATTTAGTGATTGACCTACACTGAGCTCTGTGGGGTCCAAATTTTCCTGAGACTTGACCCAGTCCAGCAGAAACTCTCAGGGGAGGAGAGGAACCAGAGTGGGGCCCCAGGCAGGGAACCTGTCACCTGGAGCAGGGGGGAGACCACATGGAGGAGGGAGTCCCTGAGCCCCTGGTAGGGCCAGGAGAGGAGAAACAAAGAGGCTTGAAGTCTTCCGTGTCTTGGAAGGCTGGATTGAGGTGGGGGTCTGGCGAGAACTTGAGGTATTATTCTGGTGGGGAGGGACCAGCATGGGCAAAGACAGGGGAGTGGGGCTTGCCTCTGGGAGGGGTCTCATGGAGGCTTTCCATCCCCGTGTTTTGTGTGTGCTTGCGTGCACACGTGTGCATATGGAATATGTGTGTGTTGAAGTAGTTGTGAATTATCTGTGTGTGTTGGGGGATAGTATATTGCAGGTTTTTTGTGGCCAGGATGCTTGTGAGTGGGATGGGGTGTGTGTGTATGTGGGTGCTTGTGTATATGGGGGGGGGACAACGGCGTCAATTACAATGGTGCTGTATCTGGCCCAGAACACCTCATTTATAGGGCCCTTCTTACCCCACAGTGGAAACATGGAAGATTTGTGTGCTGTTGGTTCATTCCCCTTGCCCCCAACACGCATAGTAAACTTAGTGGCCGCCTCTCTTGGAAATGTGTTTGGAGTTTGTGTTGGGGGTGGGCTGGAGGGTGGGGTGGGGTCCAAGCCTGAGGACTGCATGATAGAGGAGGTTCAGAGAAGCAGTAACTCAGAGCAGGGGGCGGGGGTGCCTAAGGGACCCAAGATCGTGATGTCCCGGAAACACTGTCACAGATACCTGGGCGTGACCCAGCAGCAACTTAACACTTGAATTTTACTTGATATTCTCTAAAGCACACTCCAAAGCACATCTCATCTATTGTTTCTTACCTAGCGTGGTGAGCTTACAGAAAGCTCCTTCCCATTTTATCCCTGTAATGACCCTGTGCCTTAGGTGGGCCAGCTCTTACACTTCCATTGACTGGTAAAAGATAAGATATGCTCATGAAGATAGGTTAAGATAAATGAATGATTGCTCCAAGGCCACACAGCTGGTAAACAGTTGAACTAGATATGGCCGCTCAGTCCGTCCTGTTGGATTCTATGAGCTTTTGTTGGCTCAAAGTGAGAAGTCCGGATGTGGTATTCATGAAAGGGGAGGGAGTAAAAAGGCAGATTCCCACCCCATTCCAGGCTATTTAGAGCAGATCCCTTTCATTTACCCCAACCCTCACATAACCTTCTGGGTACAACTAGTAGGTCATCCATCCATCCATCCATTCACCCATCCAACCACCCATCATCCATCTACCCGCTCATCTGTCCATCATCCATCCATCCATCATTCATGTATTCAGTGCATACCTGTATGCCAGGCCCTGTGTAGGTGAGATGATCTCTATCCAAAAGAACTCCCAGTCAAGTGGCAGAGCTTCCAGAAGCCTCTATCCACTCCTTCCTCACCTCCTTGAAATGGCTCCTTACTGAGAGAGATGGGTGTAGAGCCCTTGCCTTGCCCACCCATCAGTGAGCCCGCCCAGCAGGAAGCATGGCAGCCTCTGATGGGTCTATTCCCAAGCAAGTGGCATCGAAGAACAAGCAGTTAACCCCCAGTGAGGCTAAAATTCTGAGGCAAGATCAGCCTCCTGCAAACTGGCATTGGTAGCTGAGGATTCAGCTCCTCTCCTGAGGCAAAACCCAAGGTGTTTCCTGCCACTTCTGCAAGGTGGTGAGAGTTGGGCATAGCATGCCTCTTGCCTTGAGTTTGCTTGCATTGCGTGCCATGTGAACTCTTGCTTGGCCCGTGGCTGCAGGCTGTCCCCTTGGCTTAGCTGGCCACCATTGCCAAGTGGGAAGTGGATGACCATAGTTGGCATGAGCCCCCCATTTCTGGAGGAGCATGTCACAAGTCCTACGCTGTGGTCAGTACTATGTTGGGAGGTCTGGCAGCAAAAGGAGAAACTCTGGGCTGTCTTATTCTACTTCTAATGTTAAGTTACTAACTGAAGCCAGGAGCTTCTGGAGGAAATAAGGAAGCAAGCCCACCACCTAGCATGGTGCACACGAGTCTAGGGCCCAGGAGGGGAGACACTTGCACAGCTGAGCTCCAGGACTGAGGAACATGACGGCCTGTCCCTAACATGTGTGTTTTGGGCAGCTGGCTTATGAAGTCCCCCCGCCTGCTTCCAGCTGCCTCCTTTCTGTCACTGGAATAACGGGGCTGCCAAGTTAGGGGCTCTACGGTAGCCCCAGCTCTTAAACAGCCAATAATTGTCTTCACTGTGTGAGGGGACCCCCGTTCATGACTGTTTTCTGGAGGCTGCTGGGGGCCAGGGGCCCAGTCAGGTTTTCCTAATTATTTTTCCATTATTTGCTCTCCAGGAGACGGATTGTTTGGCAAGCCTCCCATGCCTTCGGGCATTTACAGGGTAATGACCAAGTTCCAGAGCTGGGGGGCTGGAGGGGCACGACCGGCCTCGCCACCTCGTGGCTCACCTCTCCCCAGTAGCCAGGTGGAGCCTCTATTTCCCCCACGTGGAGGCTCTTCCTTGCCTCTACGCAGGCTCAGCACTAGGGTGAGGCACAAACGTAAGGGGACGCTGAGAAACCTCAGTCATTAAGGTAAATACTTTTAATATAATATTTAAAATCTCAAAATCATTGCAATCCACAGTAAACAGAATCTCAACATTTTAAATAAAGGCGCTGTCAGGTGGAGACATCGAGTATATCTTTTTTTCCTTCAGGGCGGATTCTCCATTCTCATTTTATCCCAGATGAGTACCAAGTTGTGGAAGGAGAGGGCAAGAAGAGGGAAGATGGAGCCCTGAGACTTCAGGGATGGAATGATTGACTGCATGAATCTTAATAAGAAGAACCCTCCTGTCACTAACTATCCGTTGTTTGCTGAGCACTTCCTCAGTGCCATGTACCATGTGGTATACTTTATATTTCTGACGTCATTTTTTTTTCCTGCCAAGGTGGCATGATGACTCTCCTTTCATGGATTTGGAATCCGAGGAACAGAAAGGGCAAGCAGTTTACCCAGAGTGACACAGCAGGGTCGGGGTGGAGTCTGAAACTGAGTCTTGTTTCATTTTTCCCTCCCTTCCCCTATGATCCTTTGTCTTCTCAAATTCCTTGTATCAGTGAGATCATATGATAATTGTCTTTCTCTGATTGACTTATTTCGCTTAGCCTAATACCCTCTAGTTCCATCCATGTTGTTGCAAATGGCAAGATTTCATTTCTTTTGATGGCTGCATGGTATTCCATTATATATATATACCACATCTTCTTTATCCATTTATCTGTTGATGGACATCTAGGTTTTTTTTTCCATTGTTTGGCTATTGTGGACATTGCTGCTATAAACATTCAGGTGCACGTGCCCCTTTGGATCTCTACATTTCTGTCTTTGGGGTAAATACCCAGTAGTGCAATTGCTGGGATATGACTCCCCCTTGAGGGATGCTTCTGTCTCTGCTTTTCTTCCTGTCCCAAGAATGATGATGACTGTACCAATAAGTGCAATTTCTTGGGCTCTTGCTCTGCCCCAGGTACTCTTCCAAGCGCTTCGCACCTGTGACTTCATTTAATCTCCTCAGCCACCCAATAAGGAGGTAAGAATCATCCCCATTGTATGCACGAGAAAACTGAGGCACAGAAAGGCTAAGTAACTTGCCCCAGGTGCCAGAGACAGTAAGTGTCAGAGCCACCACGGGCTGTCTCAGAGCCTCAGCTTGCATCCTTCCTGGCTAGTGAGGAAGGATGCTCCAGGCGCTGAGCTGGACTGGGAATGCCCCTGACCCACGGCCCAGGTGGGGCGGGGAGCGGTCATGGCCAGCCCCCCAGCCCTGGCCGAGGCCCTGAGCCTCCCAGAGCTCACGGGTCTCAGGCCGGGGCCTCTCCCCGCCACCGTCCCACCAGACCGGCACCTCCCGTCGCGAGCCCCTTCGGTCTTCCCTGCTGTACTCAGCAGCGCCCGTCATCCTGGTGGAAACCTGCCAGGGGGACAATGAAGGCATTCAAGGGCCGTTATTTATTTATTTCTCAATAAAGAAACTTCATGAATAGATGGATATTTATTCACCTAATTCACTTTTGCAAATGCAGTGTCCTTCAAAGGATGATTTGTTTGCTGAGCGGGACTGAGGCGGGAGGTTAAAAATAGCTCCCGGCAGTACCGTATTTCTCAGTAAATCAGTGTTGATAATTTAATAATAAAATTAGGCTTACATCAGGTACCAGATAACACTCCTCTGACATGCAAATCGAATTCAGCTTCCTACTCAACGTGGGTCGTTTGTGGGGCTACAAATTCACCAGCCTCCGTGTTTGGGGCACTAAATTTAGAGCTTTTCCTACCTGGGTCAATACCAGTGCCTCTAAAATGCCTGTCTCACTAATGTGGTCATTTGTAATATTCTCTAAATTCAGACTGTAGATGACTGGACTTCCCCTCACTTGGGAGCTACCACTCACTTCCTGCCACAGCAGGAAGGAAAAGACCACCCAGCGCACACTTCCACAATTTGGGGAGATCACTCTAAATGGCTTTGAGTTTCAGGGCAGAGCGGCTGTCTCCCCCAGAATGCACCCTCCTAGGTGCATTTCTTTCCCTCTCAGTAAAGTTTCATGACCATCTATTATGTGCCAAGTCCTGTAACAGGTGCTGGGGCAGAAGGGAAGCCCCGGATGTTGTCTCCACGGAGTCATGCGTGGAGGGACAGGACAGACATGTCAAAGGGCATCATGGTATAAGGACAATGAGGGAAGCTGGACAAGGTCTAGAGGAACACAGCAGAAGGAAGGGCTGTGAAGGAAAGAGCAGAGGTTCCAGGAGGCTTGCCTTCAAAGAGACATCTCTACTGGGTTTTGCAGGATGCATAGGAGTTCACCAGGCATTTGGGTAAGAGTTGGCGGCACAGGAGAGGACATTCCAGGCAAAGAAAATGATCTGCACTGTCTAGAGAAATTAAAACTGGTTCTGTGCAGCCAGAGACTAGCAAGAGGCCTATGAGACATGACACGGAGCTGAGATGTTTGAGGGCCTGGCAAACCAGGAAAGGCTTGGAAGCAGGGGCTAGATGGGGTCTGGTGTCCATGTTGAAAGATCTTTCAGGACACAGTGTCGATGGAGGAGAGCAAGATGGTTCCCTTTTCCCCTAAGGACAGGGCACCCCATTTTCTATAGGGCAGGTAGAGGACTCTATTCAGGACAGGACACAGGGGCTAAAGAACAAACAGGAGCTAGAGAACACCGAGGGTGAGGACGGAAGAGGAAGAGCTGTCCCAGAAAGAGTCTAGGGGGTAGTGAGGGGCCCACCTAGGCCCTCGGGGTGGGAGCCTCAGGTTTCACCAACCCACAGGTGTTCAGCAAACCCCTCTATTTGCATGACAGGTGCAGCGTGGAAACCATTCCCACATGGGCCATGAAGTTGGACTACAGACTACAACCCTCTGAGTCGTCAAGGCAGGCAGCATGATCCCCATTTTACAGATGAGGAGACTAAAGCTCAGAGAGGTGAAATGATCTGTCCAAGGTCACTCGGCTAGAAAACGGGCCCACTGTGACTCTGGACTGTGTCCTCTTAATCCCTAGTCCTGGCTCTTTTGGGAATATAATTCTCATTGCAATGAGCAGGGCTCCCATGATGATTTTCTTTTTCTTATATGTGGGGGATGGGAGACAGAGGGTTAGAGTGACTTGCTCCCAATCATGTAAGTGACCCACGGCCTGAATTTAGATTCCCTTCTCCTGAGCCCCCCTTCCTTCCTTCCTTCATTCATTCATAGGGGGTCATCACTGCTATCTGGCACTGCCCCCCTGTGGCCTCCCGTCCTCACTCACTGGCTGGCTGGGGCATGCTTGCCTTCCTGATGCTTTGTAGGTGGCCAAGCACTCTCCTGCTCATGGCTTTTGCCTTGCTGCTCCTCTGTCTGGAATACTATCCCTCCTCAACCACGCCCCCTCCCCACCGCCACCAGGTATTATCATAGCTCCTTCCCTTACTCTGTTCAGGTGTCCACTGAAATGCCATCTCCTCAGAGAGGCCTTCCAGGACCTCCCCAACCATCCCCTCTGGCTTTCTTTCTTTCTTCTAAAGATTTTATTTATTTATTTGTCAGAGAGAGAGAGAGTACAAGCAGTGAGAGCAGCAGGCAGAGGGAGAAGCAGGCTCCCCGATGAGCAAGAAGCCCAACATGGGACTTGATCCCAGCACCCTAGGATCACGACCTGAGACAAAGGCAGCTCCTTAACAGACTGAGCCACCCAGGTATCCTTGGCTGTAGCTTTCTTGAAAGCATTTACCCCTATGCCTGCCACTTCTTCACATGTCCATGCCTGTCTCCCCCCACAAGACAGTAAGTTCCAGAAGGGCAGGCACTTTGTTTGCTTCTGCATTTTATCTCCTGTCTTATGATGAAGAGACGCTTGATAAATGTTTGTTGAGTGAATATATGTGGAGTGACCCTTGGTTGCAGGGTCCTGTCCCGGGATCCAAGACGCGCTCTTCCCATAGGAGTTGGTTCACAGTGTGCTGGGGACATGGGCTTGCAGGTCCTCACCCTGTGCTAAGTGCTACAAAATACCCAGGAGCTCTATTCACAGACCACCAGCAGTCTGGGGCTCTCTTCAGAGCAATGGGAACCAAGAGTTAAGGAAGGGACAAGGGACCTGTGTGAGCTGGAGCTCTGGCAGGGAAGGCTGACTCACACATGCTCAGATGTATTTTAAGAATGAATGCAAGGCCCAAACAAAAGTGGAGAGGACATCCAGGTTGTCCCTCAAACGGTCCAGAAGATCACCCTTCATTATAAACATTGCGGTATTTGGTCACGTCCGTAGCTCTTGGTCTCAGTTTACAGAGCAACAAAGTGGGTGGAAACTTCCAAAATGGGTGATTTTGCTTAGCTCACAAAGCCTGAAACATCTGTTATTTTTTCCAGGGGAATTCAGTCTGTAATTCCCCTTCCTGTCTTTTCCCTGAATCTTTATCACCTACTAAATGTTCAGCTCTCTGCTGAATGGGAGGTCCTGGAAACATGTCCCACCTCTCTCCCCCCAGAGTGCCTGGGCACTGGGGCTTAAGGCCCCCCTCCAGCCCCTTTGGTCCCACAGGAGAGGGACAAAGAGGCTGGTTCGGGAGCGAGCAGATCAGCAGTCCTGAGAGCTGGCTCCAGCAAAACGCAGTTAGATGACAGGTACATTTTATTCTATAATAAAAGGGCTTTTAAGAAAAATACAGAGTGCTTAGGGGAAAGTTGGAGGGGGGAAAGGAAGGCAAAGAATTGTTCACACTCCATCAATGCCTAAGAAAAACCAGTTTCAATGACGCACTCTTCCAGGTATTAGAAGGGCTGCGAGGTGGGGGCCAGGTTCGGGATGCAAGCCTGTTGTGTACACTTCCCCCCTTCCTACCCAGTGCTAGAAACCTCTGGTCCCAGCCTCCTGCCCAGCTCCACTCAACTGCTCAACTACCACCTCCATTCCAACTGGTGTGAAGCAAACTTCTGAATCCCCCGCCCAGAGCCGAGAGCCAGGTGGTAGATACCAGAGGGCCACTGGTGAGTTAAGATATTTACATTTCTACTTAGATCCTTAAATATGTAGATACTTTCATACTGATTGGTGGGTAAGCACAACTCTGAGCAGCCCCACCTGCCTCGGCCTCTTCCCCAGGACCCCTAAACCTCCCCATGCTGCAGCAGCTAGAGGGTTAAGCCCTGGCACATTTGGATCCAGCTCCAAGTCTCGTCTGGCTGGTCAATGTCAATGCCCACAGGTCTCTAAGTGGGCTGAATATGCCCTCTTACTCCCAGTCCCTCACTCACACCCACAAGCTACTCTTCCTTCCCCGTGCAGGGTAGCATGCCACAGCCGCAGGTGCCCAAGGAAACATCCAGAGGAGTGTGTCATGGACATACCCCACTCCTACACACCATGCTGAGCTAGGGCCCTGCCTCGGCCCCGGGACTCCATGGGAACGGGCACTGTCCCTCCTGGTCCCTGCTGAATCCCCCGCCGGGGTCCGGCACCCGATCAGTCCCTGGTAAGTGGCACACTGTGGTTGGCTGAATAATGTACCAGAATTGTATGCATCCTAATCTTTGGAGAGCCTGACCCTGTGAAAGTGACTTGCAAAAAGGACTTTGCAGATGGGATTCAGTTAAGGACCGTGAGGTGGGGAGATGATCCTGGACTCTCTGGGTGGGTCCCGGGTAATGCCGTGCATTCTTTAAAGAGGGAGGCAGAGGGAGACGTGACTTGGCAGAGGAGAATGCTGTGAGACTATGGAGGCCGAGACTGGAGGGAGGCGGTCACAAACCCAGTAACACAGGGGGCCTCCAGAAGCTGGGGGAGCCAGGGGGCAGACTCCCTGAAGCAGCCAGAGGAAACCAGCCCTGCCAACACCTTGATGTAAGCCTCACCATTCCCCCTCCTTGGGTGAACCTCAGTTCACACTCCTGGCCTCCAAAACTGTGTGAGAATGAGTACCTGTTGTTTTAAGCCACTGATGGGTGAGTTCTTACAGTAGCAATAGGAAACAAGTGCACACACCCAACTCATCTTTTTTTTTCTTTTTTTTTTTTTGAGAGATAGAGAGAGAGAGTGAGTGAGCATGCGTGAGCAGGGGGAGGGGCAGAGGGAGAGGGAGAAGGGGAATCTTAAGCAGGCTCCAGACTTCACGCAGAGCCTGACATGGGGCTCGAGCTTGTGATCCTTGAGATCATGACCTGAGCTGAAATCAGGAGTCAGACGCTTAACCAACTGAGCCACCCAGGGACCCCTCACATCCATCCAACCCATTTTGACCATCTGGTAGGTCATGGCACTAAGAACAAGAAAACAGCTAAGGACCGTGGCCCATGACCTCTTGGAAATGTGAAAGCATTCATGGTTCTCCTACCCCCTCAGTGCCCTGTAAACTTCCCCAAAGACTTCCCGTGACGTGGGTAGCTGAGGTCTTAGCCCGCAGACAGGTCCTTCCCTTGCCCCCATTGGCTCCCGGTCTCCACACACCACACAGGGCAGTCAAGCCAAACCGATGACATTTGCTTTTGCCTGAGTCCCATGCCACACATTCTCCTCAGCCCCCTTGTCCCCATTCAGTCACTGCGGCCTGGAACGCACCCCCATCTTCATTCAGTTACCTTCCACTTGTCCCTCAAGCTAACCAGGGAGTTCTTTCCTCCAGAAAGCCTTCTCTGCTGGCCCCAGGGCTGGGTTCCACCCCTGCTCTCACAGCTCCTGGTGTGGCCGGGGACACGGCCCGTGGCTCCCACTCTCCAGGACGGGGAGCCCCGATGTTGGAGCAGCATGAAGCCATGACTTCACCAGTGTCTCTGGCCACTTTGGTGGGGCTGCCGTCCAGGTGGCCACAGCTGGGACTCGTGACTCACACTATGTGAACACAGCTTGGTGGCTTCCATCCAGGACAGCAGGGCAGGTATGGATGACCCTGAGGTCTGTTGACCCTACTGGGGGACCCACTGTGGGGAAGAGAGAGGCTCCCCGGTTCTGCTTTCCATCCTTCTAAAAGTTTACAAATTCGACGGAACACATTTTCATCTTGCCCTTTTCTTCCCTAAGCCTGTAGGGACTTTTTATTTTGGGTAAGGATTGGGTAAGGATTCTGTAGATAAAATATATAAGCAAATGAGGGTCAAGATGTTCCTTTTCTTTCTCTTCACTAGAAAATGGCTTTTTTTTTTTAATGTCTCGTAAAAGTCCTACATGTTCCCAGGAAAATATTTGGACACTATGGAAATGCGTTGCTTTGGGAGAAACACGAGAGCCCAGCACTACTGACTTCTTCCTCCCTGCAAACCAGGTCCTGCCCCCACCTCTGGGGTACCCTCCCTCTGCCCCTCCCCCCAGTGCTGAGCCACAGCGGCTGAGCACCTTCACCTCCCATGTCCTCAGGGCTGTGGTCCTTCTTGCAGACTTGCAAGTGAGGAGTTGTTGTTCTCTGTTCTCTGTTGTCCCCTGTTTGCCCCAGGGGCTCCACTGCACAGAAAGTATCCCAGGGAGTCGGCCAAGGAGGGCAGGACTCTTGGGAAGCTTCTGCCTGAAGCCTGTTGAGTGCTCCTCTACCAGCCAGCTTGGCTTATGTAGCCCTGTCCTAGCTGGGCTGGGCCACTCAGTCACCAGCACTGAGCATCTGCCGTATGCCAAGGTCTGTGCTAGGCCTGTGGGCTATGTATGGGGTGGGCAGAGAAAAGAACCCATGCGATCCGAGCACTTGGCCCGTACTGAGTGTTTTATGTGGATTATGTTATTGAATACCCACCATAACCTGGTAAGGTAACTATTATCTCACTTTACAGAGTACAAAGCTAGTAAGAGAGCGGGAATTCAAAGGCATGTCTTCATTTCTCCTACTCCGCAGAGAGGCTGGACTCCCAGGGTCTGATGGAGCTGACAGTAGACCAAGGAGGTAGGTCCCGGGTGCTCCTGTTAGGAAGTCCCTCCAGAGCTCTATCTGTCTGTCTGTCACCCTTGAGTCAGTCAGTGCGGGTTCCCAGCTCAGGGACTCTGGGAAACTTAAGTCTGGATGCATGGGAGATGTTGATAGTTTCTACCAGGGCCACAGCAAAACTGCTTTGGGCGGGGGGTGGGAATAGGGATTGGGGGTGTTCCCACCGGGATAAAGGGAAAGACCCAAGGTTAGTTACCAGGGGGACTGGTGCTGTCATTAACTCTGCGGGGTGCAAGGGAGAGGGACTAGAGGGTCTGGTCCAAGTCTCAGGTCGGGGGGAGTCTCTAGCGATGGAAGAGCTGCTGGGAGTGGGGGTGGGGTTGGGGATAGGGGGCAGCCTTATCCCCATGGCCTCTGTTAGATGGCAGTTGAACCAGGTCAGCTGGAGGGGCCCACGGGGATCTGGCAGCTGTGGTTCTGGGATTCTTTTTGAGGTCCTGGTCAGCACAGTCATAGGGCAGAACTGGGAGCTCCTCAATGGCAGGGATCATGCCTGTCCAAGTCACCGCTGCTTCCTCGTGGCCTGGCATCTCACAGGGGGTGCTCAGGAGGGAGTGAACGGATGAGTGAGTGCACCCCACAGGCTGGAGCTCCCAGGATTGGAACAGGAAGTGGGAGGGGTGACAGAAACCAGGGGTCACACCAGGGATCTTTGTGCCACTGTGCAGAGAGGACCAAAGCCAAGGCCGACACGTGGTGGGGATAGAAAGGGAGGAGGAATGGTTTCACCTCTAAGTCTTAATCCTGTAAATCCAGGCAGGGAGGTTTTAATTACTTAGCTTTGAGTGGTTTTATTTTTCAATTAAAGTCATCAAGTAAACACTCAGAAATTAGTGCCCTTGTTGGAAATTAGCAGCACAAGTGGACCCTTCTCAAGATGCTGAACTAGAGCTATCCAGGCAGGGAGGAGGGAGGAGCTTCACCCAGCCCATCACCTCCACCCATGGGCTCAGGTGGGACGAGACCTGGGGGCTGCTGGGGTGGTTGTGCCCCCAAGTATTTGCCTCTTCTAATCCACTTCCCCAGCGATTGTCACTCCAGGCTTGGATGGGGAGGGCATCAGCTCAAACCAGGGCCAGGGACCAGGAATCATGGAGCCCATGCCAGGCCTTCGTATACAGCAGGTACTCAGCTATTATCTGGTGTTTGGAGTGTGAGGGGAGGCATGACTCAGGACCTGGGGAGAGGGCTGTGGTCTGGGCACCAATCCAGGCAAGTGTGCTTGGGTGAGGGACTCTAGCTTGTCTCGTGTCGCCCTGCCTAGGGACTAAGGGAGGGAGGGTGGTGGGGGAGAAGGGAACTAGAGGTGTCAGTCTGGGCCACCATGGGTGATCTTTGGCCAAGAAACAACCACTTCTAGGTAAATCCCAGCTGGGGAACTAATAGCTCTATCTGACCCCATCAAAAAGAATTCAGGAGGCCACTGGCTGCATCTGGAGAAAGATGTTGTCTTCCCAGAGACTGAGGTGTCAGAGAAATCCCCAGGATTCTTTCATCAGTGCTATGGACTGAATTGTGACCCCTCAAAATGCATAAATTGAAGCCTAATCCCCAGTGACTATATTGGAGTAGGGCTTACATGAAGGTAATTAAGATTAAATGAGGCCGTAAGGGTGGGGACCTGATCCTATAGGATTAGTGTCCTTATAAGAAGAGGCATGAGAGCTTGCTGTCTTGCTCTCCACCAGGTGAGCATTCAGCAAGGAGGCAGCCATCTGAAAGCCAGGAAAGGGGGCCTCACCAGTCCCAAGATCAGCTGGTACTTTCTTCTGGGACCTCCAGCCTCCAACACTGAGAGAGATGAATTTCTGTTGTTTAAGCCACCCTGTGTGTGGTACTTTGATCTGAGATGACTAATAAAATCAGTGACATGACTTATGGTGCTATGAGCTTCCAACAGATCTGGGAGAAGGCCTGAGCAGTAACAGGACATGGTCATAAGGTAGCTAGGAAGTGGTTGGGGCCAGAGCCAGGCAGGTCTAGCAGCTCCTAAAGGCCAGCATCTTTAAAGACCACGCTGCTTCTTAAGATGTTGATGATGGTAACGATGGTGGCAGAATCCTCATGGAACATCACAGAACCAAAGAAATGAAGCTGGCTTTCAATTAAGGAGGTAGCCAAAGGTCAAAACCAAAACAGGCTCAAAAGGCTTGGAAACATTTGTTGATGGTTATGTCTCAGAGGTTCTAAGGGTACAGTTCACCCTTTCCAGCCAGGACTCACGTGGGGATCCTCCCTATTTCCTTACACTCTCTCCTTATACTCTCATCTGATTCCAGAGTTTAGAATCAATGCTTGTGATTGGAGGGAGAGGACCAGACCCAAAGTGGAGACCTAGGATACTATTCATTCTGGGTTCAGCCAGGGATCAGAGGTAGCCTGGAACCCTCCATCAAACCAATCCACAAACCCACACCAAGTGGGCTCTCTTCCAAGCTGGCTGCCTTTCTGGGGGGTGGGGACAGAGGGGCCACAGGGATTCGTTTCCACTATCCCACAGACACCCAGTTGGGACCACAGGATTCCATCACTGTCCTAAAGATGGGCATCTCACCTGACTGAGGGAGGGACTGTGAGGAGGTCAAAGTGAACAGAAACATATCCAAATGGCTCTGGGTTTCATGCCAGCATACAAATAGCATAGCACCAGGATAATTTTTTTTTCAAAGAGATTATCTGGAAAAGTTTACATTAATTCAACACGTCAGCTTTTCTGGGAGCCATCTTTGAGATCAGAGGCTTTGGTTGGGTACCCGCTCCACACCGCAAGGGTGATTAAGCAAAATGTCAAGAAATGAAATGATGTTATTAGGCAAGCAGGGACTCCCAACTTGGGCTAATGAAGGGAGATTTGGGCCAGGGAGAAGGGAGCCCCCTGATCACTCTTAGTGGGCAGGCAAGGGTTCCCAGGGCTGTCTGGAGGCCTGGCTCCAGTCTGGGTTGGCACCTCTCTTGCTGTGTGGTTTGGACTAAACAGTTGCCCTCTTTGAGCCCAATCTCCTCACCTACCAGGAGGTGGATATCTCTTGTGGCTTCGTGATCTCTGTTTCTCTGGATAACTAATATTTAATATGATTATGCCGTATGGAGCTTTGCAGTGTACTTTTTCTCAAATTATATTTTTTGAAGTATGTATCTCTACTTTCCACACATGCTCATGACCAATTATTTGCTGGTCTTTGGGGAGGATTTGGGACTTTGTTCTTGTTCCTTTAATCATCCCATTGAAAGCTGTGTTCCATCCACTGAGGGAGGGGGCAGCCCTGATCTTCTAGGCTGTGTGTGCTGACCAGCTACTAGTTAACTAGTTAAGTTAAGTGATAATCTTTGTAAAGAGAATGGGCTCTGGCCTCCCACAGAGCTGGTTGGAATCCAGGTCTCTGTTCCCAATGGCTGCATGACCAGGATGCTAGTATCCTGTGCAGGCAGGACACTAAATCCTACTGAGCCCCGATTTCTTCATGTATAAAACAGAATAGCAGTTGGGACATCCAGGTGGTTGAGTCAGATAAGCCTCTGCTTTCGGCTCAGGTCATGATCCCAGGGTCCTGGGATGGAGCCTGGCATCGGGCTCCCTGCTCAGCAGGGAGTTCGCTTCTCCCTCTCCCTTGCTTCTGTGTGCTCTCTCCCTCTCTCACATAAATAAATATTTTCCCCTGATATTTTATTTATTCATTTGACAGAGAGAGAGCACAATCAAGGGGAGCAGTAGGCAGAGAGAGAGAGGGAGAGCAGGGAGCCCAATGCGGGGCTTAATCCCAGGACTCTGGGATCATGACCTGGGCCGAAGGCAGACACTTCACCCACTGAGCCACCCAGGCACTCCTCAAATAAATAAATCTTTAAAAGAAACAGAACAGAAAACCTTGTGGGATTGTTAGAGGGGTACATGAGGTTGCACAAGAGATGTGCCTGTCTCGGGGGTCTCTCAGTAAATGGTAACCAGGCGACTGTAGTGAACCTGCCATTCTTGGGCTTCTCTGCCTTTTTATGTTAATGGGTTTCCTTCCCTCATCTTGTCCTCCCAAATAGTCTTAAGTCCTTGCAGGCGGGACCTGTGCCTGAGCCCCTGTAGTCTCCCACAGAGACAGGGCACAGCTTGCAGGGAGCATTGATTGGCTCTTTGTCCGTGAAATGGGACAATGGGACCCTTTTGGGAAACCAGCCCACCCCAGGGCCATTATTCCCTCATTACCCACCCACAGGGCTCCTTCTCAGCAGCCATCGTTGTACTGACAAATACAATAGATCTTGAGTTCTAACACAACCATTTTCAAAACATTAAACAATTAATGAGGGCCAACTTGTGGTTTTCCTTCCTCCCTTGTTTGTTTATTGAAAGTAATGCTTGATCAGTATCAAAAAAGTCAAATACAAATGTACATAGAATAAAGGATGAAAGTCCTTCTTTACTCCTGGCCATTCCTAGTCCCAAGAGGTAACCATAGTCAATAAACAAGGCTTTAATTTTTCCTGACCTTTTCTCTCTATATTACAAATGATCTACACGACATATGCAAAATTACACTGCACAGAAGTTTTCTAAAAACATAAATGGGTCATTTCCTTAGACTTACTTTGTTTTTTACTTAATGCCATCCTTCTGGTGTTGGACATATTGCTCTTTTTAAAATTAGCTATATATTTAAAAGTTATCATACAGTGAAAATGACTTTGGAGTGGACAGTCTGTGGGTTTTAGCGCACGTGTTGATGGGCATAACCACCATCACAATCAGGATACAGAACAGCTCCATCACCCCCTAAAATCCCCTTGTACTTTCCCCTCATCATGCTCTATCTCCACCCCAAACCTCTGCCTCCACTGATCTGTTTCTCCATCGGCAGGCTCTTGTCTCATAAATGGACTCCTATTGCTTGCTGTCTTTCATCATATTGGTTTCTTTTATCGTGTCTCTGAGATCCGCCTATGCTGTTGTATCAGTTTTCGCATTGAGCACTACAGATCCACTCTATGGAATGGCCACTTTTTATTTATCCATTCATCAGTTTATGGGTTGATGGACATGGGTTGTTTCCAGTTGTTGGTGAGTACCAATGATCGTGTACAGATCTTGGTGTGGACACATGTTTTCATTTCCCTGGAATAAATTCCCAGGAGTGACATTATTGCTGAGGCTCAAAGTAATTGTGTGCCTAATTTCAGAAGAAACTGCTAAACTATTTTCTGGAGCAGCTGTAGCATTCCCCCAGCTGGGCGTGAGAGTTCCTTCAGCTCCTCGCCAGCACTTAGTATAGTTGGTAATTTTATCTTCGTTCTGGTAGTTGGGTAGTGGTCTCCCACACACAACGGCTTTAATCTGTGTTTCCTGAATGGCAAATGACATGGATAAGATGTATATTTTTATATTTTTATTTTTTTAAAGATTTTTTTTATTTATTTGGCAGAGAGAGACACAGTGAGAGAGGGAACACAAGCAGGGGCGAGTGGGAGAAGGAGAAGCTGGCTTCCCTCTGAGCAGGGAGCCTAATGAGGGGCTCGATCCCAGGACTCTGGGATCATGACCTGAGCCAAAGGCAGAAGCTTAAAGACTGAGCCACCCAGGTGCCCCAAGATATACATTTTAAAAAAAAACTTTGGGATGTCTCTGTCATTGGGCTATGTAGTTGAGTCAGTGTGAACTTTGTTGTTGTTGTTAACTGAAGCAGAGTCTAAGCACCTTGTGGGAGTAAGGAACCCAAGTGTTATTGATCTGCTCCAGCCCTTGACTGGTCTCCCGCCAACACACACACAGTAGGTATTCAGCAGAGGGTCGTCATCACTGTGAATTATGAGTGGAGTATTTGGTGCATAGCAAATGCTCAGAATATCGTAACAAAACTATATTGAATGGAAGTAGCAGGAGTTGCTTCTGAGTTGGGGTCCCACAGATCCAAGGATCCTGACTGATGCTTCCCAGAGAGCCCTGCACTTGACCCTTCTCAACGAGTGAGCTCAGGTGCGGACAGGAGACCAGGGGCTTAGGACAGCTGGAGCCAAGGACCCCGGCCATGGAGATCCTGGTGTCTCTCCTGGCCCACCAGTGTGCCTTGGTCAGGCAGCAGCCCAGGGCTCAGGTGTCGGAACAGGAGCCAGCCAGGACTTTCTCATCACACCGGATTGTGTTCTCGGGGGCCAGCTGAGCAGTTCACGTGTCCCCGCAGCCTGGGGCGTCTGAGCAGCGGGTCGCCTTGCTTTGGAGCAGGGTGGCAGAAGGAGTGGTCTTTTAAATATTGAATCGTCCCTCCCTGGTTCCACTCCTGCTGATTTGACTAAGGGCTCCAAGCCTTAAGTTTGTTTAATAACCTCCTGACACTAAACAAACAACCTTGCAGAAGGAGTAATTTGCGAGGCAGAAAGAAAACAAATAAGTTGCAAGGACACGGCACCGCAGCGGCCGGGCTGATTACGTTCCGGGGGGGCCGCCTGAGTCCGACAGCCACCGAGAGCAGAGAGATCTCGGCTGGTCTCCACTCTGGGAAGTCTTCAGAAACACGGGCAGGGGAAACTTTGCATGAGGCCTATGGAGATGGCACGTCATTAGAATTCTGGGGGCGTTTTAAATGCCATCTAGTTGCTAACACGATGCATCAGTTTCTGCTAAATAATTGATCACGGTGCAGAGATTGTGTTTGTGGAGTTTAAAAAAGTGATTAGAGCAGGGAACATTTCTGGGAAGCAAGTTGCATCTGTAACCTGGAGCCTGCTCTGGGCACCTTCCTGGGGGGCCATCGGGCATTGGGGATTCTGGCCACAGCGGAGCTGGGGTGCAGCCTGGGAACGCTGATGCAGCAGGCTGATGAGGGGTGGTGGTGGGCAGTGGGGGCGGCATGGTGTGGGACTGACAAGGATGGGGGCAGGAGCAGAGCCCTTGCAGTGGCCCAAGGTCCGTGCCAACCTTCGACCCTGGTGGAGACCTGCGAGGAAAGGGAAAACCCACCCAGGAAGGATCTGCAAGCTGCGCCCCTTCCACAGCCCCATGTCTGACAGGTGTCCGCAAGGGGGGCGAAGGCGGGTTCTTGTCCTGAGAAAAGCTTGCCTCAGGAACCTCCTGATTTTCCCCTTTTCTGCCCTACTCTTCCCCCAAAGGTAATCTCCTCCTCCTTCCCCTTGTCCTGGGAAAGAATTTGGGACTCTCCTCTCTCATCCCCGAGTAAGGGCGTGCTGTTGGGTTTGGGATGTGTATGAAAACACTTTGGTTTTGGGAGACGGGAGGGCATTGTGGAAGCTGTTGGGGGGAGAGAGATTTTAGGAGTGGGCCGTGGGTGCACTTGGGAGGGGGAGATGGAGCTTCAGCAGGTCATTAAAACAGCTGGAAAGTAGAAAGATCAGGTATGTGGGTAAAGCACAATAGTATTTCCCAAATGAATGATGCAGCCTGAATAAAAGGTCTTAGTTCACACATTACTGACTGGCTGTGTATCCTGAGCAACTCTCTGAGCCTCAGTTTCCCTCCTTGAAAAGCACATGCCTCTGTGGATGTGTGGGGGAGGTGGTCATTTTTAAAGGGCTCTCTGACCCTGATTCTGTGCTTCTAAATCAGCTACTTTTATCCCCGGCTGCATATTAGAAACTCCAGCAGATCTTTAAAAATACAGATGCTGGGGCCCTACCCCCAGAGGTTCTGATTTAATGGGTCCGGAGCAGGGTCTGGGCATCCATACTCTTAAGATCTTTCCCAGTGACTCTGACATGCAGCCAGGGACAAGAACCCTTCCCTGGAGAGAGGACTGAGCACCCACATCCAGGGTGTCCAGCATCTCCTCTGCAACAGCTGGGGAGCTCCCTGAAGGCCCAGATCAGTGCTCCCCGCTTCTTGGTGTAACAGAGTTAGATGCTCTCAGGAGTTCACTCAGATGCCCATCCCACTATACAGGCGTCCATTCCCACTCAGCCACATGTAGCCACATGTAGCCCAGGAAACTGGAAGGCAGTTTCCTTCCCTGCTTCTAACCACTATCTCCTCATCTGGAAACAGAATGGGCCAGGCCCCTACAGACTGATGGCAGTGGCTTCTGCGGCTCTGAGGGGTAGACAGACAGGACCACTCCCAGTTCCATTTTATAGACAGGATGACTGAGGCTCAGAGATGACCCAACCTCATCAAGGGCATTCAGCCAGGTGGGGGATCCATGGCGCCCAAATCCCAGTCTAAGACAGTCTGCAACTGTAGAACAAAACATGAAGTTCAAGATCATGGGGACCTTCCCCAATTCCCCGCCTGAGGAGAAAATTAGTTTCTCCTAGAAGACAAGCACCTACTCTGAAACGAGCCTTCTCATTCTCTCTCTTGACACAATCAGAGTCATTCCCGGCCACCGTCTGGATGTTTCTGGGCTTTGTCTGGGCCTTTGGCCTGTCAGCTACCTCGTGCCCATGAGGGGCGGTGACCTGAGCCCCACCTCCCGTCCTGCTTTGCCCTGGCATACGTTGCCCTTGTCAGGGGGCCCCACAGAGTGTCTGGGGTAGATTGGTTTTCAGAAAAGGTCACCGCAGATTGTTTGGGGATCCCTGAGGAGGCTCCTGTGGCTGCTTGTGCCCACCCTGGCCACCAGGGGGCGAACGAGACCCCACATCCTGGGCCACAAAGTCAGGACTGGGAGTGAGGGTTGGGGAGGATGCCCGGCATGGAGGACGCCTCTGACACCTTCCAGCTGCCACCCCAATTCTGCTCCCATAGGGTGGGGTGTTGGATAAGCACCCAAGGCCAGGCCTGCGGAGCACGGCGGGGTGACTGTGGGAAAGTTATCCTCTGAAGTTATCAGTTTGAGATGCAGCATTTTGGACTAATTGAAGGGATGTGGGGACACCTATCCTTTCCTCCCTGCTTCCCATAGGAGCCAAAGTGCTCTAGCCTGGTCTTCCCTAGGTCTCATATGTTCTAGTCTCTTCCTCAAAGCAAGAGACTTCAACCCAGCACACTAACTTCTGTGAGCAGCAGAGCCACTGGTCATTTGCTGAAGCACTGATTTGTGGGTCCCAGCCCCAGAGTTTTGATACAGGACCTCTGGGGACCACACTTTAAGGACCACAGCTCCAATCTCTTCCCACCCCATTTCCCGGCCTTGCTGGATGGATTTCCTGGAAGTGAGGACATTAACTACTGATGCAGACAGACTTAAGCTCCTGGCTTTGCTATTGTCTAGCTGTGTGACTTTGCCCCCTCTGAGCCAAGATTTCTTGAAATGTAGGGAAGGCAATGGCCACCTCACAGGCTCCAGGATGTCTGAATGGGATGTCTGAACATTTGTGAAGCCTTGGTGTGGGGAGGCACCCCAAAATATTCCTTTCCAGAACGAAGTTGTGGCAGAAGCGGAAAGCGCAGAGATGTAGTCCATCCTTGTGAAAATAGGGCAAGTGAGCGCAAGAGCCCAGCCCAGTCCCACCTGTGGGTCCGGCAGAGCTGGAGCTGGGATGGGTGAATCTGCCAGTGTTTATCCTCCCTCTGGCTGGAAGGCCACAGCCCACAGCCCAGCGTGTCCCTCGCACTGTCCCTCGGCTGCCCAAGCAAATATTGGTGTTAAAAGCAGCCTCACCCCCCATCCCCAGCACCCTCTGCTGGCTCTCACTCACCAAGGCCGCTGAGTCACCAACTCACTGAGTGGCCACCTCCTCCCTACTTTCTCCTGACAACCTCCCACCTTCACTGGTTCTGCTGGGGCTGGGAGCAGGTGAGATGTGGGGTGCAGGGCTTATGCCCCAATTTCTGCATGTGCCCAGAGGCTAGGCAGAGAAGTCCAGCCAAGAGTGGGCCCCCTGCGTCTCTGTTCACACCTCTCTGTAGCTCTCTCTGGCCTCTGGCTACGTTTCCTGTACGTCTTAGACATGGATTTTTGCCACATGCCTCTCCTACCTCCAGTATCTAGGGGAGCTCTGTTGGGGCTCACCTCAAGGTGCGCCAGGATCAGGCCACCTGCTGCTGCCTCTCTGTATTTTCCACAGCTTCCTGTCAGGCCTTGGTCTTAAGTTGAGTTCTGGTCCCCTAGAATGAGAAGTTCTTCTGTGTCCTCTAACCTCAGTTTGCTTGTCTGTGAAGTGGGAGCCTACAGGCACACTCACACATCTCTCCTCCTCAGAAGCCCTGTCCTGATGCTACCCACATGAGCATGGGTTGGGGCTTAGAACCCCTGCTTGGAGAGAAGGGAAGTGGCCTCTTGAAGGGCCCTGTTTACATCTTTGGGGCTAATATCTACCTGACTTTCTTCTCCTGATAGAAGTTGGAACAGCCTGACTGGAAAAATAGTCCTCCCCATCCTTCCTCTGTGTCTTTGCTCAGGGACCCCCTCTTCCTGGCTCCTGCTCACCTTCGAGAGTTCCCACTCCTGTCCCCAGATTGGGCGGGTCTCCCACCTGGCATGGCCTGTCGTTTATCTATTTGTCTGTCTGTCTCTCTGTCTGTCTGTCTCTCTGCTACACTGGGCACCCCGAGGGCAGGCCCTGTGGCTCATGGCTCAAAATGTCCCCCAGAGCTCCATCGTGGGTGGGGTGGGGGCCGGGGCCCTGCACAGTTGCTTAGCGAACCTGCATCCTGGGAAAGGATCTCTGCCTTTCTTCTCCCCTCCAAGAGCCCCTCACAGAAGAGGAGCTCAGCAGGTGTGAATCTGTGTGCTCCGTGCAGGGAGCCTCAGTCCCAGGTGCTCTTACATTTTCCCTCTAGTCTCATTGATTAAGGTGGGGGGAGTTTGGGGAGCCAACGAACCCCGATATCTAAACTTCTGGAGATGAGGATTTCTGTTTGAGGAGTGAGCCGAGGTGAAGAGAGGACCTCTTACCCCCACCCCAAGTGCTCAGCCCCACCCGCTGACACTCCTTGCCCCGCCCCCGGACACCTCCCAGTGGTACCCACCATCTACACATGTATGCGAGGGACGGCTATTCCTCCGTGTGTGTGTGCAGTCTTTCGAGGGTGTCCCCCATCCGTCCCTTGTGGGAAGGACCCTGGGTTATGCCTTTGCCAGTCACCGCCATCCCTATTCCTGGCGTGTGGGGCTCCTTCAGCTCTTCCAATCCTCTGAAGACCCTCCAGTGTTTAGCTCAAAGGAACCCTTTGATGTCCTAAATGACAAAGCCAGGCATCACGGAGGCTTCTGCAACGGCTCCCTGCAGACACCCGGGAGGGGCAGCCGCCCGCTGTCAGCGCTCCTGGCCGCTTCTGGCCGTCTGAAGTGTTTTGTTTCAGCTTCACTTGGACGTCTTTGTTGTCAGAGCTGCCTCTGCCATTCCTCTTGGGCTTCCTTAGGGAAGCATGGAGCCTGCGGGGCCAGCCTAGCCCAGCTGCATGGGGTGGGGGGTGGGGGGAATCCAGGACTAGGGTCTGCCCCAGGAAGTGGGAGCCCTGCTTTGCCCAAGGCTGCCTGGGTTCCCCATCCCCCTGTCTTCTTTCTCCGCTACTCAGCTGTCTGATTACCAAGGTGGGTGGCGGCTTTTGCATCCAGGACCTCTGCACACCCTGGTTCTGATCTTACCCTTTGGGCAGATCTCACTTTTCTCATCTGTCAAATGGGCATGATGATAATAACAATAATACCTACCCTAGAAGGTTGGATGCCACAAGACAGCCTGGCAAAAAGCTCCCACCACATGCAGGCTCTCAATTAATATCTACCCCCATCCCCTTTCTTCTCCCTTCTTCTTATAACTTAGTGGTTCTCCTAGCTATTCATTAAAATCCCATGAGGGGCGTTTACAATGTACCCGTGGCCAAACTGCACCTAGACTAATGACAGGAGAGCTCTGAGAGTGAGGTTTGCTTTTTTTCCTTTTTAAAAACTCCCCAGATGATTCTAAGAATCGGCCAAGGGACGGAACTCCAGACCCCACTCTCACCAGACCCCCATCTTCCTGACCTACATGTCCGAGAGGGTAGCCGCCAGACACACGCATCTATTTAAATGGAAATTCATTAAACTGAATAAAATTAAACCTTCATTTCCTCAACCACACTAACCACTCTTCGAGTGCTCAGGTGCTGTGTGTGGCCAGTGGCTGCCATATTGGACAGCACAGGTCTGGAACATTTCCAACATTTTGGAGAGCCCTTTGGAGAGAGCTGCAAGACCAGAGCTGTCCAGTGGAAATGCAGGGCAAGCCACAAGTGCAATTAATGTAATTAGAATTCTTTTCATGATCATATTAAGTAAAAGGAAACAGGTGAATTTAATTCAAATACTATATCTTATTTAACCCCATGCATCCAAAAGTGTTTCCTTGCTGCAGGTAATCCAAATGAAGAAAAGTAAGGGCTATTTTGCACCTGTTTTTGTATTCAGTCTTCCAAACATGGTGTGCATTTCGCACTTTTAGCTCGTCTCATTTTAGTTGGGTACCTTTCGAGTGCTCAACACAACGTGTCCTCCACAACGTGGGCACCCGGCAAGTGCCCAGCGATGCGTGGAACTATTTTGTGTGAACATCTCCTCTTGACAGAATGACACTGCTGTGCCACAAGCAGCGTTTTAGGACGCAGGAAGTTCTGATGCCCCCAGAGCCTTCTGACGGATCACTGCAACCTTAGGCTGGCTGGATGCACTGCCTGGGCACAAGCTCAGCAGGCACGGAGATAGCACCCTAACTCGGGCGTGTGCCTCGTATGCCGTTGCTGTAGTCCCCACATCAGTGGGTGTCCAGTCCTGGGGGAGTACACTTCGTGTTGGTCAAGGGGACTGGTCATCCCCTGGGGACATCCCTAGTCCTGCTTGGCCCCCCTTACCTGGGGTGTTCCCTCCACCAGCCCACCTGCCCACAGAGAAGGTGGAACTTGAGTGGGGCCGGAAGATCCCTCCCCCTAGAAGACACGGGGCCAGAGGTTTCCATCCTCACTCACTCCTTCCCGCTAAAGCATCTATCCACCATGTCTCCAAAGATATGGTAATGTGTTTCCAGGGAAGATTTATGCAGCCTCCTGCGTGGATCAGTCATGTTGGTTCATAGTAGAGCCCGGCCAGTCGTGAATGGGAGGACGACAGCTCAACTGAGATAAAAGAATGTGGAAGGAAGGACCCGGAGCACAGAGCTCTGTCTGGGATGAGAGAAGGAGTCCGTGGTGGGTTGGGCAAGGAAGTGAGGGGCACACGAGGACACAGGAGTCCAGGCAGAGAGCTTGGGCAGCAGGGGATGCCATGCCCACCTGGACGTGGAGGTGGGGGGGTCACTTCAGCTCCAGCGGCTGTCCCGAAGGGCGGTGCTAAAGGGGACTGGGTGTATGTGACATCGGAGCCTTGAGAAGGTGTGCAAGGTGGAATCTTGCTCTCTTCAGATTTTTAAGATTTTTTTTAAGATTTTATTTATTTATTTGACACAGAGAGAGAGAGATCACAAGTAGGCAGAGAGGCAGGCAGAGGGAAAGGGGGAAGCAGGCTCCCTTCTGAGCTGAGAGCCCGACGTGGGGCTCGATCCCAGGACCCTGAGATCATGACCTGAGCCGAAGGCAGAGGCTTAACCCACTGAGCCACCCAGGTGCCCCTCCCTTCAGATTTTTATCTCATAGATTTCAGCTTCTTGTGGGAGCCAGCCAGACAGTGCAGGTCGCAAGGTTTTGGGGATCCAGCGCCTGGCCCTGAGAGAGCCGATAGGCTGGGCTGGGGTCTCAGCTCTTGCCAGCTCCTCTAAGTGGTGGAGCCACATAGGAACAGTTCTCTAATACCCTCATTTTGCCTGTCTTTCCTCCCATCTGCTCTCCCAACCACTCCCCCAACCTGCCCCCATCTCCTCATCATTCTGGATTCGGTGTGGCTTATTTCCAAATCACATCCCTGCCCCGGGGACCCATGGTGACCCTTGGAGAGGTGCACCCTGACATGTCTCTGGTCTCTAAGTTTTGTGTCCTTTGTGACTTGCACTCAGGATATCCCTCCCCGAACCGTGACTCCCAGCTCTGGCTTCTCTGTGTCACCACCCTCCTAGTGCAGACCTTGGCCCAGCCCATGTGGATGTGAGCCCCTTCAGCTTCTCCCACACCCTGCTGGTGGGACAAGAAGACCGGACTCTGGGTCTCCTCTCTAATTACTTTTGCCAGACTGATACCGGCAGGGAAAGTGATCTATTGTGAGCACACGGCAGCTATTCAAATCCAGAGACAGCTTGCCCGGGCTGAACTGTTCTGTCTCATTCATCCGACAAATGCTCGCTGCACACAAAATCCAGACCCCGTCCCACCCGAGGGCCTCCAATCGGACTGGCTCTGCCTGCATGGATTGGTTTTGGATAATGGACTAATGAATCAGGATCATCCAAACGGTTTTCTTTTGCACTGAGGTGTCCAAATGCCAGGCGGCTCTGTTCATGGACTCGGAGTGTAATGATCCCTCCCAGAAAATCATAATCCATCAATCTCTCCTCTCAAGACCATCAATCAATGTTCCAGAATCCACGGCTGTGTTCTCATTCCAGGAGTTTTCAATCACTTCCCTTTTCCCTCGTGTGCGCAGAACAATGCAGTGACACTAGGAAATTGTGTTTTGACATGAAATCATTATGTGTTTTAAAACCTCTCCTTCAATGTTGGTCTTTTCCTGCCTTCTGCTCTCCCCTGGCACATCTCCCACTATGAACAGCAGCGTGAGCCCCGTTATTTTGTTCAACTCTCAGGCACAGGTGAGGGTTGCACAGTCCAAAAGGAAGGAACATGGAAAATATAAGCTGCCCATTTTATTCCACCACACTGTAATTACTTTGTCTCCACCAATCAGATCCCTCCCAGTCTGTTTCCTGCAGTGGCGTTTGAGGGGCTGGTGCGTGCATGTGCTGGGCCCTCCGGAGGGTGCCCTGGGGCTGGTGTGTATGCAGTGAAGTAACATCATAATCAGATGCATTTCATGTGAAATTCACCTATATGCATTCAGCAATCAGTCACTCAGTCCAGGGGTGCAGTAGGTGCAGGGATTAAGCTGCTTGTTCATGACATGGTGATTCCGTCCATCGACCCCCTGACAGCAGCCCAGAGTAAGACTGGGACAGGAGGTGGGGTGCTAGCTGCTCCCTAACTGTGTCCCCGTGCCCGCACGCCTCCCGCAGTAGGAGCATCTCTCTCTGCTGATGCTGATTCTAGTGTTTAGAGACACGCATTTTTTGTACGATGAGCCCCTAAAGACATGCCAATTACCAATCTGGTGCTCAGCCAGAGATGAGAGCTGGTGGAGAAGTGGACAGAGTCAGACTTCCAGGAAAGCGTGGTACGTCTCTCCCGTCTCTTCCCCGATGTCTTCTCACGAGAAATTTTGATTCTAGGCATTACTCAACACACCTGGTGGCTCTAGAACTTAAGCCCCCTGAGGCCAGGCCTGGGCCTGGGAGGCTCAGCACAGCAGAAAGACAGACATCAGCCTGTGGGGACACAGGCTTAACCTGGACCCTACTTAGCAGAGTCTTCTCTGGCAAGTTACTTAAATGGTCTGAGCCTCGGTTTTCTCATCTGGAGATGGGGGTCGGTCATACCTTCCCTGTAGGGTTTGACTTGAGAGTAAAAGATAAAATATACTTCCAGGGGAACTAGTGGGCGTGTAGCAAGCGATGGGTCCTGTTATCGTTAAGGATAAATGAGTTCTCGCTGAGGAACGCTGAGCCGCCAGTGTCACCGAGGTGCTCCATTTAAAAAAGAAACGACGTTGTTAAGTTCGTTTCTGCAGAACGACAATAACTTACACTGTAAATAATTGATGTTGTGAGCAGACTTCCAGTGTTGACGTCCAGGTGAGGTCTAGGAATGATGGTTCCACATCCTAAATCGCCTCCTCTTTCCTTTCTTGAATAAATGGAGTCTCTGTTGGAGGTCAGAATAAAAGTCACACAAGTGTGACTTGCAAAGAAAGTGCCAGTGGGGAAGACCGTTTGCTCCCAGCGAACTGCCCAGTGTGGCTGGGCAGGGAAACGCCCGGTTACCCTTGTGTGCAATTAGGAGCCTGGCCCAATTCGTATCCAACACCCAAAGCCTCCCCTTTCAGACTCCCTCCCTTCCCCTCGGCAGTCACTACTGCAAGGGTGGTCACACTGTTTCTCGAGTGTCGCTGAGACATTCTGCTCTAGCCTGCTCTTCTTTGGAGTGCCCTCCCTTAAGAGCTGCCTGTACTGGGTCCCCACCCCACGGGGGCCTGACTCTGGCTAGGACCACCACGATGGTCCTGCATCCATTTCAGGGGTATTTGGCCGTGCACGCTGGCTCCCTGAAGACTGCCCCACCCCCATACTTCAGCCCAGCAAGTTGAAGCTCCCGGTCAGGAAGGGGCTTGCCAAGGCCTTACAACAATCTTGACCCTAATTCATCCATACTCAGCTCTGAGATGTGCTGGGACCTCTGTGCCAGGCAGGGAAGGAGCTGGGACTCAGAAACTGGCAGTGCTAAGTTATGACACCGTGGAAGTGTCATAAACGGAGTTTCAAGTACTGAATCTTCTCCATCTTGGGGGCTGGGCTCTCTCTGAAGGGGTCTGATTTGGGGGGAAGGGTGGCAACAGGTGCCCATGCGGGGAGGTGACAGGCTTAGTCAGGTGGGAGGTCGGCCCATGCACAGGAGATCCGAGTGGGCTGGTCCCCGGCCAGATGATGGGAAAGATTAGTGCCCCCCAAAGCATAAGTGAACCCCTTCAGATACTGAACGTGGACAATGTCCCAGGCACCATTCTGAGGATTTTCCTGCGTTAACTCTTCAGACCCCCACAGGGGCCCTATGGACAGGTACTGATGTTTACAGATAAGTGAGTGAAATCCTGGAGGGGCCGCCTGTCGTCCCAGATCACACATCTAGAAGGGAACAGCCCAGATGCCAGCTCTGCTGCCCTTGGAGGCCATCCTCTTCCTCCTACTCCTCGCAGCCTCTCAACTGCTTCCTGCATGGCTCCTGCAGGGAGAGAGAGGACAGAGGGTGGGGGCGGGAGCGTGAGGCAGAACCCCCACCAGGAAGATAAGGCCAAGATGGGGTGCTGAGAGGGAGATGGCCCAGGCATGCTAGATGGGGGGTCTTGTGCTGGCAGGTTTCCCCGTGCCCGTGTGCATGCGTGCAGCCGGGTGAGTTCAAGGGCAGATGCCACGCCAGGTGCTTATTTCTCAAAGTCAGGACCCGCGGCACTGCACTTAAACAGGGGGCTCCCGGAGACGCAGAGAAGGAGGATCGCTCACGGTGAGTTCCAGGCACCAAGGCGCTCTGGAGGTGGAGCGGTCTCTGTGGGGTCCGCTGACTTACACCTCCCCCCACTGGCTGACATGAAAGACCAGCCCGCAGGTGCCTGAGGGAGGCCCTGCCGCCTCTCTGTTCTAGGAACGGCCTGCCCCTGCATTTTAGTCAAACTGCCTGTAGGGCCACCTGCTTTCTAGTTCAATGAGGCCCCCTGGGGAAGGAACTCTAAAAAGATTTCAAATCATAACAGTGCTCTCCTCGGCTCAAATGGACAAATGTTTTCCTCCCCTCCATCACAGCAAGGGCACACACAGAGAAGGGTAACATTGAGAAAATCCTCTTTCCTGGCTGTCAGACCAAGCAGGGACAATTAACCCTTTCTTAGTCAATTTCCTCCTGGTGGAGAAGGCGTCCTTTTTTTTTTTTTTAAAGATTTTATTTTTATTTATTTCACAGAGGGAGAGAGATCACAAGGAGGCAGAGAGGCAGGCAGAGAGAGAGGGGGAAGCAGGCTCCCTGCTGAGCAGGGAGCCCGATGCGGGCCTCGATCCCAGGACCCCGAGATCATGACCTGAGCCGAAAGCAGAGGCTTTAACCCACTGAGCCACCCAGGCGCCCGAGAAGGCGTCCTTTGATAAGTGCATCCGGCCCGGGGACAATTTCCGTCTCCTCTTTCTTGGCAACACCATGTCCACCATCACAGGAGCCTCTGTATTTTCTGTCCACCCCTTGCTTGGTGATCCCAAGGCAATGACCTTGGCTGCTCCTCACCCTCCCTGCTGGATTTCTGTAAAGGCCTTGAAATGAGCTTTCTCTTCCTACCCTGTGCTTTTCTCCTGTAAACTCCACTCTGCCCCATAGGGGTCTCCCTGATGCTCAGGATCATGTAGGCTGCAGTTTGCCTTCACTGGGTACCCTTTCCCACCGGGTAGGGCTATTAATCACCGTACCCTCCCTCGGAGCGGACGCTAGGGTCCTTGCAATCGTAGCGCCTCATTGCTGAGGCTGTGGGGCTGGACCCAGGAGCAGGCTGGTCACAGCCTTCCCTTGGAATTGGAGCTGTGTGCAGGGACATGGGAGCTGCTCAGAAGGGAGGTACTAGATAGAGGCAGCTGCTTTTCTGGGGTGGCTGTAGCGGTGCTCTGGCCTCTGGGCTCAGTGCCATGCAAGCCGAGCGACAAACAGCCCTAGTGGTGTGTCCCCAGAGCAGTCTTGTGGTGTGGCTGAGTGTTTATCCTGACTCCTCTGTTCTCACCTGAGCAGCGTCCCAGTTCTGTTCTGAGACTCTGTTGAAGATGCTGAGAGCTACAGAATGTGTTTTATTTTATTTTTTAAAAAAGATTTTGTTTATTTAAGAGAGCGAGGCTCTCTGCTGAGCAGGGACCCTGAGGCAGGGCTCCAGCCCAGGACCTCAGGATCACGACCTGAGCCGAAGGCAGATGCTTAACCAACTGAGCCATCCAGGCACGTCTGTATCTTAGCAAACTCCTTTCCACTAAACCAGCTGGAAGGTATTCTATTGACTGCCACTTAGAATCCTGACCAGCACAGAAGGTGACAAAGAGAAACCCCAGTGACAGGAGCTGGGTGGGACATCAGATGGCCCCCAATCCTTCCCAGCTCTGTGAGCCATCGGCCCCTCCACTTTATGTGGTACACTGAGGTGGGTTTCTGAAACTTGGAACCAAAAGAGTCCTTAATAATCTCATCACACCCCTCCTCAAGCACGGTGACTCCCACAGCACCACTAACTGTCCACTCCGGGTCCTCGTCAGTTCCATGGGGCACTCTCCTCACTGTTCCCCAAACCCTCCATTCATTCCGTCCTCTTGCCTCTGCTTCTGGGGTGCCCTCTGCTGGAAGGCATTCACTCCTGGCTGTCCGCCCAAAGCAAGCCTGTGTGTAACTCTAGGGGGTGCGGGAAGATTCCTGTTTTCTGAAACTCTAGAGTTTTTGCAACACGAGCTGGCATGCTCATTCATTCCCTTGTCAATATTCAGGGTCGTATTCTGGCTGTGGGGGCATGACAAGGTGAAAGAGAGCTGGTGAATAGGCACCGGACCCTTCTGTGACAGGTGCTTGCCAGCTGAGTGCTTTGTGCACGCCTTCTAATTCAATTCTGATAACTCACAAGGAAGAGGTATCAGTACTGTCATTTTGTGACTGGGGATGCGGAGGTTCTGGGATGTTAGGAAACTTCCCCCAAAGTCACAGAGCTCTTTCAGGGCTTCCTCCCTGGATGGCTCTGTCTCATTCTTAAAGGGGCAGTGTTCACGGCTGGAAGCCAGTGTGCTCTCTTAAATAGCAACAGGGCTGCTGTCCTCATCTTAGCAAATACTCCTGGGTGTGCGCTATGAGCAACTGTTGTGCTGTCTCTGCAGGGGCGAGAGAACTGAAATAAGGTTCAGTCCCTGACCTTGGGCAGGGCAGTGTAGAAAGGAGAAAGGGCAGGCATTCAAGGTAATTCAGGGTTGAAGAGAACAAACAGGAGCCAAAGGAGGGAAAGACGATGACTTTGAGCTGGGGGGCCCTGTAGCTGGGTCTCAAAGGCCACTCAGGGTTAGAAAAACAGTGAAGACAATCTAAGCTACAGGAGCTCAGATAGGGAGCTACAGTAACCATGGGCTGGGTAGTCCCGGAGAGCTTCCTGAGGGAGGCGGGCCTCATCTTGAGCCTCCAAAACTAGGGAAGATTGCAATAATTATGCATGTCGCCCCATTCCTTCTCCCTCATGGGTCTAAAAACTTCTTGATAAGGACTTGATAAAGTTGAAAAAGTTCTTTATGAAAACTCGCTCTCATTTAATGAGTCCCTCCCACATGCTAAACACGGCGGTGGGGGCAGGTTCTTTGCCAGCCTCAAGTTTCTTTTTCTTTTTCTTTTTTTAAAGATTTATTTATTTATTTGACACACAGAGAGATCACAAGTAGGCAGATAGGCAGGCAGAGAGAGAGGGGGAAGCACACCCCCGTGGAGAGCCCGATGTGGGGCTCGATCCCAGAACCCTGAGATTGTGACCTGAGCCAAAGGCAGAGGCTTAACCCACTGACTGAGCCACCCAGGCGCCCCTGCCAGCCTACGGTTTCTTGTCCGTAAAATAAGAGTGATAACAGGAGGCAGATTGTGAGGTGGCGGTGGTGGTGGTGGTGCGGTTAACAGTAAGGCATGGAGACCACTTGGCAGTGGACAGTAGATGGCGTGGGTCCAAGTGGAAAGAAAAGAGGAACTTTCAGCTACCGCTGAGAAAACGAAGGCGCAGAGAGGTGACATGAATTCCGGGCCCCTCGGCTTCTCACCTGCAGGAGAGGGCCCTTGGGCTGGACCTCCTCAGGCTCCTCTCTCCAGACCAGGCTCTCTGGCCTCAGCAGTCAGGCTCTGTTTGAGCCAAGAAGGTTCTGTTGAGGTCAGTGGCCTGGTGACGGGGACCATGCCTTGTTGACCCTTTCCCTGAGAAGGTCCTCAGCCCGGTGGCCTGAGAGCCTTGATGTGGGTGTGATGTTGCGGTGTCATCCCTCCAGAAACTCAAGCCTTGAGTCAGATGTCTGAGGCCAGGGCCCTTGGGGAACAGATGCCAGTGGCAGGGGGCCTGGTGGGGGCGATAGGGCAGGCTGAGGGGACAGTAATCCTTTGTCCCTTCCCTGGATGTGTGTCTGAGTCCTGGGAACAGAATGGCATGGTATGGAGTGCGGGAGGATGTCTCCACACTAGGGTCACAAGAGGAGCGATGTGTGTCCAAGGATGGACAGCATTCCTCTCAAATCAGAAGGGTCACTTCGCCCTGGGGTACACACCATGGTACCCAGGGCAGGGGGAACAGGAAGCAAGAGCAACAGTTAAAGTGACATCCCTTTAATCTGGATCCCTCTCCAAAGGAAGCCAGATCTGGAAGGCAGACAAATGATGGGCACCCCAGGGAAGCTAAGAGACCTTGTCATGGTGACTTCCAGCAGAGCTACTTAGGAAGACTCCAGGGGTAGATCCCAGATCTTGGAGCAGTGGCTAAGATCAGCTCGAGAAAACCTAACCACCAAGTCTGCCTAGCATGATGCTGGGCACACACGGTGCACCTGCAACAGCCCTTTCCGGGTACCCTGTTGGGTGAGGCTCCCTCACTGCCTGGGGTGGCAGCGCGGCAACCCAGTCAAATGGAAACCTGTGTGGAGTGACAATCCGGGCTTCCGAGGAGGAGGCGATGCAGGTGGCTGTGCCTCTGAGCCTTCTGGAGGAGCCGCTGTGCCTGCTTCTTGGCTGCCTGGGGGTGGGTAACTGCTCTTGGCTTTCTGTGCATCGGGGTGGCTCAGCCAGCGAGACGCCCTCCCGGCCCCAGCGAGAGCGCGCCCGGCACGCAGGCAGGGGAAGCCAAGGTTACAGCTGTGTCTTCGGGCTCTTTTGAGTGAATCTCTGGTTTGGCCTCCCTGAATAAAAACTTAGAGCAAATCCTCGCCGGGCCTCCCCTTCCCAATGCACCTGGTCCCTCCACAGATGGGGAGCCAAGGTGCACAGGAGCATAAAGGGACAGAGAGGCGCCCGTGGGCGCTGACGGGTGAGCAGGTCCTAGCCGCCACCCCCACCCCCACCCCCACCCCGGGGCTGGGCGGGACTGCCTTTCCATCCGCTCAATTCTGGTGCATTTGATTCAGAGCCACAAGTGGCTTGTTCCTCTCCAAAGAAGCATTTGAATTTTAAAAGAGAACCCCAGAGAGGAAACACTTAACCCAGAGGAATGAATGTTTAATGCTGGCATTTCAGGTTCTGCGGAGGAGAGGTCTTGGAGGGGTGGGTCCCAGTGTTCCGCAGAGCAGCCTCCAGCTGCCTGTGTCTTCTGCTCAGGCACGAGGCCCCCCTGCCTGGAGACCCTCCGGAGAGGCTGGGGACAGGGGAAGGGCCTGGGTTGGTCTCAGCTTGCAGCAAACTCCGTGTGTCTCTGAGCGGGCTGCGGAGGAGCTCGCCAGGCAGGCTGCAGGGTTGGGGGGTCTCAAAGGTGTGGTCTTGGGTAGCATCAGGCCTGCATTTTTTAAAAAATGGGGCCCACAGGGTGCTTTCGGTGGGTCCTGTGGCTCTCCAGCTCACTCCTGTCCCTACCACTTCTCTCGTCCTATACCCAACCCCGCCTGACTCATTTCCTTTGCCTCCTGGCTTCTGGGTGTATTTGAGTTTGAGACCTGTGTCCTATGTCCCCCTGCATTCATAAGTTTGTCATGAAGACCTGGGGTAAGAGGCAAGGTACTTTGAAAGCTGTGCAAGAGGCATGAGTGAGAGACGGAGGGATGAGAGCTCCGTTTTGTTTTCCGTCTCCTGATCCTAAAACCTGGCCGGCCACCTGACCTAGACCATCTCACTTCATCTATCCACAGCTAAGAGGACCCCAGAGTCCTCACATGAGGGCCTGGATGTCACCCCCATGCCCACACTCTTCCCTTTCATGTGCAGCTGCAGCCCTCCCCCAAGACAATGACTTAGGCCTGCTGCTGAGTCACCTGACACCGGGTGGCGGGGCGCTCCTGGGTGATGCCGCTGTGTGGGGACCACCATCAGACGTGCAGTGTGGCTGGACGGGCTCTCCCTACAGGATGGAGAAGGGCAAGAGGGACTTGGACTTTTCTTAGTCCTCGATATGGAATTCCAAGTTCAGGGAAGGAATGCCCCAAGGGTCTCTGGGGAGTGGGGCTCCCATTCAATGTGCTCTTGGGGTCCTTCCTGATGGGGGTTTGAGAGGGGAATCCGAGATCATTTTTGCATGTTACTGTCTACTGGGACAACAGGACCCCTTTACAAGTGGCCAGCTTGCCCTCATTTACAGCACTGGCTGCAGCCACATAGGGTCCCCAGCCTTGTGGGACAGCGGACAGCCCCTTTGGGTAGAAATCCCTGACCCCATTCCCTCAACCCCAAGCAAGTGGCAACCATAAGACCAGTGGGCTATGGCCCTGGAGGGTCTCTTCTTTCTCACTGTCTGGCCTTGATCCCCCTCTTTTCCCCAGGAAGGGGGTTGTTCTGGCTCTGCCCTTCAAGCTCCCTCCCTCTCTCAGTCCCTGATGCCCACAACTCCATCTGCTCTGTGGATGGTCTAATCAGACCAAGCTCACGGCCGGCCTGGGCTTCGTAGTCACACCCCAGGCAGCTTGAATCCCAGTTCTCTGCTTTGCATTGTGAAACAGGGCAAATGACTTCATCTCTGAGATGTCGTTTTTGTTTCTCCTTTTTAAAAAAGATTTTATTTATTTATTTTAGAGAGAGAGTACAAGCAGGGACAAGGGTAGAGGGAAAGGAAGAGAGAGAACCTTAAGCAGACACCCCCCTGAGAGTGGAGCAGAACTCTGGGGCTCGATCTCATGACCCTGAGATCACTGCCTGAGCCAGAATCAAGAGCCAGATACTCAACTGACCAAACCACCCAGGTGCCCCGAGATGCTGTTTCCTTATCTGCAAAATGGGATTGATGTGTCACAATGTGTTTAGGCAGATTAAGATATTCTAATACATTATACGTATTTCTATATAAATATATTTCAATATATTATATATATGTAAAATATATATATATAATATAGTCTCTTTACAATTGGCAATTGACCTGCACCTTGTTTTTTCCTACCTTAATGGTGTATCTTGGACTATTCCATATTAGTCCATAAAGAGCCTCATCAATATTTTTATGTTTGCCTGGTATTCCTTTGTAAGGATAGACCATAATTTATTTAACAGTTCTCTTCTGATGGACATTTAGGTTGTTTGCAATATTTTTCTATTATAAATAAGGTTGGGATAACAGTTTGTATATTCATATGCCTCTGTGCTTATGAATAGGCTGTTCCTTTTCTTAGGCATTTCCTCTCCTTGTCCTGTCTCCCTGGTCAGGGCATTGCTCTCGTCCTTGGGGGTGGGCCAGCCCCAGTGTTGCCTCCCCGGGAAGTCCTCCCTGACTTTCTCTGGACAGTCACGTTGCCTTCCACCAGTGCCTGGCTGTCCCCTCTCACGTCTCTGTGACAGACTCCTGTTCCCCATATTGCAATAATTTATTTGGCTGTCTTTCCCTGTGAGCTTCTCAATAGCAAGGACTCTCCCTCTGGGAGCCGAGGCCCAGATGTACCCCTAGTGCTCAGCCCTGTGCTTTGCACACAGTAGGGGCTTGCTGACTTTGTGGTGCATAAATGAATAAATGAACTGCAGTCTCTGGCCTCAGGGAACTTATGGTCCAGTGAAGAAGATAAAGTCATGCACAAAGATAATTACAATTACAATGCAAGGCGGAAAGCATTAGACGCCACCAGAGGTATAGATGAGCTGTTCTATTCGGTGGTACTCAGCCATGACTACAAATGAGAGTCACATGGGAGCTTTTTAAAAGCACTAGGCCTGGGCCCCGTCCTCAGAGAGCCTGGTTTACTGGAGCCCAGCAACTAGCAATTTAGAGAGCTCTCCAAATGATTCTACTGGTAGCCAGGGTGAGGACCACCACAACACCGCTCTAGCCAGTGAATCTCCTGAGGATCTTGCAAATTCTGATTCAGCAGATCTGGGTGGGGCCTGAGGCTCTATGCTTCCAGCAAGAGCCCAGGTGATGCCAGGGCTGCTGGTCCTAGGACCATACTCTGAGGAACAGTGTGCATTAGCCTCCCCATTCCCAGGCTGGTCTCCGGACCACTTTAGTCAGTGTCCCAGTGAACCCAGATACTGCAACAGAATACTGCAACCCGGGGGGCTTAAAAAACACACACTTATTTCTCATAGCTCTGGAGGTAGGAAGTTCAAGTTCAGGTTGCCAGCATGATGGAGGACCTGGTGAGGGACCTCTCTCTTCCTGCTTATTTCCTCAAATGGCTTTTCTTTATTCTTTCTTTTTTTTTAAGATTTTATTTATTTATTTGACACACAGAGAGAGATTATAAGTAGGCAGAAAGGCAGGCAGAGAGAAAGGAGAGAGGAGGAAGCAGGATCCCTGCCGAGCAGAGAGCTGATGTGGGCCTCGATCCCAGGACCCTGGGATCATGACCTGAGCCGAGGGCAGAGGCTTTAACCCACTGAGCCACCCAGGCGCCCCCTCACATGGCTTTTCTTGATGCACGGTTGTTGAAAGAGTTGAGAGAGAGACAGAGATAGAGACAAGAGGCATGGAGGAAGGGAGAGTTCTAGTGTCTCTTCTTACCAGGGCACCAATCCCATCATGAGGGTTCCACTCTCATGACCTCATCAACTTGATTACCTCCCAAATGCCCTGCTTTCAAATACCATCACACTGGGGATTAGGGCTTCAACATATGAATTTGGGGAATAATAACATTCAGTCCACAGTAGTCAGAATCTCTGGGGTTTGGAACCTAGGCATTAGTATTTTTTAAAGCTTCCAGATGGTTCCAATGTGAATGACATAGTTCTTTCTAGCTGTGTGGAAAGACACACTTCCTGGAAGAGATGTCACTTGTGGAAATGGGGAAGAGGACATCTCAGAGTGGGGAACCTGCTCAAATGACCTCTAGTTGCTCTTCCAGCTTGAATAGCCTATGAAAACCAGGGTTAGAGCAGAGGACAGAAGTCCTGGGATCCAGTTCCAGTTCTGATAGGAATCATCCCAATGCCCTCAGGGAATTCATTCCTTCGTTCATGCACTCACACAAATATTTGCTGAATGCCAAATCTTGTGCTAGATTCTGGAGAAATAGCAACAAACAAGGCAGGACTGCTCCCTACTCTCATGGAGCTCAGTGGATAACTGTAAATTCAAACAATTATACTAGTAATTACCATAGAACCTGATTAATGTTATGAGAGGGAAAGCACAGCACAATGGTCGAGGTTCCTAGCTGACCAGATAGAGGGAGATAATGAGGCCTTCTGTTTCTACTTCATGGGGTGTGATGAGTCAAATGGGACAATGGGTTTGGGAAAGCTGTGCAAAATTGTATAAGGTTTGAAGGAACGTGACACATGGGAGCTCAGAGTGTGTGTCTAATGGGACTGAAGTGATCCACTTGACAGGTAGACATACCAACAAGGCCTCAGCTAGCAGCACATATTTTTCTGGATTGCTTTGGCTTTTTGTCAGGCAACCTGGCTTTGACCCCAATACTCTCTATGGCCACCAACACCCACGCAGGCACTTAGTGGAGTGTGGTTTTCGGTTTGGTTGGTTTTATATAGTATCTGCATTTATCACAGCCCTCGAGATGACATAGCTCTTCTGGAAGGGGTGTGCAGAGTGACCCTGGAAGAGGAGCAGAGAGGGTTGAAGGCCACCCACCGGCTGCTGGGACCCTCTACCCACACCTTCGGCACTGTCTCTGAGTCAGCCAGAGTTGTAGTCAGCTGGAGTGCAGCTGAAATCCCAGGTGGCCCTGGGCCCATGATGCTATGTGGAATGACACACAGATGACAGCCTTAATGTGCAGGTGAAAGGGTGAGCTCTTTCATTTCTCTTCATCTTTCAAAGCATCTGACATCCCTCACAGTGAGAATGCCCTACTGGAGATCATGAAGTGCTGTGGGAAATGGAATGAGAAAAATGTAGCCTTCCTCAGGGGGTCTTTTGGCTATGTGGTCTCTGTTATTCTTAATTTGGACAACTTAAGTGGACTATGACATTAGTCTGCCCACTGTGGATATTTCTCGTCTCTTCTCCATCGTCCACCTTCTCAACCTAGAACCCCATCCCCTCAGCTCTGACGCCTACAAGGAGCCTTCTGATCTGTGCACCTGCCTCCAGGATCAGCCTCCTGTTGGCCTTACCTGCTGCTGACAGATTGTTTCTAAAGCGCACACTCTAATTCCACATGTCTTGGTAGTCCCCTATTTCCTACCATGTCGAGCCTAGACTGCCCTGTCTGCTTCTGAAACCCTCCACCATCTCTTCTCCCTTAAACCTTAGCTCCAAATGTCAGACAAAATACACCCCTGTTTTAGACTGTCAGCACCTTCATTTTCTCATCCACCCTCTCTACGTTCAGACACACACATGCACACACAAAATCACAAACACAATCTGGCACACAATCCACATACCAAGCCTATACTTGGATGTGGAGAATGCTATTGCCTTACTCAGAATGTTTTACTTTCCCGTCTCCTCGTCTAAATTTCATTCATTCTTCAAGGATCAATTTCCTCTTGCCATACATAGATTTACTGTGCTTAGATTGCCCACTAAAGTATGGTATCACTTGTTCATTATCTGTGTCACATGTCCTAATTAGTTCTTCCCAGCAGACTGTGGATGCTTTGAGTGCCAAAGGCATGCTAGTCATATTTGGGTCTTCTTCCATTTAGCGTAGCACTGGACATACAGGAGGCTCAATGAACTGACTGATTAATAAATCCCTTTTAACAAACCAATGAAATCAGCCAAAGGGGCCAGTACTCCAAGTGGCATACAGGGATGACAGAAACCCAGATGGGGGAGAAGAGAACACCTACTGAGGTCAAGCAATAGCAGGGTGAGATAAGCTCCTAGCATGTTATTAAAGTGAGAAGAAAAATTAACCCATTCAGCAGGCATTTAATGAGCACCTATGACATAGTCAGCATAAATGAGAGCTATCCCCTGTTCCAAAGGAACTCAAAGCTTGACCAGTGAGGGAAATCCACATGCATCCAAGTATATCACACTGTGATACCCTCATAATATGACCAAGAGGTATAGGAGCATCAAATAGCAAACACAATAAGCAATCCTCACCTGGTTGGTCTTGTAGTTGATTAGGTCAAACAGGTCACTAGTAGGAGCAGGTGGCCTATGTCAGAAATTAGGGAGCTGGAAGTAGGATGAGGACACAAGGGACATGACATTATAAGAGATGATACAGTGTCACAGAAAGAGCATGGAAGTCAGCAAGACTTGGGTTTAAACTCCAGCTCCAACTCAGCAAGCATCATTTCCATTACATATACAAGGGAGGTAATATCTATTTTCCAGAGAGCAAGGAAAAGTGAGATAATGCAGGCAATGCACTTAGCACAGTGCTTGATACACAGTGAAAGCTCTTGGATTTGAGCTGCCATTTCCAAAGACAAAGCCTAAAAACTGGGGCTGGAATGCTTGAGTCCAGGTTTTCAGCACCAGGGACACCACCAAGGGAAGCCAGTTGGTTAAATTTCAGTCTGGTTCAGAAAAATAACAGTAGCTAAAAGTCATGTGTCATTTCTGTGCTAAAAACCTTACATATATTAATTCAATTAGCCTCACAACAAATATAGACAAAAATATTACTTTCGTTCTTATTTTAACACATGAAGAAACCAAGGCACAGTAGTTAGTCAATTGTCCAAAGTCACACAGATAGTAAATGGTGGAGGAAAGACTTGACCTCAGAGAGCCTGGCTCCATAGTTCATGCTCTTTGCCACTGGGCTATGCTGTGTCAGGCCTTCAAGGTGATGTGCTCTGAGTGGCTGGGTGAGAGATAGGCTGAGTGAGGGTGGAGAGTTTCATGACTTCACAGCTTGTTCTCCAGAGCTCCTCAGAGAGACAGAGGAAGAGTAAGATGGTGAGGGTTCTTGTGATAGGAAAACAGTATGCTAGGAGTGATGAGGAAGCCGAAGAAAAGAGGAGGGGAGAGAATGGGTGGGAATGAAATGGGAGAAATGAATTGGAAGGAAGAAAACATAGAAAGTGGAAGGAAAAAGATAGGAGGTGAGGTATCAGTGGAAAGAAGTAAGTAGGGGAAAATATATGAGTAGAAGAAAGGAGTATAAAAACTCTGGAAGAGACACATGATGAAATGGAGAGAGGGAGCATGAAGAAGGCGAAACTGGGCAACTGGGCAGGGAAAGGTGTCAAAGAAGGTCCAAGTTTCTTGAAGCAGTAAGCTGACAACATTTCTCTCCCAAATGAAGCTGAAATATTGCCCCTATCTTGTATTCTCCTTCCCTCAGGTCTTGAGGCCCTACAAGGTCAGGGGGAAGAGTGGGAAACAGCCTACTACAGGATTATGAATTTCTGTAAATTCAAAGGAGCCCCCAATCCTCCTTTCTGTGGTTAGGTACGTGCTTCTCTGCTCAGCCCCATGCCCACTCTTTTTCACCCTCCATTTGGTCAGCTAGTGACTTGGCATAGGCAGGACTGCCCTGTGGAGGAGAGAAATGTAAAACATTGATGCCTCTTTATCTGAAGTTTGTCTTCATGGGTCATGAAGTAAAGAGGATGAATGGTATCATCCAAGTCCTCACTTCTTTTAAGCTAGCTGCAACAAATTCTGCTGCTATCAAGTATCAGGGAGCATTTATGAGACATTATATGTGCTTGACATTGTGCCAAGTGCTTTTACATGCAGTGTCTTGTGTAATCCTCACAAAGACCCTGAGAAGTAGGCATTATTAATCCCAAGTTTGCAGATAAGAAGCTGTGACTGGGAGAGGTTAAATAACTTATGCAAGACCGTGCAGCTAGTAAGTGGTAAAGCAGGGAACCTATTTATTTAGTCTCCAAGGCCTGTATTCTTTCTATAATGAGCTAAAATCATGTTATAATATTGTTTCCAAAAGGGAGGATACCTTTTGCCATGAAATTGGAAGCTTGAATGTAAAGTGGCTGAGATTAGAAAGGCCTCACCTATAAGAAATGCCTCGTTGGCTTAATGGAGGCAGAAATATCCCTGGCCCTAGTTTCTTGTGTGACACTTTGGGGCCCTGGACAAGTGCCCCTCTTCTGAGCCTTCGTTCCCTCCATTCCCCCACCCACCCCGAAAGGAATGTTCAACAGTTTCATAGAACATAGATGTCTAATCTATGCTGAGTTCAATGAGGGTTTACGTTTCCTAGACTAAACATTCAGATTTGTCCCTACTCTTATGCTCTCTTTCATAACTCATTCTTTGGGGACCCTCCCTAAGTATCCTAGAATAATATTTTAAATTTGGCAATGCACATGCACTGTACACCCATAACTTATAAGTAACAATGATCTGTCACCAAGAGAAAAAGTCAAAGTGAAGTGTACTTTGATAGACCACCTGCCTTGGGCAAAGCACAACAGTCAGGAATGATCTTTCCTTGAGGGCTACTAATTACTCTTGTGGAGGTTGTAAACTACACAAAATTATCAGACCAGAGGTCTTGAGTGAGTTTTGAGACCCAGCCTGGACTCTCTTCTCCAATCTATGTATTCTGGCATGGGGTGTCAGTCCTGAGGAAGAGGAATCTATTGTTAATTGGTCTGCTTAGAGGTGGATCCCTTTTGTATTCCACCATGAAGGGGAGAAAAGTTTTCTATTTTTCACAAAGGCCCCCAACAATGTTTTAACTCTAGTCCTGTTCTTTCTCTCTTCCTCTTCATTTTCAAAGTTCATTTCACAGACTTTAATTTCCAGAAATAGTTCTAACCATGACAAAGCAACTGGCTTTGGATTTACCTTACCACAAAAAGCAACTATAGAACAGGACAAAATGTATGAGGCAACTCTTCAGACATTGGACAAATCAAACAGGATTATGAATTTTGAGAAAAGGAAAACATAAAAAGCGTGCCCCAGGGTTTGCCTTGATTTTCTGCCTTGCGTCACTTTTCTGACTTTGGTACAGGGAGGTGGAGCCCATGAGAAGAGGGAAAGTGTTGGTCACACTGACCTGAGAAGGCAAAGATTGGAGTTTGGCATCATTGAAATATCTGAAATTTGCAGTGAAGGTTATCAGAGGGGACAGAGCTGAATAGGAATATGTGTGGCAGAAGACTACCACAGGGTTTCCCTCAGGTTTTTGACTGAGGTCTGTGTTGCATATGCAAGATGAGATGCTATAGGATAGGCCTATCAGGGAGTTGCTGCAAAGAAAGTTGAATGGAGGTAGCTGGGTTTATGCAGTGCTGGGAGACATTGAAAGTGCATTTTAAACCAAAGTGAGATAGCTCACTGAGAACAGTGAGTCATGCTTTAGGAGGAAGGAACATGATCTCTAGTAAGGTCCATACCCTAAGACTAAGATCAAAATAGAAATAGATCTCTTTGAAAAACACGATAAGCCTGACAATATCAAGAGGATTCACCAGTTTAACTGACAGTGGGAACCCTTAAAAGAAGACAGCATAATCCAAGATGCCCTATAATATAGTATCATAATGTCCAGCATACAATAAAAATCACGGAACATTCAAAGAAGCAAAAAAATCTGACCCATAATTAAAAGGAAAAGCAGTCAATAAAAACATACCTTCAAGTGACTCAGATTTTGTAACTACCAGACAACTCTTTAAAATAGCTATAATCAATTTAGTCAAGGATTTAACAGAAATATGGATATAATAAGCAAACAAATCGGGAATATCAATAGGGCAAAAATTATTTTTAATGAACAAATGGAAACTCTAACTGTAAAGAATAATATCTGGAAGAAAATATTCACTTGAGATTAGATACTGCAAATAGAAAAATTTCAGTGAAATTGAAAATGAGTGAATAGTAATTAGTTTAATTGGTAAAAGGTAAGAAAAAGAACCTCAGTGGCCTATGGGACAATATTAAGAAATCTAAAATAAATGTCATTGGAATTCTGGAAGGACAAATGAGAGAATGGAGAAGAAAACATATTTGAATAAATACTAATTGAAAATTGCTCAATTTAGTAAAAATATCCACCTACAAGAAGCTTGAAGACTCACAAATGACAAAAATTAAAAAAACCCACCCATACCTAAGCCCTATAATCAAACTGCTGAAAACCAAAGATAAATAAAAAACATTGAAAGCAACCATAGAAAGAAAATACATATTACATATAAGGCAACAATGATAATAATTAGATCTGTCTTCTTAACAGAAAGACAATAGAAGTCAGAGGATAATGTAATATTTCTAAAGAATTGACAGAAAAGAACCTGAACAAATACTGGGCAAGAGGACATATATAATTTTTAAATTTAACTTTTTTATTGTAGTAAAAAATATATAACATAAAATTTACCATTTAGCCATTTTACATCTAAGTGTGCAGTTCAGCAGCATTAAGTAAATACACATTGTTGTGCAACCATCACTATTCATCTCTAGAACTTTTTCATCATTCCACATTGAAACCATACCCATTAAAAAGTAGCTCTCTATCCCCACTCCCATAATTGCAAATATTTGCAAATACTTTTTCTCATTTCAGGGATTGCCTTTTTTCCTCTGTTAATAGTGTCCTTTGATGCACAGAAGTTTTTAATTTTGATAAAGTCCACTTTATCTCTTTTTGTTTTTGTTGTCTGTACATTTGGTGTTGTATCCAAGGAATCACTGCCAAATCCAATTTCATGAAGCTTTCCTTTACATTTTCTTTTTTTAAATCTTTTTTTAAATTTAAGATTTTATTTGTCAGAGAGAGAGAGAGAGAGCACAAGCAGGCAGAGTGGCAGGCAGAAGCAGAGGGAAAAGCAGGCTCCCCGCTGAGCAAGGAGCCTGATGCGGGACTCAGTTCCAGGACCCTGGGATCATGACCTGAGCTGAAGGCAGCTGCTCAACCGAGTCACCCAGGCATCCCTTCTTCTACATTTTCTTTAAAGAGTTTTATAGTTTTAATTTTACATTAGGTCCTTTTAAAAAACATTTTATTTATTTATTTGACAGAGAGAGAGACCGAGAGAGGGAACACAAGCAAGGGGAGCGGGAGAGGGAGAAGCAGGCTTCCCACTGAGCAGGGAGCCTGATGCGGGGCTTGATCTCAGGACCCCAGGATCATGATCAGAGCCCAAGGCAGATGCCTAATGACTGAACCACCCAGGCACCCCTTATATGAGGTCTTTGATTTATTCTGAGTTAATTTGTATATATGTTATCAGATAAGGGCCTTTATTCTTTTGCATGTGAACATCTAGTTTTCTAGCACCAGTTGTTAAAAAGACCATCCTTTCCCCCACTGAGTGGTCTTGGTACACTTGTCAACAAATGTTTGATCATATATATGAGGATTTATTTCTGGGCTGTCTGTTTCATTCTTTATGCCAACATCACACTGTTTTCATTACTATAACTTTGTGGTAAAATTTGAGTCAGGAAGTGTGAGTTCTCAAATTTTGTTCTTTTCTTTCAAGATTCTTTCAGCTGTTTGCATGTGAGCTGTGACGTTTTTGTATACGGCCTTTATTAAGTTGAGATACTTTCCTCCTATTCATAGTTTGTTGAGTGTTTTTATCATAAAATGGTGTCGAATTTTGTCAAATGCTTTTTCTGCATCAATTAAGATAATCAAGCATTTTCTTTACATTTATTCTGTTAATGTGGCATGTTTCATTGATTAATGTTCATATGTCAAACCATCCTTGCATCCCAGGAATAAACTCCAATTGGTCATAGTGTATAATCCTTTGAATACACTGCTGAATTCAATTTCTTAGCATTTTACTGAGAATTTTTATATCGATTTTTATAACGGACATTGGTCTGTAGTTTTATTATACTGTCTTTGGACAAGGATCCTTATAGTCAAGGAAAATACCCTTTAAAAATGAAACTGAGATAAACAAATGGGTAAGATAATCCATTGCCAAAACGCTTGCACTACAACAAGTTTTCAAGTAAATTCTTTCGATTGAAGGGAAGTAATGTCAGATGAAAACTAAAATCTACAGGAAGAAATAAAACATTGGAAATGGTAAAATGTAAATAAATATAAAACCCTATCATTTTATTTTTCTTAATTTCTTTAAGCAAGTTGAAAGCAAAAATAATAACTGCATTGTGGGATTTTTACTACATATAATAACAAATATATGACAACAAAAGCATAAAAATGGTGTATACATGAAAATACATATCTGTAAGAGTTATATATTTTGCCTGAAATGGTACTCAGTAGATTGTGATATAGCATATACACTATAAGCCTTAGAGAAATCACTGAAAACAATGTAAAGAGGCATAGCTTAAAAGGCAATATAGGAAATAAGATGAAATGCTAAAAAATATTTGATTAGCATAAAAGAAGGCTAGAAAGTAGTAGCTAAAGAACAAAAAAGGAAAATAGGGAGACAGCAGACTTAAACTCAACTATATCAGTAATTACATTAAATATAAATAGTTTTAACTCCAATAACAATGCAGAGATTTTTTAGACCAGATTTTTAAAAGACCCAATTAGATAATATATAAAAATCTCTATATTTTAAATATAAAGGCACAGATATATTGAAAGCAGGTTATAAAATTACGTAATTGAAAGGTAGCAGAAGAAAGCTGGTGTGTGGCTATTTTAGTATCAGACAAAGTAAATTATAAGATAAGAAGAGTTAGCTACCAATGAAGAGAGACTTTCCTAATGATTAAAAAAAGAAGCTAATCCAGCGGTCAAACATGGTGTCTGCACTTATAGAACTTTAATATATATGAAGGCAAAGCCAATTGAAATAAAAGGAGAAATATTCAAACCAACAATCATATTAGGAAATTTTAACAGCCTCCCCTCAGCAATCGACAGAACATGTAGACAAATGAATCAGCAAGAAAATAAGATCTGAATTCTAGTAACCAACTTGGCCAAATTGACATTGATGGAACACTCAGCCCAACAATGATAAAATACTCATTCTTTTTATGTGCATGGGGAACACTGACCAGGACAGATCTCACCCTGACCATAAAATGTTGAAATGTTACATATGTTTTCTCATACTGACAAGGAATTGTATCTGAAATCACTAGAAATAAGATCTCAAGCAATGTTTCAGCAAGGCATTTGAAAATCAAACTACATATTTCTAATAATCCGTGGGTGAAAGAAGAAATCACAGAAAAATTAGAAAACATTTCACATGGAACAATAACAAAGATCACAGCATTTCAAAATGTGTGGGATATAGCTAAAGAGGAAAAATTACATCTTTAAATACCTATATTAAAAAAGAAAAATCAAGAATGAATTTTCCACCTTAAGGACAAAAAAAGACATAAAAGAAAGTAAATAAATATAAGAACAGAAAACAATGAAATACAAAAAAACAATAGAGAAACAAACAATAGAGAAGACAAACAAACAACAGTAATAAACCCCAAAGTTGGATCTTTGAGAAGATGAATAAAATTGATAAGCCCTCAGAAAGGTTGATCAAGAGAAAGGAGAAAACATAAGGTACCAATAACAGGAATGAAAAAGGAGATATCACCACAGATCGGACAAATATTAAAAGAGTAATGAGAAAATATTATTGGCAAGTTTACGCCAATAAATTAAACAACTTGGATGGAAAAAGACAAGCTGCTTAGAAAAGTCAACTTAAAAAAAATGACACAAGATGGAAAAGCATGTCTGTGGAGCCCTGTATCTATCAAATAAATAGAATTTGTTTTCAAAATCCTTTCCAAGGAAAAAACCTCCAGACTCAGGTAAATTCACAGGTCACTTCAAGCAAATGCTTAGGAAATAGTGTCACCCTTACACAAACTCTTTCAGAAAGTCGAGGAATAGTCTTCACTTTCCAATTTACTTTCTGAGGCCAGTATTACTCTGCATTACCAAAACTAGACAGAGCTATTGGAAGAAAAGAAAACTGCCGATCTGCAGCGCTCATGAACATACATACAGAAATCCCTAACAATAGTTTAGAAGGTTGAATCTTGGTATACCAATACCAAGTTGGTGTATTTGGATATCAATACCAAGTGGAATTGAAACTCAAGACTTACAAAAAATCATTTAACATTAAAAAACCCATTGATGTCTTTTGTCACTTTAACAAGAATAAAAGGAAATATTTGATTATAAATATAAATAAATATAATATATTATATATCATATAACTATAATATATACAACTTATAAGAATATATCATATAGTATGTATAATATATAATATAATAAGTATAAATAAATAAAATAAAAAAGATTTGATTATCTGAAATACAGAAAAAAATGGATAATAGTCAACATGCATTCAGATTAAAAGCTCTCAACAAAAAAAGGGAACTTTCCCATCTGATGAAGAGTTTTTTTAAAAAATCCTACAGCTAACATTGTCCTTAATGGGGAAAAACTGAAGACAGCCTTCCCACCCAAACTGGGAACAAAACAAGCATGTCTGTTCTCAGTATACATATTCAATATTTTACTGGTGGTCATAACCAGTACAATAGACAAGCTAATATTATGAAAAGATATAATGATTGAAAAGGAAGAAGTAATTTGGTCTTTATTAGCAGACAACATGACTATGTCCTGTGTTCATGGATCAAGAAGATCAATATTGTTAAGATATCAGTACTCCTCAAATTAATATGTGGATTCAAAGCTATCTAATCAAATTCCCATCAAGTTCTCCTGTAGAAATTGACAAGCTGGTTAGAAAGCTTATAAGGAAATGCAAAGAACCTAGTATAGACGAAAGAATCTTGCAAATAAAGCTGAGGAATACAGGTGGAAGACTTACACTAATCAACTTCAAAACTTACCATAAAAGTACAGTATCAAGACAATGACATCATACTGACATTAGAATATACTAAAAAAGATAAAAATCAATGAAAGAGAAAGAAGTATACAGAATCAAACCCACCTACGTAAAATCCATTGATTTTCAGTAGAGACACCAAGCAATTTATTGAATGGAAAGAAAAGTTTTTTTGACAAATAATGTTGGGGGAAGAAACCAGTCTAAAATACATTTTTTAAAAAAGCTTACGCTTCCCTTTTCACATCATATTTTGAAGTAATGTTAATGAGGTTGATTATAGACTGAAACATCGAAACAAGCAATAAAAAGTTTCTAGGAAAAAACCCAATGAAACAACAGCAAACAACAATAGCAAAATTTTGACGCCTGGAGGTAGACAGGGAGTTTTTAGAGAGGACATAAGAAGCACTATGCATAAAAGAAAAAAGTTGATAAAATCGGATTTTATAAAAATTAGTAACTCCTGTTGATCAAGAGATACTGTTAAGAAAATGCAGCAAACTGTGGACTGGGAGAACAATGTCACCGCACATTATATGACAATTGTCTTGTATCCAGAATATGAAAATAACTCCTATATATCAAGATTAAAAACACAAATATTTCAGGGCACCTGGGTGGCTCAGTGGGTTAAAGCCTCTGCCTTCGGCTCAGGTCATGATCTCAGGGTCCTGGGATCGAGGCCTGCATTGGGCTCCCTGCTCAGCAAGGAGCCTGCTTCCTCCTCTCTCTCTGCCTGCCTCTCTGTCTACCTGTGATCTCTCTGTCTGTCAAATAAATAAATAAAATCTTNCAGCAAGGAGCCTGCTTCCTCCTCTCTCTCTGCCTGCCTCTCTGCCTACCTGTGATCTCTCTGTCTGTCAAATAAATAAATAAAATCTTAAAAAAAAACCACAAGTATTTCAATTAAAATGGAAAACAGGTGGGTAGATACTTTATGAAAGTGTGGGATATACATGGTTCAAATTCAGGTCGTTTTTTCCCCCAAGGCCCATGTCCTTAAACACTTCATTCTATGTTTGGAACTGGACAGAACTTTGAACAAAGGCGGGCACCTGGGTGGCTCAGTCAGTTAAGCATCTGCCTTTGGCTCAGGTCATGATTCCAGGGTCCTGGGATGGAGCCCCACATGGGCTCCCTGCTCATGGGAGAGCTTACTTCTCCCTCTCCCTCTGCCCCTCCCCCTGCTCATGCTCTTTTGCTCTCTGGCAANTTTTTCTCTCTGGCAAAAAAAAAAAAAAAAACTTAAAAAAAAAAAAAAAAAAGAAAGAAAGAAAGAAAGAAAGAAATTTGAACAAAGTCTAGCACCCACCATTCCATCCATCCTCTCACCTGCACAACCATCCATATCCAATCAACATTCAAACACCACTGGCGAGGTCCATTTCCTGCCCTCGAGTCAGAAGCAGGACTGGAGGGGTCAGCAAGTGGAATCCCAGCGATGCCTGTTAGAGCAAAGGCAGGCTGGGGGAGGGGGTGGTGCTTGGAGGGCACCGAGGAGGGCCCCCACCTAGTTGGTCATTCCTGGGAAGCTTCCAGAAGAGGCGTTCCCCTTGAGATTGTTCTCCTCCGTTGTCTTGGGTCCCCGTCACTTGGGCTAGGCACAGTGATCTCCCCAGAGGAGAGAACTGTTACACAATTTCTGGGTGGGAAAGTGGACCAGACAGGACAAATTGGTCTGCAATCCTCTTTCTCCCTCTACTTCCCATTCCCTCATCCTGGGCCAGATAATGTGTATTCACCAGAGGACATTATCTTTCCTTTCCACCGAACTAGGAGGGGAAGGACCGAGAAAATGATCCCAGAGAGATACCTCAAGAGCAATCAGTGGGTCTCTACCTCTCCTGCCTGCTCCGTGCACAGCTGAGCTGTATGGGGAGATGCAGAGGGAAGCACAGGGGCGCACCGGAGATCCTCTGTTCCGCACAAGCGTATGCTCCTGCACGCTATTTAGGAGGAAGGGTGCTGCATGAGAATCAGTCAAAGCAAACACAGAGGAAGGGGGTTTCGAGGGAGGCAGATGCAGTTTGGAGGGTGTCCTGGAGGAGGTGGGGCTCGAAAAGAAGAATGGGGAGGATAGGGATGGGAGGAGGGGCATGGGGACATTCTGGGTAATAATAATGTCACAGATTGCTGCATGTAATGACTAATAACAAATTATTACTAACATTTGTGGAGCACTTCTGATTTTTTTTCCCCAGTCATTGATGGAGGTAGGTGTTCTACCTGATGCCCATATTATCCTACCCAGAGTCCAAGTCCAAGGCCGGGTGTCCCGCAGCTCCTTAGCGCTGGTCTTGTTCATCAGCGTAAATTGGTAAATTTGCTGGCCTGTTGGGCAGCATCCATTTATTTGAAACTACAACGGAGAGGGTGCGGGTGGGACAGGCTGGTGGAGAAACATGGCCACCTCTCTGGCATCTGCTGGTACCATGCTTGCAAAATACCCAGAAGGGCTGACCCACTGCTCATAGCCTTCCTGGGGGGCAAAGCTCACATGGATGAAGCACTTGAACTTTGGCATGGGTCCCCGTAGCATGTTGATGTGATAAAATCCTAAACAGGAGACATGGGCCTCGTGTTCCCCAGGCTGCGTGCTGGGGGCCCTGGGCTGGGAGCCGGGGGCCACCTCGGGGGTGTGGCAGGCTAGCAGACAGGTGGGGCTCTGGCCTTCTGCCCTGCTTCAACCAGATCTGTCTCCCACATAAAGGACTTCAGGTAAGATTTCATTCAAACTTACCCTAGTGTTTAAGAAAATATTGCTGGTAGAGTCCATGTGAAGCACTGGTGTAGACTGATGTTACTGGCTATGGGGCTCCAGCAGGTGCTGAAGGAATTGGGGGACTGAGAACATGGCACTGTGAGGAGCTGCCATTGCAGATAGTGCCCCAGAGGACAGGGACCCCGGTTAGGTGAGCTAGCCACGTCCCTCATGTCTAGCTTAAGAAGTTCCATCTCCCATCAGGAACGCTGGCACACTCAACCCCAGAATAAAAATCCTAACTGAATGGTCAGTTAGGTGCCTTCCACTGTGGCATTCCTGGAGGCCGGGAGCTGAGGCTTTGGGAAAAGCCTGGAAATGGTCACAGATCCGTAGGTCTCACCTGTTTCTCAAGAAGGGAGCCAAGATAACAGGGCGTGGACAGAGGACCAGCCTTGATCAAGACAGAAATCCCCCTGCTCTGTGAGGCAAGGGCTCCTTAGTCAGGAACCCCCTTTCCCAAATGGAGCCCTGGTCCCTGCTTCCCCCAAGGGGGCTGTTGGAAGCACCTGCCACCTCACTCCCTGTCACTTGTCAACTTCAGAGCAATCAGTCTGCTACTTAACACTTAACAGGCACAGCACTCCAGCGGCTGCCTCCGATCTGTCTTTGTTAGTGCTAACAGGAGGTGGGTGTGGAGGTCTCATTGTGCAGGACTCCCCCCCCCCCACTGCTGCCGCACCTGGGGCCACGGCGCAATCACTCAGGCCCTTGGCAATCACCAGGCAGATTCTCACCTGGCAACAACAGGCAGCTCCAAGGAGCGAGCATCCCAGGGAACCTCCGGGGGGAAGCCCCCCTTGCTGCTGGCTCCCCACATGCGGGGCACACATAGAGATTAGTGAGTTCATTTAACAGACACTGGCTGTGCTCAGAGCTGGGGATGCAGTGGGCAACAGACTGTGACCTGCTCTCACTGCCTAGTAGACAAGAGGCAGCCCCCTCCACAGATTATTTCTAGCAATGGTCGAGGAGCTGGAATAGAGGTGGGGTACTCAGCCTTGTTACAGAAGAGGTCTCAACTCACCCTGCCTGGGGGGGGGGTCAGAAAAGGCCTCCAGGATTGGGATGTGTGGGGGTTAATCCAGGCCATCAAAAGGAGGAGGTGGGGCATGAAGGTCGCAGAGGGACGGTAGCTAAGGAAGCAGACTGTGAAAAGGCCCAGGGGTGAAGAAGAACAGGCTGAGTTGGGGCAACTGGGGGTAGATTGGCCTGGCTGGTGTATCACTGAATGTATCATGTAGCCATTATGGAACTCATTACCTGCTTCCCTTGTTCTCTCTTACGGATTGTCCACACTTTCTTTGCCATCCATCCAATGATCCGCTCTTTGTGTATCATCCATCCATCCATCCATCTCTAGAATCTTCATGTCATGTTGCAAAACAGAGGTGCCTCCACAGAACTCTCTGAGCTAACACACGGCCTGACACTTCACTATTAGGGGTGTGTTCTTGCCTTAGGGACTAATGTCTCAGCATTGTTTTTAAAGAGAGAACAAGGTAGCAGGGAGGGGCAGAGGGAGAAGGAGAGAAAAAAAATCCCAAGCAGATTCCACACTCAGCGCAGAGCCAGACATGGGGCTTGATCTCATGACCCTGAGATGACAACCTGAGCTGAAATCAAGAGTCAGATGCCTAAGTGACTGACCCACCCAGGCCCCCTACTCTCAGCATGTTAACAAGCACACAGCACAGGGAAAGGCAACAGAAATCACGAACGTTGCAGCCTGTGTGATTGTTATTAAATCACAGATCTCTTTCACAGTCAGGTCCTGGGACTGGACGTGGAAAGGGCAGGGGAGGCCCTGGGACCAGCTCCAGTGGGCCGGGCTTACTACTGAGGATTTGCTGTTGATATGACCATGACCTTGGAATTAGCCTTCTCCTAACTGTAAACTCCATGGAGGCAGGAGGGGGTCTGTCTATCTATTACAGCTATGGTCCATAGTACAAGCTCAGTAAATGCTTTAGGATGAAGGAACGTATGGGGAGCCTTGGGCAAGCTAGTGAACTCCTCTGCGCCAGGCCTGCCACCTGCCTGCAACACTGTACTGCCCTTAGAACACGCAGGGCCTGGGCCTCACTAACAGGTCACGTGCATTCATTCATATGTGTATTCATACTCTTGAAGAGTTTAGCCACTTACAGACTGCGTGGTGTGGGCAGAATCTGTACGTTCTCTGGGGCTCAGTGTTTTCAACCATAAAATGGATCCGATGGTATGTGTCTGTGGGATCAAATGATATTGTGTAATGCCGCCTTAACAATAGTGATCGTTAGTATATTTTTTTAATGTGGCTACAAGGTGAAACAAATAGGAGGACCTTTGGCTTTTCTCAAGGAGGAGGAAAAATTTCAGAAAATGCCAGACACTTTTAGGCTTGTGACCTACCTCCTCTTGGAGTTGCCCCCTTAACATGCTGGAAAAATCTATGTTTTCTATGTAAAGAGCATTTCCCACACACAGAGATTCTGACTTAATGTCCCGAGAGTGGTCAGAAACTTCAAAAAGCTTTCCAGGTAATTCTTATGTGCACCCTGGGCTGAGAACCACACAATTAGCCCAACAGCTAATTTGATTGTCTCATTTCCCTGCCTCCTTGTCAACACACACACACACACACACACACACACACACAACACATACACACACACACTTCTGCTTACAAAGCTTCAGACACACATGCCGTTTGGCTGGAATGGCTGTTTCTTTCTTTCTTTCTCTTTCTTTCTCTCTTTCTCTCTTTCTCTCTTTCTCTCTTTTTCTTTCTTTCTTTTTCTTTCTTTCTCTTTCTTTCTTTCTTTCTTTCTTTCTTTCTTTCTTTCTTTCTTTCTTTCTTTCTTTCTTTCTTTCTCTTTCTTTCCTCCCTAAATCTGAAAAGTGTTTGATTTTTGTTTTACATCTCTTATCTTATTTGACCCCCACAAAGGAACTAGGATGTAAATGCATTTTAGTGGTGGAATGGACCCATCCTCATAGGACCTTGGATTTTCAGGATCATCTTTGAGAGTGATCCCTTTGGCCTTGCTCATGGGGAAAAGCAGGGTAAGCCCTGGAGCCCCATGCCCCCACTCTGCTCGCCCCCCCACCGGCAGTTCAAATTGGGCAACTCCTACCACTGTCAAACTTCAAGATATCTTTGTCCCCAGCTCATCAAAAAGCAAACACTCAGGCACTTGAATAAGATAAGCAATTTGTGGCTTTGTAAAAAGTCAATGCAATTCAATTTAGACCTCTTTAGGAGTGCGACTGCCTCTCACATTTATTGTTTCCTTGTATAACCTGCTGCAGCAGAGGGACTGCAGATTTGTCTTCTGTTTGCGAAGTGAGATGAAGTCCCTGGAAGGAGTGACCTTCAAGAGCCACACAAAACTTACAAATGAAGCTGTCGCCCAGAAACCTCATTCTTGCCTCAGCTCACAGCTTTCTTTCTTTATATAGACTTGATTTTCCAAATGGCAGATTATAAAACTAGCTATTTTTTCCTCCTAAACACAAATGCTCTAATTTCTTGCCTTTTTCCCCCCCTTCTTAACCAAGAGTGATGTTTTTAAAATGCAATCCCTGCTCTAATCTTTACCACTCCTGAAAGGGCCCATTTTTTTTTAACCCACGAAAGCATCTTTGGTGCCAAAGGTGGAGTCCCTGGAATGTGTCTTCTCCTTCTTGGGCCGGAGGTGGATTTGTTTTTCTGGTTTTGTTTTGTTTTGTTCACTTTGTCACAGAACAAATTGCTTTTAGCTTCTCTCTCTCTCTCTCTCTCTCTTTTTAAGATTTTATTTATTTATTTGACAGAGAGAGAGAGATCACAAGTAGGCAGAGCAGCAGGCAGAGAGAGAGGGGGAAGCAGTCTCCCCACTGAGCAGAGAGCCCAATGCAGGGCTCCATCCCAGGACCCTGAGATCATGACCTGAGCCGAAGGCAGAGGCTTAACCCACTGAGCCACCCAGGCGCCCCGCTCTTAGCTTCTCTTTATTTGCTCCTTTGTTGATTTGTTTAGAAAACAGGACCGATTAATTTAGCCCCACATTGTCAGACAAATCCAAGGCAAGTGTGAGTAATAATAATAATAATAATATTAATGATGGAGTATCTATCTATCTATCCATCTACAGTCAACACTATACTTGGCATTCTGTATATACTTTTTGATTTAACCCTTGCAACAACCCTATGAGGTAGATATAAACAACCTCATTTTACTGATGAGGCTCAGAGAGATTATGTAACTTTCCCAAGGTTGCACAGCTAGTAAATGCTGGAAAGGTCAAACTTATGTCTGGTTGAATCCTAAGCAAGGCCCTATGGCTTCCGGGTCCCCAGTGTTTCACATTAATTCCTGCTTCAGTTCCTCCTGCCTCAACTGTGAGAACTTCTCAGGTAGGGCCTTCTCATATTAGAATCTCTTTCTGGCCCATATCCCTGGCCCTTCAAAACCACCCTGTCTTGAAGGACTCATGGGAGCAGAAGATAACTATTTTTGAAGATTTCCCTTTGATTGCATTGTCATTTCTATCTTAATTCTAGGCTTCTGCAAGATTCTTAGTATCAGAACGTAACTGGTATGTTTTTACCCATGTTAGAAGCTTCCTTTCCTTTCTTCCATCACTTGGGTGGAAACCCATCGACTGCTCCCTTGCTCTCATACCCCCTGGCTTGCTCTCACTCTTAGCCCTAAGGAAACCATGGGACTTGCATTCACACTCAATTGCAGACCCTGGGGATGGGATGAGGTTGTGGCCATACATTCTCCTTTTGACCCAAGCATCCTGGAATTGGCTCCAAGGTGAACAGGGACAGGCACTTTTTCTCACCAGAGTCAAAATTGTCCCCCGCCCCCAACTTCTCATGACACCAGGATATTCAAAGATGGAGGCACCGGGCATCACAAGGAATCTAGTGCATTAGAACTGAATGCCAGTGCAAATGGTGGGTATTCATCCTTTCTGATGGCCGAGTAATATTCCACTGCATATATGAACCATATATTCTTCATCCATTCATCTGTTGAAGGGCATCTTGCCCCCCTCCACAGTTTGGCTATTGTGGATATTGCTGCTATGAACATTAAGGGGAATGTGCCCCTTCTTTTCACTACATCTGTATCTTTGTGGTTGGAACTGGAGGGGATTATGCTAAGTGAAACAAATTAAACAGAGAAAGACAATTACATGGTTTCACTTATATGTGGAACATGAGGAATAGCATGGAGGACATTAGGAGAAGGAAGGGAAAAATGAAGGGGGAGAAATCAGAGGGGGAGATGAACCATGAGAAACTATGGACTCTGAGAAACAAACTGAGGGTTTTGGGGGGGGTAGAGGGGGGATGGGTGAGCCTGGTGGTGGGTATTAAGGAGGGCAGATTGCATGAAGCACTGGGTGTCATATGCAAACAATGAATCAGGGAACACGACATCAAAAACTAATGAAGTACTATATGGTGATGAACAACATAATAAAAAAATAATAGAAATAAAAGTTAAAAAAAAAAAGAATAGAATGCAGCGAGGAAAAGTACAGAAAATGCTGGTTTGTGACTTTTTGTCTGATCTTTCTTCTAGTATCTTTTGTTTGGACCAAATAGAGACCCAGGCACCTCTACCTGAGCTGCACGACTGAACCTCAGTCTTTCTCCGCATCCTCATTCATGGGTGCCCCTGCTCCCCACCCCATCAGGGGGCCTCCTTCCATTTTCTTCCCAACTCTTCCCCTCCCCTCCCCAAATCCCATTTATCATGCAGCATCAGGTTGCCATTGTTTTGTTTTCATTACGTTTATCTTCAAGGTTACTTTCTGTTTAGGGAAGATAATGTTTGTTTTCCATAAAGGATAGTGATCTAAAGTTTTAATTTTTAAAAATTGTATTTAAGCAAGAATAGGCAGTCCTACTAAAACCATGAAGATATTATTATGCAGGTATGAGGAGGAAATGAAAAAAAGTAGTGCAGATGGTACAGAAATGACTGAAGGTGGGGGATAGTCACTTGTATAATCCTGATGGGTGAAATTGACGATAGCAGAAACAGTTTGAATCAAAATGGTGCATGGTTATGGAAGTAAGCATGGTGGCAATAGGGGCCAGGAGGGTGTACTTGGATCTGAGCAGGGAGTTATAGGGAGGAATCTTGGGGATAAATTCTTTCCCTGGGAGCCTGGCTGGCTCCCATGTGAGCCCAGCTCAGCCCTGGGCAAGAGGTGTGGGAAGCTTTAATACATGAGGCACCTCTGAATTCTGGAACCAGGCTAGCTTCTGACCATTTGGACAGCTCCTCCCCATGACAGTCATCAGACTTGGTGGATTCCCAGCTGTTTACAATGACAGGAGCCCTGGGGCACCAGGGTGGCTTCGTCTGTTAAGCGGCTGCCTTCAGCTCAGGTCATGATCTCAGGGTCCTGGGATCAAGCCTCTAGTTGGGCTCCCTGCTCAGTGGAGAGTCTGCTTGTCTGTCTTCCTCTCCCATTCCCCGTCTCTCCACTCCTGCTCTCTCTCTCTCTCTCTCTCTCTCTCTCAAACAAACAAACAAAAACAAAAAACCCCACAATGACTGGAGCCCTAACGAGGAGTCATATGGAGCTCAAGGAAGCCCGAGTCAACTCTGTCCCACTGCCTTTCCGAGCCCATGACTCAACTGTTCAGGGCTCCTGGATGTGGGGTCTGTGACGACAGTCACACAGGGGAACAGGCCAGCGGAAGAAGGAAGGCAGGGCTGGGTCCTCTTCCTGCACCTCACACTTGGCTCACGCGGTCACCTGATGAACTAGAAGGAGAAATCTCAAGAAAGACAAGTAAGTAAATGTCAGAAGAGCCTTCGAAGCAGAGCCAGGATACAAACAGAGGGGCCTGCAGAGGCTGTGTCTATCACATGTGGCTTCATAACAACGTGTCACTTTCTGCCCAATCAACATACTAGTCACACTGGGAAAATCAGTTCCCCCGATGTTGATAATGTAATTGTTTTCTGCACGTGCCAAGTGGGGAAGGAAGAGGCATTAGCAGAAAGTGGGTGACAGGACAACTGAACAGAGTAGCTGGAAGAGGTGGGAGGGGAGGGCCTTGTCCCACTCCCTGGTCAGAAACCATCAAAGCTCTTCCTAACACCTCCTGCTCCCTCTTCCTGGCTAACAGAATTCTAATTTAATTGTGATCAGCAATTTGTTCAGAGTATGATTGGTCTAAGTCAGTCATGACGATTCTGTGAGCCTCTTTCCTAGATCCTCCTCTAGCTGGCTGAGGGACACACGACTTAGTTGTGGCCTGGGAAACATAACGGGGACATTCTGGAGGACCCCAAAGAAGCTTTACTCTCCTGGTAAGAAGGTTAGATGGGGCTGGTATTCTTCTAACCTTCTGCCTGTTTTCTGCCATGAGCACAGATGTGGTTCTTAGAGGCACAGCAGACATTGCATGGCCCTGAGGTGGCAAGATGACACATCAACGATGGCAGGACATAGCGGCAGGAAGAGATGGGAACTCTGAATCATGTTACTGGGCAGTTACGTCAAACCCCAGGCAGCCTACCTCTGGATTTCTCCTTAAGAAGGTAGTTAATATCTTTACTGCCAGAGCCACTGCTTGTCAAGTGTTTTATTACTTGCCGAAGAGGATGCCAGGGGCTTGCAGAGGGGCCAGGATCTGCCCAAGGTCACAAAGTTGATTATAGGTCTCCCTCCACAGATTTCAGGCTGTTTCTTGAAATCTCCCACCCCTTACTGCAACCACCCTGGTCTAGGCCCGCCCCACCAGCCCCCTTCTCACTCTCAGTGCTCTCCCTGCCATGGGTTCTGTCTTAGCATATCTTTCTCAAATCCAATTTTCTGCACATCAGCTCCCCACCCTGATCCTATCATGTATGACTGTGCAGGAAGATTTAAATGCAAGGTCCTCTGCTTGGCAGCACTGTCCTCTCCCTGACTGGGTGTGCCCAGTTCGTCTCCTCACTGCACCAACCCCTGTAATGATTACTCTTCTAGAGGTTTGAGGACCACTGTCCTTTTACCTTGATTCTTCCCTGCCTCTTCTGTTACCATGGCTACTCATTCTACAAAGTCTGCCCCCTCCATGAAGCCTCTCTGATGGTCTGTGCTGCTGTCAGGGTTATATATCTGAGCACTAATTCTTTCTATCTAGCACTTTATCTTACAGTTCCTCCTAAATGTCTTATTAGCACTTTTTTGGGAAGAAGGACTGGTCTTCTGAATCTTCTAACTACTTTACAGCTTCTGAGTCATGGCATGTAGTTGATGCTCAAAAATACTTGGAAATTACACAATTTTATAGCATGTTTTTAAAGTCACACATTGGTTAATTTATAAAATTTGGAAAAGTAAAAAAAAAACCTGTAATATCAACACCCATGGAAATCTCTATTGGCATTTGGCCCCATTTCCTCTTGGTTGTTAATCTTCCAAAAATTGAAATAATATTAACACACTGATCTATTGATAAATCTCTATTGTGGGAAGAAGTAAAACTATGTGCAGGATGACCCAATCTTGTACATAGAAAATACTAAGGAATCCACAAAAGACTGTGAGAACTGATGAACAAGTCCACAAGGTTGCAGGATATGAGATAGATATATAAAAATCAATTATAATTCTGTTCACAGCAATAAATAATCTGCAAATGAAATTAAGAAACAATTTCATGACAAAAAACATCAAGAATAAAATACTTAAGGATAAAGTTAACAAAGGGCAAGACTTGTACTCTGAAAACTACAAAATATTTTGTAAAGAGATTAAATAAATGGAAAGACATCCCATGTTTATGGATAGGAAGGCTTCATATTTCTTAGACAGCTATATTCTTTAAGCTACTCGTGAATGTAACCCTAATCAGAATCCAAGCTGACTTTTTTTTTAGCAGAAATTAATATGTTGACCCTAAAATTCTTATGTGAATGTAAGAAAGCCAGACTTGCTAAAACCATCTTGAAAAAGAACAGATTGAAAGGACTCAACACTTCCTGATTTCAAAACCTATGACAAAGCTGCATAATCAAGAGAATGTGGTGGGGCGCCTGGGTGGCTTAGTGGGTTAAGCCTCTCCCTTTGGCTCAGGTCATGATCTCAGGGTCCTGGGATCGAGCCCCACATTGGGCTCTCTGCTCAGCAGGGAGCCTGCTTCCTCTTCTCTCTCTGCCTGCCTCTCTGCCTACTTGTAATCTCTGTCTGTCAAATAAATGAAATCTTTAAAAAAAAAAGAGAGAGAATGTGGTATTCGCATGAAAACCGACATGTGGAGCAGTGGAATAAAACTGAGATACCAAACAAACCTTCACATGTATGGTCATTTGCTTTTCAACAAGAGCACCAAGATAATTCAATGGGAAAATAATTTTCAACAAATGGTGCTGGAACAACTGGAAAGCTACATGCAAAAGAAAGAATGAAGTCAGGTTCCTTACTTACACCCCAAACTCAATATGATTCAGATATCTCAATTTATGAGCTAAAAGTATAAAACTCTTTGAAGAAAAAGCATAGGAGTGTGTCTTAATGACCTGGAATTAGAGAAAGCCTTCTCAGATACAACCTGAAAAGCACAAGTGAGAAAAAGAAGAAATAGATAATTTGACCTAATAATAGTTAAGGACTTTTGTGCTGCAAATGATATCATTAAAGAAGAAAAGGCAACTCATAGAATGGGAGATTTGCATGCCACATATCTGATAAGTGGCTTGTATCCAAATATATAAAGGACTCTTATAACTTAATCATGTAAAGATAAATAAACCAATTTAAAAATGGTCAAAGGATCTGAATAGACATTCCTCCAAAGAAAATATACAAATGGCCAACAAGCCCATGAAAACAGGTTTGATATCTTCAACCCTCAGGAAAATGCAAATCAAAACCACAAGGAGATACCACTTCATACCCACTAGGTTGGCTATAATCAAAAACACATATCATAACACATGTTGACAAGGATGTGGAGAAATTGGATCCCTCTGGTATGGCTGGTGGGAATGTCAAATGTTGTACCTGAGTTAGAAAACATTGTGGCAGTTTTTCAAACAGCTAAGCGTAGAGTTACCATGTGACCTAACAATTCGACTTCTGCTTTTATACGTAAGAGAAATGAACACTTGGGTCACAGGAAAATGTTAATATCAACATTATTCGCAATAGCCAAAAAGTAGAAACAACTCTAGCCTCCAGTAACAGATGAATTAATGAGTGAATGAATAAAATGGGGCATATATGTATAATTGAATATTATTCAGCTGTAAAAAGTCCTGATGCGTGCTATCATATGGATTAACCTTGAAAACATCATGATGAGTGAAAGATACTAAAGTATCTTTTAGTAAAGATACTAAAAAAAATGCATCTTAGGGCACCTGTGTGGTGGCTCAGTCAGTTGAGTGTCTGCCTTAGGTTCAGGTCATGATCCTTGGTCACAGGATCGAGGCCCGCATCAGGCTCCCTGCTCGGTGGGGGAGTCTGCTTCTCCTTTTTCCCCTCCCCCTGCTCATGCTCTCTCTCTCTGACTCTCTCTTTCAAATAAATAAAATCTTTAAAAAAAAAAAAGAACTGCATCTTATATGATTCCACTGATAGGGAATGTTTAGAATAAGCCAACTTGTAGAGACAGAAAATATGTCAGCCCAGAACTGGGGGTTAGGAGGGTGAACAAGTGACTCCTGATGAATTGAGGGTTTCTCTCTGAGGTTAGAAAAATGTTCCAAAATTGATTGTTGCATAACCCTGTCTACATGTTAAAAAAAAATCTTTGAGTTGTAGATCTCAAATGGGTGAATTAGATCATATGTGAATTGTATCTCAGTACACTGCTCAAAGTGTATTGTGGCTAAGTCTCTTTGGTCGGTAAACGTTCGTTCAAAACATCCTTATGATGCCCATGTAATATATCATTATTGCAAGTAAACCATACTTTGTTTAGTCAGAACTGTACTGACAGGCATTTAAATTGTTCTACTCCAGTGGTCAAGACAGAGATGAGCATTCTTACATATAAACACCCTGTTCTTAATCTCAGGAAACAAACAGGGTTGCTGGAGGGGCGGGTGGTGAGAGGGATGGGGTGGCTGGGTGATGGACATTGGGGAGGGTAGGAGCCATGTTGAATGCTGTGAATTGTGTAAGACTGATGATTCACGGATCTGTATCCCTAAAACAAATAACACATTATGTGTTAATAAAAATAAAAAAAAAAAACACCCTGTGCATCGGTGATTATTTCCTTAGGATAGATTCCTGACAGAGTTAAAGCTCTTCGTATAAATTGCCAAATTATCCCAGAAATGGCTTACCAACCAGAGTGCCTCGTTCTTCAGATCTCCTTCAACACGGAGTATTACCACACAGATAGGCCTGCGCCAGTCCCCTGCTGGGAAATGGTAAGTAACTGACGATGTTTTTGGTGCGTTCGCTCGATTACACATTAGTGAGGTTAACCATTTTCTCAAACACATACAGGTTAACTTTTTGATTTTTTCCTTTGTTAATTGACTGATCATGTCTTCTGCTTGCTTATTTATTTATTTATTTACTTACTTACTTACTTAAGGAGGGCACTTGATGGAATGAGCACGGGGTGTTATGTGCAACTGATGAATCACTAAATCCTACCCCTGAAACTAGTACTACACTGTATGTCAACTACTTGAATTTAAACAAAATCTAAAAAAAAAATAAAATAAATATTTTTTGTTAATTTATAAGGACATTTTATGGTTTAAGTATTAAGACCTTGTCCTCATCATGAAAGTATTCTTCTCAATTTGTCCATTTCCATCTTAATTCTGTTTTGCTGTTTCTTTTTTTTTTTTATTTGCCCCAGGGGTACAGGTCTGTGAATCATCAGGCTTACACCTTTCACAGCACTCACCATAGCACAAACCCTCCCCAATGTCCATAACCCATCCACCCTATCCCTCCCCTCCCACCCCCCCGTAACCCTCAGTTCGTTTTGTGAGATTAGGAGTCTCTTATGGTTTGTCTCCTTCCCCATCCCATCTTGTTTCATTATTTTTCCCTCCCTACCCTCCATGACCCCCCGCCCTGCCCCTCAAGTTCCTCATATCAGAGAGATCATATGATAATTTCTCTGATTGACTTATTTCGCTCTTGCTGTTTCTTTTAAAGTGCAAACGTTCTTCATTTCATGTAGTCAAATGTACTGATTTTATTTTGAGATTTTTTTGCCTTCTTTTATCCTTAGAAAGTCCTCACATCCTCTGTATTTTCTTCTATTTTTGTGGGTTTGTGTTTATAATTAACCTTTTATTGATCTGGAATTTGTGTTGATTTCTGATGTTCAGTTAAGATCCATCTTCTCTCCCTGATCGTTACTAAATTATCCTAACTTTTTAAAAAATTAAATTCTCTTTTTTTTTGTCTCTATGAGTTTGCAACATTACTTATATCACAAATATTTATGTATGTTTCCGGCTTTTGCAGACATTTGGGTAATTTATAAATATAGCCCCTAATTGGAGTGCTTTGCTAGTCTTTTGCTGTATTAGTATTAATCTGTTATACTTTTTATAGCTTTACAATGTATTTAATAAACAGTGAGGCAAATTTATCACCATGTACTTCTTTATCAAATTTGCTTGGCTATCCTTACCCTTTTAATCTCCTCATTGAGATTCAGAGGGACTTTTCCAATTCCCTGATCCCTCACCCTCTTACCTACCAACTCCCTAAAGGATCCTTTGTGACTAAGTGAAATATTTCACGTGGGATCTATATAATATGAAAAAATGTGATGTTTTCCATTACATCTTGAGTAGACACATTTTGGGGTGCCTTAGCAGCCTATACATTATTTCTCTGATAACTACACCCCCCACAGAATGAGTCATGACAATCATGTCATAATATGTGACCCCAGCAGTCTCTCCTCACAGCCAGCTGAGCTGGGGTGACACCTGATCCAAGTTAGGCAGAGAAAATCCATCTTTCCTGGGAGCTTACATTTGGAACTCTGGAACACAGGGGTTGGGTGGCCGTTTCAGTCAGGACCTGGAGTAGCAAAGCTGATCTGCCGAAAGAATGTCAAAGCAGCCTAAGGGGCATCCCTCTAGACAGAAAGATGTACCAGCTTGGTTATGAAGGTTCTCAGTTCCTGCTTCCCCAACCCCCCAGGTTTTCTGAGATATCTCTGCTTCTTTCTGATAAAATTACCTTCTTTGCTGAACATTGATTTGAATTGTGGAGTTCCAGAAACTACAGATCCCAGATCAACACACTAGTTGATGGTCCCGCTGGAATCAGGACAGAATGAATTCTTTGTAGCAGCCGTGATCTATGCTAAGCATACTAATGCGTGTTGATGCATTAAGCCTCAAAGTCCTGCAAAGCCTTAGGACCGGGCTGCTAAAAGGCTTCCAGAACCATCCTGGGCCATAAAGATAAAGCCCTCTCATCACCAAGATAAAGCAAAGTTCTGAGTTTACTCCTAAGGTGGCTAATAGAACATGTCTCCAAGGCTTCCACTTCTTGACCAGGGATATTGTTTTTCTCAGTCTCCCTCCAAACCTTCCAAGACCTGGTACAGCCAGCAACTACTGTCATCCTTCAGTGGCTCATGAGCAACAAGAATCAAAGCTGTGATTGCTGTTGGCCAGCATTGGTTTTTGAGTAACATGCCATGGCATAGCCAATGGATCCCGTTCCATTTTGGAGATTAGAACATGCATGCAGTTCTAAGGGAATGCCTTCCCCAGGTAAAGTTGGGTTTTATCCAGTTATGCAACAAATCTCTAATTTCATTTTCTGAAGGCAGGACCTGGATGGGTTCAGAGCTGATGGAAAAACCATTTTTGAACCAAAATTGGATTAACGAGTGGCTGTTGTAATGGAGGGAAGTCTAAGCAGGGAATCCAAGGTTCTGCTCTTGGCCCTGTCCTCAACGACATATTTTTTATATCACTGATTGAATGTGAGGCAGATTTAGTCAACCTGAAATTGACACAAAATTTATGGGGACAGCTAATATTCTATATGACAAGATCGAGATTCAAAATCTCTCAGCAGATTGGATGGCAGGAAATTCGAGCAAAGCGAAAATTATAGCAAATATGTCACAGAATGTAGGTTTTAAGTCAATCACCCAAGTACAAATTGGGGGAGCTCTTGTTTTTCTGGAAAAGGTGGAGGGAGTTGTGTAGACGGTGATCTCAGCACACTGTGATCTCAGTGTGAGCTGTCTGAGACAGAAGTCCATAGCTGCGGCAACCTCAGGCTGTGTGGGTGGTTGGAGTGTGGTCTTCATTATCCCACAGGGGAGCACAGCCCCCCACATGCTGGGCAACCAGTGGTCTCAGAGCTGCATATGGCAGTGGGGGCTAAGGAATGGGATTGCAGGCATACCTTGTTCTACTGGGCTTTGCAGACACTGTTTTTTTTTTAAATTATTTTTATTTTTTACAAATTGAAGGTTTTCAGCCACCCTGAATCAAACAAGTCTATCAACACCATTTTTCCAACAGCAATTTATCACTTCATGTCTTTGTGCCGCATTTTGGTGATTCTAACAATTTCATCATTGTTCCATATGATATGGTGGTTTGTGATCAGTGATATTTGATATTACTATTGTAATTGTTTTGGGGGCATCACAAACCATGCCTGAGTAAGATGGAAAACTCACTGGATCACGTGTGTGTTCTGATTGTTCCACTGACCAGTTGTTTTCTGTCTCTCTCTCTCCCCTGGCTTCCCTATTTCCTGACACACAATGTTGGAATTACGTGGATGGATAACCCACCATGGCCTCTAAATGTTCAAGTGAAAGGAAGAGTTGCACATCTCCTTCAAATCAAAAGCTAGAAATGATTAAGTCAGTGTGTATGTTACGCTGTGCTCACCACAAGGAAAGTTTCCGTCTGTCATCATATGATGCTATTACAATACCATCGACTGTATTCCCTATGCTGTGCATTTTATTCCCATGACTTATTCATTCCATAACTAGAATCCTGCACCTCCAAGTCCCAAGGAAAAGTTCTTGAAGGAAATTAAATGTGCTACTCCAGTGAACACACAAATGATAAGAAAGTGAAATAGCCTTATTTTTTAAAAAAAAATTATTTATGTAGTGAAATAGCCTTATCATTGATATGGAGAAAGTTGGAGTGGTCTGGACAGAAGATCAAACCAGCCACAATATTCTTCTAACCAAAGCCTAATTCAGAGCAAGGTCCTACCATCGCCAATTCTGTGAAGGCTGAGAGAGGTGAGGAAGCTACAGAAGAAGAGTTTGAAGCCAACATAGGTGGGTTCATGAGGTTTAAGAAAAGAAGCCATCTCCATAACATAAAAGTTCAAGGTTAAGTAGTCAGTGCTGATGTAGAAACTACAAACTTTCTAGATCCAGAAGATCTAGATAATGCAGGTGGCTTCACTAAATGAAAGATTTTCTTCCTTCCTTCCTTCCTTCCTTCCTTCCTTCCTTCCTTCCTTCCTTCCTTCCTT
>LNAC01000094.1:2018848-2060098 GCA_002007465.1 Ailurus styani | reverse complement strand
AGAAACTACAAACTTTCTAGATCCAGAAGATCTAGATAATGCAGGTGGCTTCACTAAATGAAAGATTTTCTTCCTTCCTTCCTTCCTTCCTTCCTTCCTTCCTTCCTTCCTTCCTTCCTTCCTTTTTTTTCTTTCTTTCTTTCTTTCTTTTTTTTTAAGATTTTATTTATTTGACAGAGAGAGACACAGTGAGAGAGGGAACACAAGCAGGAGAATAGGAGAGGGAAAAGCAGGCTTCCTGCTGAGCAGGGAGCCTGATTCGGAGCTCGATCCCAGAACCCTGTGATCATGACCTGAGCCGAAGGAGAACTACTGAGCCACCAAGATGCCCCTAATGAAAGATTTTTGATGAAGATGGAAAAGCCTTCTATTGGAAGCAGATGTCATTTAGGACTTTCATAGCTGGAGAGGAGAAGTCAATGCTTGGCTTGAAGACTTCAAAGGACAGGCTGGCTCTTTTGTTAGGGGCGAATGAAGCTGGTGACTTTCAGTTGAAGCCAATGCTCATTTACCATTCTGAAAATCATAGGGCCCATAAGAATTATGCTCAATGCACTCTGCTTGTGTTCTATAAGTAAAACAACAAAGTCTGGATGAGAGAACATGGTTTACTGAGTATTTTAGGCCTACTGTTGAGACTTCCTGCTCAGAAAAAGGATTCCTTTCAAAATATTACTGCTCATTAACAATGCACCTGGTCACCGAAGAGCTCTGATAGGCATGGACAATGAAATGAATGCTGTTTTCATGCCTGCTAACACAACATCCATTCTGCAGCCTGCAGATCAAAGAGTCATTTTGACTTTCGAGTCTTATGATCAAGAAATACGTTTTGAAAGGCAATAGTTGCCATAGATAACGATTCCTCTGATGGATCTGGGCAAAAGAAATTGAAAACGTTCTGGAAAGTTTTCACCATTCTAGATGCTATTTAGAACCTTTGTGATTCATGGGAAAAAGTCAAAATATCAACATTCACAGGAGTTTGAAAGAAGTTGATTCCAACCCCAATGGATGACTTTGAGGTTTCCAGACTTCAGTGGAGGAAATAAGTACAGCTATAGTGGAAATAGCAAGAGAACTAGAATTAGAAGTGGAGCCTGAAGATGGGACTGAACTGCTACAGTCTCGTGATAAAACAGATGAGGAGGTGCTTCTTAGGGATGAACAAAGAAATTAGTTTCTTGAGACAGAATCTAGTCAGTAAAGATGCCGTGAAGACTGTTGAAATGGCAACAAGGGATAGAAACTATCACATAAACTTAGTTGATAAAGCAGTGGCAGGGTTCGAGAGGATGAACTCCAATTTTGAAAGAAGTTCTACTGCAGGTAAAATGTTATCAAACAGCATCACATGCTATGGAGAATTTTTTTGTGAAAAGAAGAGTCAGTCGATGCGGCAAACTTCACTGCTGTTTTATACTAAGAAATGGCCACAGCCACCCAGCCTTCAGGACCACCACTCTGACCAGCCAGCAGCCAGCAGCCATCAGCATCAAGGCAAGACCCCCCCCCCCAGCAGAAGGATTACAACTCACTGAAAGCTCAGATGATGGTTAGCGCATTTCTAGCAAAGTGTTTTTTGTTTTTGTTTGTTTGACTCTGAGATCAAGACCTGAGCTGAGATCAAGAGTCCGACTCTTAATGGACCAAGTCACCCAGGTGCCCTGCAAAGTACTTTTTAACTAAGGCATACACATTTTTTTAGACATAATGCTATTGCACACATAATAGACTACAGCATAGTGTAAACATAACTTTTATATTTCTGGGAAACAAAAAACATTCATTTGACTTTTTTATTGTGATATTCACTTTATTGTGGTGGTCTGGAACCACCCCAACCATAATGCTGAGGTATGCCTGTATATCCAGAGAAGGGAAACTAAGAGGTCTAGGTGCCAGGGATCCATATGGTGTGAGGAAAGTTGGAAAGAAACATGATTCTTTACCCTGGAGAAGAGTGCATGGGAGAAGGGTAGCAGCTGATAACAGTCATCAGTTATCTGCTAAGCTTCATATGGAAGAATGACTAGATCATTTAGTGGCTCTAGGAATTTTCTGATAATGAGAATTGCTCACCAACAGCCTGGGTTGTCCTATGGAAGAGTGAGCCGCTAATATTGGAACTATTTGAGAAAAGGCTTCCTGGTCACCTGTTAGGAGATATAACTCAGGAAACACAGGTCTCTGCTCTGAATTGAAGTGGAATTTGATCTGGGAAGACAACTCTAGTAGACTGGTAGTGGCTGTCCAGACAGTTTAGGAGGCCACCTCTGGGCTCAGCAAGACAGTAGAGATATGTGTGAGTGCAAAGGTGAGAGGCAATCGTACTCATACCATTTATAGGTCAGTGCTTCACCAAGATTCCTTATTGCTCTAAAACTCTGTAATTCTCCTTTCTGTACCTTGGCAAACTTCTTTTGGTGCATGCATCTGCACCTCTGTGAATAATTTGTGTGCATTTCATATAGATGTGTGTGTGTGCCTTCCTCATGGTGACTTGGTCAAATGTTAATGTGGGAGCAGAGCCCATAGCAAGCCCTCCGTGCTCAGCTCTGAACTTCTCCCTAAGCTTACCCTCCATTCTGGACAGCTCTTGCCCCCACTCCCGCCTAGGGACTCCATCCACATGGTCCTATGCACAGGGAACACTCATTCCTACCTCTGCAACTTCACTCAAGGTTCTCTGTCCTGAAATGGTCCTCTTCTTCCCTGCTTAGCCCTCCACACAAGTCCAGGCCCAGACAAGCACCTGTCCCTCCATGAAGTCACCCTAACGGTCCCAGACCTGGCTGGCCCAGCTGCCCTGAGAGCCACAGCACTCAAGGGTGTACTCAATAGCTCATCGCCTAGCGATGAGCTGTGCCTCTAAGGAAATAAAGACACACTTCCTGCATGGTTTATGGAAATTAGCTTCTTGAGGTGTCTAGATTGGTTGTCCCCAAATTATAGCAAAAGACAAGACTTGGGTGCAGGAAGTTTATTTGGGAGGTGATCCCAGAGGAAACTGGAATAAAGGAGTTGGGGAATGGGGATGGAGGAAAAGCCAATGGAAAGGGAGTTCACTGAGGCACCAGGGACTGGGTTCGCTGGGGCCTCTGCGAACTGTACAAAGCACCTCCTAGAGCTCTTTATTGAGGATAGAGATCGGGACACTAATCCATTTGCTTCTCACCCCACTGGTTGGGATTGCAATGGGAGCTTTAACTCCTTGCATTTCTTTTTTTCTTTTCTCCCCCCCCCCTTTTTTTTTTTTTTTAACTCCCTGCCTTTCTGGGCTACACTTGCTTGCAGGCTGAGTAACTCCCCAGTAGAACAGCCCTGAGGCAGGAAAAAGGAAACCAGAGCCTTCGGCATGAGCCTTGTCTGCTTGAGCCCAGACTCCGCTGTGGCTACACTGTGATCACCAGCGCTCCCCGCCCCCCCCCCCCAGCTACAGCAGACATCAGAGGTGAGCTGTGCAGAATGACACAGGACACTGAAACCATGTGCTGCCTCAGTAAGTTCAGCTGCTCCTGCATCACCTCGTATTTTCCACTCTACGTTTACCTAGGAATCCTTTATTGAGCACCACTGTATACCCAATTTCAGGCACCAAAAGCTACAAAAAATGCCAAGTCTGTCTCCTGTCTTCTCCCACTTAGATTGAAAGTTGCTTGGTGCAGGGAATGTGATACCCTAGACCTACAGTGGGCACCCAAACGGCTCTGGGGACAGATTGATTAATTAGTTGACCGAACAATTTACTAAACGAAACCCTCACGGTTTCTGTATTAAAAGTCATTCCTTATCGCAAGAGAAATCAAAAGTTTACTTCCCTTCCTCTGGGGGCATTGTAACCTGCAGTGTATGCGGTACACATTCCAATGATAAAGTCCTTAATAACTACAGGATGAGTTGGCAGAATGATTTAGATCTAAAGTCCGGAGCAAGGCAATTACACCTGGCTCCCAGCTTTAAAAAATGGAAATAATCTTTATCTGAATTTTTTAAAGTATGTTAAAATTATAACATCAAATGTCAGATGTGGCGACGACTTAGCCTGCCCATGTGAGAGGTGGCACAGGGGAAACAGAACCTTAATACTCACATTGCCACCACCTAAAGGTTAAAAACATCTGATGCGATCTGGTGCACTAATTGTACTTTTATCGATCACATTGGGAATCTGAATAGCATAAGGGAAATGAAATTCTCGAGGCCAGCCTTTCTGCCATAGACCTTCCTCATCTCCTCTGGACAAATGAGACGTTTGGAGAAGGAATTTGTCTCCAGGGGCTTGCTGTCCTGCTAAATTATTTTCTCTTTCTCATTAATTCTTGTCTTCCTCTTGTCCACACCACCCACCCCCTCGTGTCCTCCCTTGCCTGTCCAAACCACATCAAGCTGTCAGACTTACCTGCTCAGAGTTCTCCCTCGCTGCTCCACTGGGCTCCCTTCCCTCAGAACCAGAGGTGATCAGGGCTTAATGATGTCCTTCCCATGTTACTTGCTAGTTGCCTCATCTAGGACTCTCTTGGCTCTGTGGGAGATGTTGCCTTTTGGGATAAAGGGTGTGTTTTAAGTAATGGTAAGAAAATATAAGGTGATGCCTGCTAGAACTGCTTTGAAATTGTCAAAGGAAGAGTAAGAAGGTCAACTCAAAAACCTGGAGCCTAGGTGGAGAATCTTAGGCTCCTTTCTCTGAGGGCAAGTAGGCCAGGCACTAACGTGGGTGTTCTAGATGGGGGCCAAGGTGCAGCTGAGCAGGGCAGGAAAAGTCACAGAAATACATCACCACCTACACAGTCACACGGATGAGTCTCACAGACCTAATGTGAGCAAAAGAAGCCAGACACAGGGGAACACACACTGCATGATTCCATTGATGTGAAGTTCAAGAAGAGGCCAAGCTAATCTCAGTGCAGGAGATCAGGACATGAGCCACCTCTTGGTATGTGAGTTGGGGGGATGGTCTACGTGTCGATGTAGGTGGATCACACATAGGTAAGAATCCACCAAATTGTACACTTTACCAAAGGTACACAGTCTTTTTTAAATTAGCATAGAACGTATTATTTGTTTCCAGGGTACAAGTCTGTGAATCATCAGTCTTACACAATTCACAGCACTCACCATAGCACATACCCTCCCCAGGGTCCATCACCCGGTCACCACATCCCTCCCACCCCTCTCCACTCCAGCAACCATCGGTTTGTTTCCTGAGATTAAGAGTCTTTGATGGTTTGTCTCCTTCCTGATCCCATCTTGTTTCATTTTTCCCTCCCTTCCCCCAACAACCCCCTGCCCTGCCTCTCGAATTCCTCATATCAGAGAGATCATATGATAATTGTCTTTCTTTGATTGACTTATTTAACTTAGCATAATACCCTCTAGTTCCATCTGCAATGTTGCAAGTGGCAAGATTTAGGTTTTTTGATAGCTGCATAATATTCCATTGAATTAATATACCATATCTTCTTTATCCATTCATTTGTTGATGGACATCTAGGCTCTTTCCATAGTTTGGCTATTGTGGACATTGCTGCTATAAACATTCTTAATAAAAACAACAACAACAACAATAAAAGTCATCGTATGACAGTAGATGATTGTGGATTCTCTCCTATGGTCCCTGGGCCCAGCACTGTGCTCACTACTTCATATAGGTGTTATTTCACTCCTCACAAACACTGCTCAAGGCAGACATCTCCAACTTCATTTTCCAGGTGGGGAAACCAGGGTTTAGAGGGGTTTAACATGTTCAGACACACCTGAGTTACAAACTGCTCCACTTGTGACCCCAGCCAAAATGGCAGAATTGTGAAAAGTCAAAGGCCCTATCTGAAGTCAGTCCTAGGATTGGATGAGGGCTGGTTGTCCCCAAGCTGCAAGCATGCCCCTCCCATGCCTGCTGTTTTTCCATCTGGTGGTCTGGGAAATGTCTATGGAGGACTGGGAGAAGACAGGGTTCAGAGGTCATAGCGCTGAGGCACTTTGTGGGCAGACAGAAAGCAGGGGAGAAGCCACTGTCCAGGGAAAAAGACTGGGTGCCCAGAGCTCAGGCCCCTTGAACTCTGAACTTCTTATATCTCTGCAGCTGAACAGAGAGGGAGATCATACATGATTCCCCTTGGATCCCCGCACACTACAAATGCTTGTTGATTATTTACTGGGGGCAGGGTGGTGGCCCTCACGTTTTATGTGGAAGGAGATTCTTTTTCCTTCCCTCCCTCTCTCCCTCTTTCCTTTCTTTTGACACATATCCATGGAGTATTAACCATGTCCCAGACACTAGGGACCCTGTAGTGAATACAACAGGGAGCCATCAAGGAGCTCACAGTCTGTAGACCAACTATGAGAATCCAAATAAATCCAAATAAATAAGCATGCAAAGAGTATATGGTATGTCACAAGATGTCAAGTTCAAGGGGGGAAAATACAGCAGCTAAAAGCAGTGGATGCAGGAGTGGGAGTACTATAGAGGGGATGGAATATGGAATGGCCTCTTTGAGGGGACCTGAAGTGGGCAGGCTGTCCATGCATCAGGGGAAGAACAGTGTGTCAGAGAGGGGTCCAGCAGGTGCAAAGACCCTGAGGTGGGAAGGAAGCACTTGTGTTTGAGGAGCAACAGAAGGCTGGGTTGGTTGGGTGAGGGAAGGAGAGTTGTAGGTGAAATCTGAGAAACAGGCAGGGACCTATGGTGGGAAGTTTCATTTCTATTCCGGAAAACTTTTGAAAGTGTTTGAATGGGAGCCTGGCTCAGTCTGAATTCCTTGGAAAGATCACTCTGTGAGTGGAGAACCGATTTGTCCCGGCCAGACAGGGAGGCAGGGGAACCACAAGGAGGCTTCTGCAGAATCAAGGCAAGAGACTAGAACCATGGAAGCCCAGACCACAGGGGAGTGTGTGCTGAGTCTATCAGAAAAGCAGCCGTCCAGTGAGGTATTATGCATATAGCACCCCAAGGGCCCCCAGAAATGCTGTTTATGGGCCTGACTCGGGCCCTTCATGACCTCTGGCTGAGAACCCCACTGGTGAAATGACAGTTCAGAGACATGATATTAACAAACGCTAAGTCAAATATAAAATCTTTTCTTTTTCATTTTTCTTTTCATCCTTCCTTGCAGAGAACCAGATTTCCCAAAACTTATAACAGGGGTTCTCCAAGTGGGATGCATTTGTTTCAAGAATGTGCAAGCGATGAAAGTATTAAAACTTATATTTATAGCTACTTCTTATCTCCTTGATCTCTAGATTATTCAGCTGATGCTTATAACGTGCTTAGTACATTAGTAAGACTGTACATGTACTCAGTTCATAAACATGTATATTGGGGAATGTCCATAAAATATTTTGGGATGGAGAGGACAACAAGAAAATATTGGCCCAAATCCCAAACTCCACAACAGGGCTTACGATTGCTCCATATGGCTTCCTGTTTTCCTCTCTTCCCTTTTCCCCACATCCTCATGTCACAGAACTGTTTCCCCATCCCTTGTTGTTCACCGGGGGAGATTAATGAGAAATTGTTCATTGCCTTTCAAAACTCAGCCTTTCCTGAACTATCTCCCTGACACCACATGCTGCCATCAGGGCCCAGACATATTTTTAGCCCAGCAACTGAAATGCTTTATTGTTCCTATTTATTTCCAGCTTGTCTTTCTTTTTTGGCTGTGAACACCTTGGGATGGGGTGGTGATTCATTGGTCTTCGGATCTCAGGGTTTCCAGAATTAGCAAATAAAAATACAAGGTGCCCAACTAATATATTTTTTAGTCTAAATTTTTATTTAGACTTTTATTTTATTTTATTTATTTTTTATTTTATTTATTAAATCTTATTTAGACTTTTATTTATTTTATTTTTATGTCCTAGAGGACATACTTCTTTGGGACATAGTTACACTATGAAATTATTTGCTGTGTATATGAAGTTCAAATTTAATTGGGATTCTGTATTTTAATTGGCAACCCTATTGCATGCCCCTGGGTGCGCATGTGCAGTCATGGTGGAGATGTTTAATAATTATCTTTCGAATGAATGTCTGAATAAATAGGCCAGGCAGCAGGTAGAAAAATCCCCACACCACCAAAACAGAAAAATGTAAGGACTGATCTTTTATCTTTTTAATAAACATGATGTTATTAAGGGGAAATTTGGCACCATTAAGTGTGTGTGTGTGTGTGTGTTTCCAGCTCTGTCCACTGACGGGCCTAGAAGCAATCAGCAATGACTCCCTAGTAACTGTGAACACGCTACAGCCCATACCTTGGTTGCTAAATACCCTTCCTCTCTAAAAGTTCTATGGAGAAATAGCTGGAAAGTCCAAAGGCAGCCTGGAACATCTTGCTTTTTCAGTAAAACAAAGGAGATCTTAAAGACTAATTGGGTCATGTTTGAGGGCACAGAACTCATCTGGAAGGGGCTTCAATGCACCAATGTGACAATTTGAACATCAAAAGGGGTAACGTCAGTAAAGAATATTAACACACTGGGAAAAAAAATGAATGTATCTATAGGGATGTGTGTGTGTGTGTGTGTGTGTGTGTGTGAGAGAGAGAGAGAGAGAGAGAGAGAGAGAGAGAGAGAGAGAAGCTGGCATTCTCTCTTTCCAGGAGAATGCAAGCTAATAAATATGGAAAGAATAGCAGAATGAGAAAATCACCACTTTGTAACCAGCAACATAGTAACAGATTCGAGAGAATATAATCCAGGATGATAAAAGAATTTGATTAAAAATCATCAGACAACAGGATACTCACCTAAGCCTAAGTGATCACCCTGCAGACTGTTTATAATTCCAAGGGGAGTGTGAATGTTTCCAACAGCAAGGTCTGGCAGCCCTCCTCTAACCAAGCAATCAAACATCATCTAGGAAGATCCCCAAAATATGTATCTTCTGATGTGAGACAATTAGAAATACCAGTAATACTTAGGTAATGTTCTTGGCAAAGATGCCTAGTCAGACTCTAATCATGAGAAGCAATCAGGCAAATCCAGATGTGGGAAATGTTCTAGAACAACTGGCTTGAAATCTTTGTAAGTATCAGTGCCATGAAAGGCAAAGACCGGTGGGAGAGTTGTTCTAGAGTAAATGACTTTAAAGGGGCATAGCCACAAAAGGGTGTGGTGTGGGGTGAATGGAGGGGGGGACAAAAGCTACAGAGACGTTTTGGGAATGCTAGAAAAAAATTGAAACGATGTTATTGAGTTAACGTGCATTTTCTTACATGTGATTGCTTTGTGGTGGTTCTGGAGAAGAATATTCTTCCTCCTGGAGATTCAAGCCTACGGACTAGGACTGCGTGTAGCGATGTTTGCAACTTCATTTCAAATGGTTCAGAGAGAGAGAACGAATCTAGCTGAAGGGTTCTAAAACATTAAAAATCAACAAGGCCCACAAAAAAGGTGGGGCATCGGGATATTTGGAGAAGAAAAGATCCGGAAACTGGAGAAAGGCAGGCATGCAGAAAGGGAGGGCGGAGGATTTATGAACTGGCAAACAGTCTATGGGGAGGGAATGGTCCTACACGCTCTCTCCCTCCTTCTCCAGAATATTCTCCCACCCCATCCTGGCAAAGCCCCCACTTCTGGCTTTGGGGTATGCTACGACCTAATCCTGGCCAGAGCAGAGACAAACGACTGATGAAGATAAAGCTCCTGTGATAAATTTGGCCCTTCTGAGCAGACCTCCGTATCTCCAAGCATCATCTTACCCTTTAATATCTTCATTAGAACACGTATAACACACGCAAACATTCAAGCATAATCCAGCATCCCCCTGTACCCTCCTCCCTCTTCTAGCAACTGCCAGGCCCATCAGATAATGGAATGCACCATCTGAGCAATGGTTTCTTGCAAGATAATAATTACAAAACACTTAGCGGTATTTTCAAATGATGATACATTTTATTTAAATATTTATCTTTTTGAAATTTGACTTATAATCTATAAGTAATTAGTTACCAGCCCAGCTACCGGGGTGACAGGCGGGTTCCTTAATTTTCTATGCAGTCGACAGGTTTTAACTCTGAAATTATTCTAATCACAGCACACTTCAAAGGTCTAAATGAAAAAAAAAAGTTAAATGCCTTAATATCTTTGAGATTTGCAAAGATATTTGAGGATTTGCTGAGGGATTCAGTGTAGGATGAAGAAAGTGTTTTGTTAGCAGGGAGACTAACTTGCATCTCCAATTTGAAAGAAAATGTGAAATCCAAATGCACAAAGATTATTTAGATGAGGGCGCACCGAACAATCATTGTTCTTGCTCTGCATTCTGAGTGGCTGAGTCCTACGTTACACTGGTTAGGGGGAAAGAGGGGTGGGCATGCTTTCCCATTTCTGCAAGGATAATCATGTAGCCACAAGTACAAAATGAAAACTGGCATACTCTCATTATAAGGTGTGTAAACTATAATTGAAGCTCAAACTCCCTTCCGGACAAACACACCCTCCAGGTACATTTGCAAGACCGCTGGTGTGCGGGGCTAAGTCACCTTTGATCTTCCTGCTCAGCTTGGCCCACATGAGGCTTCCAGGGTCTGTCCTCTCTCCCGCCCCACCAGTGCTTTCCCCTGCCACACCTCGCTCCCCTTCTGTGCTCCTCGGTCTCAGAGTTCAGCTCCTCTTGGCACAAAGCTCATGTTTCTCCCCCATGGCCCATGATACTGTCCCTGAAGGCCTGACCCAATGCTGAAGGCACAGGAAGTCCTAAATGCAGATTTGAATCATTGACTGCATTCAACTTGGCTGATGGTCTTTGGAAGTTACCTTTCGGCCAATTTCCAATTGTTTACTACCATTGGTCGCCATCTTAGAAAAGCCAAATATAGTTAACCATTGAATAACACTGGTTTCAACTGCATGGATCCACTTATAAGCGGACTTTTAAAATAAATACAGTATGGTACTGTCGATGTATTTTCTCTTAAGATTTTTAAAAAAGATTTTATTTATTTATTTGAGAGAGAGCACGAGAGGGGGGAGGGTCAGAGGGAGAAGCAGACGCCTGTTGAGCAGGGAGCCCGATGTGGGACTCGATCCTGGGACTCTGGGATCATGACCTGAGCCAAAGGCAGTCGCTTAACCAACTGAGCCACCCAGGCACCCTCTCTTTTGATTTTCTTAGTAACATTTTATTTTCTCTAACTTACTTTATTGTGAGAATACAGCATATAATACACATAACACACAAAATATGTGTTAATTAACCATTTATTGGTAAGGCTTCCATCAATAGTAAACTATTCGTAGGAAGGTATTGGGGAGCCAAAGTTATAAGGGGATTTTTTTTTTTTTAGAGATTTTATTTATTTATTTGACAGAGAGATCAGATCACAAGTAGGCAGAGAGGCAGGCAGAGAGAGAGGAGGAAGCAGGCTTCCCGCTGAGCAGGGAGCCCGACGCGGGCCTCGATCCCAGGACCCTGAGATCATGACCTGAGCCGAAGGCAGAGGTTTTAACCCACTGAGCCACCCAGGGGCCCAATACGGGGATTTTTGACTGTTGGTGTGCCTAACACCTGTGCTGTTCAGGGTCAACTGTACCAAAGAGTGGCTCTGGGTAATTTGGAATGATGGTCAGCCAGCCCTGTTGACTCTTGAAAGCAGCTGCTGGGGCACCGTCTGCTCTCCTGTACAGGCAGGTGGCATCTGGAGGGAGCTGGGGCCTCAGGTGAGCTGGCTTTCCTGGTCAGCCCGGGCTGTACTGTTCTGTTCCACAGCGAGGATGCAGGGATAGGATTTTTCTGGCTGTTACCTCACAGCCAGCCCACAGAGCATACATTACAGTTCTAACATGCTCTTTAGGAGAAAGCTCCCATGGGGCTTTCTAGGAGTCCAACCACCACAGGAGGATTCTTCTGAAGTCCCAGTTCAGGCGGGAGCCGGAAACAGCTTCATGGGCCCAGCATTCAGCACCTTTCATGACCCTGCCTGCCCTTCAATACCCACCCTTGCCTTTCTCCACTCCTCCTACCAAAAGGACAAGTCCAAATGCCTCTGAGAAATGTACTTGGTTTTCTGTTATTTCAGCCAGGAGCCCAGGTCCTTGACATCAGAGAGTGGGAGGAAAGGAAGGGACTCAAGTCATGTCATTTGGTGTCCATGAATCAGAGTGTGCAAAGGGCCCCTGAACCAATCCAAGGACATAGAAACAAAAGTTTCATTCCCCTGAGGCCTTTCTGCCTCCTGGCTTGGTTGACCACTGCCCTGTCACTCAGGATGTTCAGGATGAGCACTGAACAGTCCTCTCTTCCCTATTCTCCAGAGTGGACCTGCTGCAGCCACCCCATAATATTGGCCCCTCATGCTCAGCCTTCCAACCACTCCCTCCTGCTTTTGAACATACTGGCAATTCTCAATGTGCAGTATCAGCTCCCTGGGACCTAGCCTCCTACTTTCATCTCAGCTTTGTGGTCCTGGTCACTGTTCCCTGGGACGTAAGTTCACATCTATGTTTTCCAGATTGGGTAGGATGAGCCCTCCATACCTCAGACTGATCCAGGCCTCAGGAAAGCTGTGACCTCAGGGGTGTGCTTATTCCCTCAATCAGATCTTCCTTTCCTGCCTAGAGCTCTACCCCAATGCTACTCTGCCTTGCTATCCCACTTAACTCAAACCCTCCTTCTTTTCTCCCTACCAGAACAGCTCTCTGGAGAGATTCAGATACCCTCATCTATATTCTGATGCAAGCCGGTGTCACCTGTCCCAGGGATTGACTCTAAATCTGCTCTCTTGCTGCAGAATAGAACTGTAAGTCCTAAGGTGCGGGAGGGGACTGGCAGTGCCAGGGCCGGTCACCTTCTGGTTGGGGTGGGCCTCAGGCAGTCAAAGCAGGAGTGAAATTAAAAGCACTTAATGGCTAAGCACATGCTTGGCCCTCCTGAGAATCAGCAGGCAGATTAGGGACAGGACTCCCTAGTGTCTGCCATTAGCTGTCTGATTTGCAAGGTTGACTGAGCTATGATATTTGTGAATCCATTTAACAAGTATCTGTAGAGAACCAACTATGTGCCCTACAGGGTCTAGCCCAAGGGAATGCAGTAGTGGACAAGCACATGAAATCCCTGCTCTCACAGAGCTTGTATTCTAGAGAAGGAGATGGTCAATAAACAAGGAAAACAATTAAAAATACAGCTCATGACAAAGAGACAAAGGGGAAGAGCAGTTAGGGGGCTACTGCCATGATCCAGGGGGAGGATGATGGTTCCTTGGGTCAAGGTGGGCGGTGGCACAGGTGACAAGTGGTTATATTCTGGACACGTGGTAAGGGTAGAACACATGGGATTTGTGGGTGGACCAGATATCGGGTATGAGAGAAAGGAAGGAATCAAGAATGAGTCCAAGACCTCTGGCAGGGGAACCAGAACAATGGAGTCCTACTGGCTGAGATGTGCAGGAGGAGCAGATTTGGGGGTGACGGTGGGTGAGTAGGGGGTAACAGTCAATTATTTATTCACCCATTCACCCACTACTTACTGGGCTTCGCAGTGTGCTAGGGCTGGTGGTAGGTAAGTGATTCGTGACATGGTCCTTCCACTCATGACCTTAACAGGCCAGTTGGGATAAGGAGCCTTAATCCAATAATCACACAATAAATGCATAAATATCAGCTACTGAGAGGGCAACACAGGATAAGAATGCAGATTTTGGAGGATATGTTGCAGGAAATGTAACTTAGGAGGGGGATGCTATTAGGGGAGGGGAAGATCAAGGGGTGATATGAAGGACAAGTAAGAGTTAACCTGGTGAAAGGGTCGATGTGGGAAGAATATTCTAGTAAGAACAATGTGTACAAAGTTCCTGTGATTAAAGGAAGTGTGGGGCACAGGACATTTGGGGAAGAGCAGAAGGTACATAGGGTCTGGTGCATAGTAGGTAAGAGAGCATGGTGGGAGAAGGTGCTGGAAAGGTTGATGGGGCCAGGTCATGCAAGCGTCACAGACCACATGCAGGTAACTTGCCATTATTTTAAAAGTAATGAGAGGGCAAAGAATAAAAATAAAAGTAAAAAAAAAAAGTAATGAGAGGTCATTAAAGTGCTTTAAACATAGGGGAAGCTAGTCCAGTTTGCATTTTGGAAGACCACTCTGGCTGCGGATTGGGGAATAGATCAGGGAGGGCCCTGGAAATGGAGAGCCAGGAGGAGGGGATCATGAAACTCAGGAGAGGGGTGGTGGAAGAGTGGAGAGAAATGGACAGATTGGCAAGATATTTAGAAGATATGAAAATCCACAGTACTTTTCAAAAACCTGGTATAGGGGATGAAGACAGAAAATAGCAGAGCTGTAATTTTTAATTGTGAATATAAAAAGAATGCAGGAGAAGGGTGCCTGGGTGGCTCAGTTGGTTAAGCAACTGCCTTCAGCTCAGGTCATGATCCTGGAGTCCCAGGATTGAGTCCCACATTGTGCTCCCTGCTTGGTGGGGAGTCTGCTTCTCCCTCTGACCTCTCCCCTCTCTCATTATCTCTCTCCTTCAAATAAATAAATAAAGTCTTTAAAAAAGAAAAAGGAGTGCTGGAGATGACATTCAGGGTCCTTTACTATTATTAAACAAATAGTTGGATGCTCTTAGTGAGAAATGGAGCACATTTCCTTATCTGTGTTGCCTGATATTGGTTCCTGGAACAAAACCCTTGGGCCTAAAATTCTGTAAATCAGGCTTGGAACATCTTGGGTAGAGTCATCTAAATCCAGTGCCAGAGCCAGGAAAGGGGTAGGATGGAGGGAGGAGGTATGAAAAGTACAACATGTAGAGGCAGGCATGCCTGGTTCTGCATTTCAGAACTGCCACCTGCTAATTGCATGATGTTGGCAATATTCATCCAGTCTGAACCTCTGTGTCCTTGCCTATAAAATGAGAATAATAGCATAGCACTAACTTTATAAGGCTGTTGGTGATGATTCCATGAACTAGCACATGCAAAGTGAATACCCAGGACTTAACACATCATAAATAAATAAAGGGGTGAATGTTTTTATTATTCATAAAAATGCTACTGTGGTTTACAAACTACTTGTATCAGTTAGCTAATGCTGTGTAACAAAATGCCCCCAAACTCAGTGGCTTAAAACAACAATCATTCACTCTTGTTCTTGCTTCTGTGGATTATCTGGGATTATGCTGATCCAAATTGGCCTCAATGGGGTGACTGTAAGATCTGGGTCCAGCTCTGCTCCACAGGACCTGGGCCTGTGATTCTCACTGCAGCTGCAGAAGCACAGGAGGACAAGCCCAAATGTGCAAGCATATTTTAAGCCTCTTCATGCACCATACTCACTAATTAATGTCTTTTTGGAGAAGCAAGTCACATGGCCAAACCCAAATTCCAGGAATAGAGAAATCTACCTCACCTCTATGGGGAGGAAAACCACATGACAAAAAGTGTGGATATAGGGAAGATGAAGAATTAGACACACCAGTTACTCAGTGTGTCACCTCACTCTTCTTTTTTTTTTTTTTTCACCTCACTCTTCAATGCTTCCTGCCTTTCCATGAGAAATCACTTGGGGTCATCAGGGCATAGAAAAATGGCTGCTGAGACCCAACTCCTTTTTCCATTCTAATTTCTTCCATCTCTTTCTTCCTCCTACTTAATGTTTTTCAGGGCTGTGTCTTCATATTCCTTTGAAGAGTATCAGTCAAGCCTCTCTGGTGGTGAGCTACAGAAAACAACTCTGGCAGGTTGTATCAAAAAGGAAATTGAATGGAGGGTTATCATGCACCTCACAAAAACTGGCAGGTAGTTGGAGAACCAGGTTAGGAAATAGAATAGATCAAAGAGCAGCTCTGGGGACCCTAGCAGTAGAATCTGATCAATTCTCTTTTCTAGGCACTGATGCTGGGGTGAGGGAGCTTGGGGCGGGGGGCGGTTCTTTCCATCACTGTGTCTTTGTGTTCAGAAATCGAAGTCCTGGCTGAAAGAGGCCCACCTCTTGGTTAGAGCAGGGAAGGCATCATGGTTTACAGCTCACTAAGAGGAAATTTTCCATGATGAGGAAAAAGGAGGTTGTGAAAATGGAATGGGATGACCCAAAACAACCAGTGTCCTCTTTGTCAGGTTTCGTAGCCAGTGGGTGTGGCAGAAAGAGCCCTGGAGTACAGGCAGCAGGCCAGATTCTATCCCCTGCTCTGCACCCAACTTGCTTAGAATATGAAATCCAAGCTGGATTCATTCTTTAGCAAACATTTATATGGCACCTCCAATGTCTCAGACACTGTTCTAAGAACTTGGCAAGTATTAACTCAGCAGTTCTTGACTTCAAGAAGTCATTAGGGAGGGTGACAGCATACCTGATCTCACAGCTTAGTTGTAGGAGTTAGATGAACAACATGGGTGAAACATCTAGCACAACTCTGGCATGCAGAAAATTCTCAGTATATGTGAATTTTCTTCCCTAAGCTATCTCCCATTTCTATGCTTCCAGAGAGCTCTATGAGAGAGAAGGATGTCTGAGGTTTCTGATATCACTCTGAGCTTCTGATCTTGACATTAGGAACAGCACTCCCTCCAACAGCACCACCCAATAGCCCACCAGAACCCAAGAGGAGGTATGGAATGTCATAAGGTGCTGGGCATCTTCGAAGTGGACTAGTGTGTGACTTCAGGATGCCTTGTTATTGCCAACTTTGGTATTTCTGATGCCAGAGAAACATTGGTTTCCTTTTCTATACTCTCAGGAGCACTGTATTCCATTATGACGATGGAAATGTTCTCTATCTATGCTGTCCAATATGATAGCCAGTAACCTGAGGTGTGGTTAGTTTTAATGGAAAACTGAATTTATATTTAACTTTAGCCACTTAAATACGTGGCTAGTGGCTACAAATGGAGAGTGCAGCTAGAGCTTTCAATGCAATGGAGCTCCCTAAGGGACTCTGACACCTGGAGTGGGGTGGCAGGATGGTGTTTTAGAGGAGGATTTGATGTCTCATTTTCCATCCCTATGAGGCAGCTGCAGGAGGGTCCCTGCCCTGACAGTCTCTGAGTCCTGGCTTCTGCTCACCTGTCCACCCAGCTTTTCTTACTCCCCAGCGACAACCCCAGACAGCTGACTGATGCCTTGGGCAGGAATCATCCTGCTTCAATCCTGCTCAGGCTTCTCACGATAAACAGACCCAAAGGTTAATGGAGGTGAGATAAATGGGAGACACTCAGAGAAGAATTAATTAATCTGGGGTTTCAGTTGCCCCAGAGTGACTCATCCCTTCAGAACCACCTGTGTCCTGGCTGATTTCACAGGTTGCAATATACAAAAGAACAACAGAAATTCTGTATATACCAATAATAATACTTAGAATCACAGAATGTCAAAGCCGAGGGAACCTTCAAGAGCATCTGGCTTAACAGCCTTATTTTATGAAGGGGGAAACTGAGGTCTAGGGTGCGCAGCCTGCAAGGCTGGCTCTAGTCCCGCAGGATGGCATGTGGCAAAGGAGGCTGTTTCACTCTTGCATCCAAGCTGATGAAGCCAAAGGGTGAGTCCCACGTGATTCCAAAGGACTAAGAAGGGGTATAACCAGAGAAGGGCATCCAAGGTGGGTCATCTGAACAGGGTGTGGGGAGCAGAATTGCGGAGCCCGGGGAGACAGAGCTGGGAGGAAGAGGTAAGCCACAGAAGTATGGATCCACATTCTGGACAATTAGCAGAGCCATCTCCAGGGATGTCCTGGTCTATTCAAGCTGCTATAACAAAAAATACCATATGCTGGGTGGCTTAACCAGCAGGCCTTTGCTTCTCACAGTTCTGGAGGCTGGGAAGTCCAAGATGAAGACACCAGCAGACCTGATGTCTGGTGAAGACACATTTCCTGGCTCTCAGAAGACAATCTTTCTCTGTGTCTCCACATGGTGGAAAGAGGTGAGGGAGCTCTCGGGGTCCCTTTTATAAGGACAGTATCCCATTTACGAGACTGTACCCTCATGACCTAATTCTCTTAGGAGCACTGTATTCCATTGTGATGATGGAAATGTTCTCTATCTATGCTGTCCAATATGGTAGCCAGTAGCCTGAGATGAGTTAGTTTTAATGGAGAACTGAATTTATATTTAACTTTAATCATTTAAATATGTGGCTAGTGGCTCTGAACACCATCCCCTTAGATAGGGGGTGATTTTCTCCATATGAATGTTGGAGGGCACACACATTCATTCTGTGAGAAGGACCACAGCAAAACTTTTCTGGACAGCTAAGGGTCCATTTCTTGAGCAACCAGGAGCCATTTTTGAGAACCTAAGATGGGACACAGGATAAAACATAGTAGGATTTTGCCCCACTGGCCGGTGGCTCATTCCTAACTTTTCTGCCTATCTCTGCAGTGCTTCCAAGACCATGTCACCCTAGCCAAACAGGCCACATATTTGGAAACCACTTCCCCATCTAGAGCTGTGTTTGACAATATAATCATTATAATAATAGATGTTATTTATTGAGCACTTCTTGTGAAGGGCCAGGCATAGCACTAATGGCTTCACAAGCCATTATGCCACTTGATTCCCATGACAACCCTGTCAAGTAGACTTTCTTCTACCCATGTTACAGATGAGCAAACAGACTTAGGAAGACAAAACAACTTATCCCAGGTGGCACAGTCCATAGGTGGCAGAGAGAAAATTTGAGCCAGGTCTGTCTGACTTCAGAAGCCTGTCCTCTTGTAAGCCTGTGAGTGTAGCAGGACAGGCTCCCTGGCTCCATTCGACAGAGTTGAAAATTGAAAGGTTGCATGGAAGCCTGGAGACACAGTGCCGGGCAGCTGCACAGAGTCCTCTCAGTGCTGAGTTCTCCGCGCTTCCTTCAAAGGCTGTGTGTTCCTGAGTCGGGGGTCATTTTTCTCTTGTGACCAGGTGGATTTGCAATTTATTTCATTTGGCAGGCAGGGGGGGTGGGGAACCCCCATGGCAATCTCAAGGGCCACGTGGACAGTGAATATTGATTTGGGGAGTCAGGAGCATGGTCTCATCTCTGAGTCTTTTCTGAAGGTGCACCACTTCAAGTGGCATCCCCAGTTAAATTACAGTGCCTTGTCCTTTTGGCCAGCTTCTTGTGTGTGACGGGAGGCGGGGCTCCCTGCAGACAGCAGGGAAAGGTTAGGAGCTCCACACAGCATCCTCGATGAATGTTGGGGACCTGCTCCAAACGCGTGTCTGAGCAAAGAGCACTCCTGCCTGATTAATAGGCACACGCTTTGCCTTGATGGGAGCTGGGCCCACTGAAGGGACTGTTAATCATCTCTGCGCCGGGGGGCGGGGAGGGGGAGCTCCTGGGGCGGGGCTGCCATGTCTTAGACGCTCAGGGGAGCCATGCCACAGCCACCTATCCAGGATGCTCCCTGATGCCCCTATGAGGACTAGGACTAGGACCTTAACTGGTGGCTTATTCCCCGCCCCTGTCACTGTGTGGCTCTTTCTGGTCCCTTCGGAGATAGAAGCTCACCTGTCACCTCTGAGTGGTGTCTTCTGCCCTTGGGGTGGGTGAAGGAAGTGGCAGGAGGCTGAATATGACTTGGGGGCTGGATTTCCACTTAGGCTGGAAGACTTCACGCCCTTTCCCAAAGGAATAAAAAGAGAGAATACTGTCTTTGGTTTGTTTTCATTTCGTTTGGCTTTATTGTGGTAAAATACGCATAATGTAAAATTTACCGTGAGTGACATTTAGAACATTCACAACGTTGGGCAGCCATGACCTCTAGGTGCAAGACATTTTCATCACCCTAAAAGGAAAGACATCAACGGTCACTCTCCATTCCTTCCCATGTGCCCTGGGCCTCGGCTACCACTAATCTGCTTTCTCTTTCTATGGGTTTGTTGAGTCTGGACTTCTCCTATGAATGGAATCAAACAACATATGGCCTTTTGTGTCTGGCCTCTTTCACTTAGCCTAATGTTTTCTAGTTTCATCCATGTCGGTAGTTCTTTCCTTTTTTATGGTTGAGTACTATTTCACTATTCCATTGTATGGCTAAAGTAAATCTTATTTATCCATTCAGCTTTTAATGAAGCTTGGGTTGTTCTACCTTGTGGCTTTTATAAATAATACTGCTATGAACCTTTGTGTAAAGAAAAAACACTGTTTTATCTGTTTGAAACCAATCCAGTTACTTCTGTGCTGTTAGTTCTAGCCACATGTGGATATTTAAATTAAAGTTAGTTAAAGTGAAATAAAACTAAAAGTTCAGTTCCCCAGTTGGACTGATTGCATGTCAACCACTCAAAGGAACACGCAGCTAGCAGTTACCATATTGAATAGCATAGATGTAGGGCATTTTCACCATCACAGAAACAGAAAGTTCTATTGGTAAACTTCTCTCTAAAATATACAATTGAAAATTACCGAAGGCAGTCAATGGGTACACATTTCCAGTTATAAAATAAGCAAGTCATGGGGATGTAATATATTGCTAATCCTATATTTCCTATGTGAACGTAGATTTACTCCAACAACTCCTCCTGGATGGAACTATCAGGGAGCAGGCCCTCACAATCAGGTCCACTGCCTGGGGTCCTTCTCAGTGTCTGAGGCTGCCCACTTCCAGAAGATCAGGGAGACAATGCAGTGGTTAAGACAGAGCTGGTGATGTTTCTCGGTGGCTTCAGGGGAGAGTGCCTGCCTGGGTCACCCAGTCAGCCTCCTGGTGGGAGGGAAAGTGGGTGAACAGCGTTGACCCAGCTCTGCTTAGTCAAGCAGGCACAGGCAGGAAAGCAACCAAGAAGCAACTCACTCGCTTCCTGGTGTGGGGCAGTCTCGGGCACCCCACAGGGGTCCCTGAATGGGCTTTTAAGCATCTGAGGGGAGCACGGCCTTCTGGAAGAGTGGATGCACTCAGGGAAAGATTGACAGACCCCTTATGGCAAGCCCCTGGTCCTCCCCCAGAGGACGGACAGGAAAAGCAGCCATGTGAGTAATAGGAGTGGGGACTGGTCAAGTCTGGGCGGAGGAGCAGAGAGGTAACAGGCCTGTGGGAGTTTCCAACTGAAAACAGCCCCCACCCCTGTCTCCCACCCCTGGAGGCCACTAGGCCACAGGAGAAACCCAGGCTGCTTGATAGTCTTGGGCCAGCCCTGGCCGGACCTCGAGAAGTCAAGCAATTTGCTTTCTTCTTGGAATTCCATTTTTCTCACGTGTGTATTCAAGATCAACCCAGGGATGCATGAGATCATTGGTTTTAAGCTCTTTTTTTTCTCCACTCAGAGTCTTTATTCAAATGGAGTCTTACAAAGAATAAAACAACAATTCTCATGAAGTGTAAAGCAAAAAAGAATAAAGCAGAGCCTCTCTGGTTAAAGATGGCGGCGGCAGCCTTGGCGGCTGAGTGCTGCCCAGGGCTCAAGCATTGTCCCCCGCTGCACCCAGACTCTCACCCTTGTGATTTCCCAGCTCTAACTGCCCCTGATTTTAAAATAACATTTGCTTTCCTAACAGTTTTTGGTGGGGGGATTTTAGATTCAGGCAAACCCTGGGTTCAAATCCCTGTTCTTCCCTCTTCTTCCTTTTGAGTCCTTTGTGATTTGGAACAAGTAACGTACCCAGTTGACCCTCACTTTCTTAATCTGTAAAGTGTATCAGTATCACTCTCCAGGGATCTCAGGAGATTAAAATGCCCCCTGCATGGAGTCTGACAATAGCAGGTGCCCCTTGTGTATGTCCTGCCTTCCCCCTGTGCAGGCTGGCCTCCTATGTCATCTCCCCTGGCCCCCCAGACCCTATCCAGGCTCTGCCCTGTGCAATTATGGGCCAGGCACTATGCTGGGTTGTCAGTAGTAGGGACTTAAAGATAAATAAGATAGAGTCAATGACTTCATGGAACTCACAGACCAGAAACTGATAATTGCCACACAGATGGTTTAAGGAAATGGATATGTCCAAACCTAGATGCAGGACTTCATATTTATCATGATTAATGTTCATTTTACAGCCCTGGGCTAAATCTTCTGGCTTGTTTTGAATCTTATTTCTGTCATCAAACGTAATAGCCATCTCATCTTTCTTTCCTTTATCTGCAAGTGTAACCAACATAATTTCTGTGTCTTTCCAATGTCATGACCAAGATGGTGGCAAGAGCTAGAACCAGAGCAAAAGCAGAGCTCTCAATTGTCCTCACAAATTAATTCTAATGTGTGCATCAACCCTGTGGTTGTTCAGCCAGTTCAAAAGTCATCTTTCCCTCCTGTGCACACTCCTATACCTTGTTATTTTATAATACTTGGTAATAAATTTATTTTTGTATGCACGCTCCTAATTTTACATGCATGCATAAATAAAATGGTTTTGCAGACACATATATTACCATACATGCACATTAGTGGGTTTTTGGTCAGTGTTCTACATTAATCTTACATACTTTATCTTTTTTTTTAAATAGTAACTCAAGGATCCCTTTCACAAAGGTGGCGCTGAAGGTCAAGAAGGAAGTCCCTGACCCCTCAAAGTTGAAGCCAAAGCAAAGGTTTCGAAGGCCAAGAAAGTGGTACTGAAAGGTGTCCATAGTCACAAAAAAAAGATCTGCATGTCACCTACATTCCAAAGATCCAAGACACTGCATCTCCGAGGGCAGCCCAAATATTCCTGAAAGAGTGCCCCCAGGAGAAACAAGCTTGCTCCCTATGGTCATCATCATCAAATTCCCCCTGACTACTGAGTCAGCCACGAAGAAAATAGAAGACAACAACACACTTGTGTTCATTGTGGAGGTCAAGGCCAACAAGACCAGATCAAACAGGCTGTGAAGAAGCTCTATGACATTGATGTGGCCAAGGTCCACACCTTGATCAGGCCTGATGGAAAGAAGAAGGTATATGTTCAACTGGCTCCTGACTATGATGCTTTGGATGTTGCCAACAAAATTGGGATCATCTAAACTGAGTCCATCTGGCTAGCTCTAAATATAAATTTTTTCACCAAAAAAAAAAAAAGAAAGAAAGAAAGAAATAGTAATTCATGAAAATCATTCCAACTCGGAACTCCATCTCATAGGTCACCTGTCATAGGTCTAATGCACCCTGTTAAATGCTTGCATAACTGGCTGTCATATGAAAAACATGCCCTAATGTATTTATCTATTCCTCATTGACAGGAATTTCCTTTTCTTTTCTGTACAAGCAATAGATATTCTTGTATATATGTCCTTTACAAACAGGTGCATTTATTTCTATGAGATACGCTCTGAGAAATGAAATGCTCCTAATTTTAATGTCTTAATTTTAATAGATGTTTCCAGAACACTTTCCAAAATAGCTGTCATCAATTATAGTTCCACATAGAAACCAGCGGAAGACATTTCCAGTGTTTTAATTTTTGCACACCTGATAGTTATAAAGTGACTGCTCATTGTTACTTCTTTTACTGAAGTATAATTGACATATAACATTGTATTAGCCTCAGGTGGACAACATAATGATTCAGTATTTGTGTATATTTCAAAATGATCACCACAATAAGTCTAGTTAACATCAGTCACTGTATACAGTCACAAAATTTTGTGTGTGTGTGATGAGAACTTGTAAAATCTACTCTTTTAGCAATTTTTAATTATGCAATATAATCTTATTAACTATAGTCACTATGCTCTACATCACCATTGCATTTTAATTTACATTTCCTTGACTGCCTCAGAATTATATATATTTAATGTTTGTTGATCAGTTAAATCTGCTTTCCTGCCGATTATTGTCTTCTTAGTTTCCTTACTTATTTTTGTGTCGTTGTTTGTCCAATTCCTGTCAATTTGTATAAACTCTTTACATATTATTGATTTAACCCTATCTATTGCATTGCAAATATTTTCCCAAATCTATTTGTGTGTATTGACTTAATTTGTAGTACCTCTTGCTATACATTAAGTTTTTAATTGCTCTGTTCTGCTTTTACACTTCTGGTTTTCTAGGCGCACCTGGGTGGCGCAGTTGACTGAGTCTTGGTTTCAGCTCAGGTAGTGATCTCAGGATTGTGAGATTGAGCCCCGTGTCTGGCTCTGTGCTCAGCACAGTCTATTGAGATTCTCTCTCCCTCTTCCTCTGCCCCTCCTGCTCATTCTCTCTCTCTCTCTCCAAATAAATAAATAAATCTTAAAAAAAAAAACAGAAACAAAAAGAAGAAAACCCTTCTGGTTTTCTAGCATCAATTTGGATGTTCTCCTTGTCTCTAGATTAAAGATGTTGGCTCTTGGATGTAATTTCTACTTTTTTCACATTTTAAATCACTAAGTCATCTGAAATTTTTGTTTTTATTTCTCACAAATTGAAATACCAGCTTTACTGTTTTATTTCTCACTTATTTTATAATCTATTTCTGGATTTTCTATTCTGTTTCACAGACTTATTTATTTACATTTATGGAAATAAGATATTAATTTGTTTACAAGAACTTTATAGCATGTTGTGGTATTTGGTAAGGCAAGTGCTCACTTTGTTTCTTTTTTTAGAAAGATATCAAATATATATAAATATAAATATATTACAAATATACAAATATTATACTAAATATATATAAAAATAAATATAACACAGAAATTTATCTATAGATAAATATAAATATTATATATTGCATAAATATAATTATATTAAATTATACTAAATATAATATAAATAAAAATATATCAAATATATAAAAATATATCATATGTATATATATGGTCTCAGACATTTTAAAAAGATATAAAGCATAAGATCGTTTTATCCAGTTCAATAATCCTATTGGGATTTGAATGGGAATTATACTATATTTACAGATACCAATTATGGAAAAATCAAGGAGGCATGATACCAAGTCTCTCCATCTGAAAATACTTTATCTGTCTCTGTTCGTTCTAATCTTACTTTATATTTATATTCTTTAATAAAATCTTATAATTTTCTTCACGTGGGTCTTTGCCTTTCTTATTAACCTCATTCCTTAGCATTTTCTAGTTTGTGTATGGAACACTTTTTCATTTTCATTTGTCATATATATTGCTCAAATAGAAGCCATTGCTTTTTGTATATTTACCTTATATCTTGCTACCTTAACAAATTCTCTTATACACTTTGGTAGGTTTTTCTAATTAGAGTCTATTGAATTTTTTGGAAATTCAACAATCCCCTCAGCATAAAAATAGAACATTTTATCTTATCTTTTCTAATGTTTATAGCATTTTTTGGCTTATTTCATTTATCACAATGAAATACTTGAGTAATTATAATGATAGCAACCATCTCTGTCTAGTTACTGACATCCAATCTAAGTATTTTTAGGCATTTGGCATTTAGAATAATAATGGCTTTTATTTTTTGTTATATTTGTGTAACTGAATAATAAATTCTTTGTTGTATTTATTATAATTAAGTCATTATTATATTCATATTTCAGTCATTTATTTTACTATTTTACTTAGGTTTTAATTAGAAATGACTACAGACATAATATCAAGTTTCTTTAAGCATTTACTGATGGGATCACATAATTTTTCCATTCATGTATTGATACACTGGATAACGTTAATAAATTTCCAGATACGGAGCTATTCTGAATTCCCTGAATAAACCCTACTTCGGTTTGGCCTATTTTTCTTTTGAAGCAGCATTAGAGGCTACTCACTAATAGTTCAGATTGACTGTTCCCTTCTATAGACATACGTGATATTGGCCTATGCCTTTTATAAAATAATCCATTTTACTTTTTGATATTAAAATTATGCCGTTGTCATAAAACAATCAAGAGAGCTCTCCATCTTCTTACAAGTTCAAGAGTAGGTTATCTGACACTGACCTGGTGTGTCAGTGTCAGATAAAAATCACCTGTGACTTTACTGGGCCCTGATTATTTACTAAGCCATAGTTCTCATTTTCGTAATTCTACTATAATCACTGTTTAAGTGTTCTGCTTCCTCTGGTGTCAATTTTGGTAATTGCATTTTCTAGGAAATCATCCATTTCTTCTAAATTTTTAAATCATTGCCAAAAAGTTGCATATATTAATTTCTTGTATTTTAATTTCTCTTGCATTTGTGTTTTTGCTTACTTTTACATTATTAATCTTTCTTCCTTAATCAAATTTGTGAAGACATATTTCATGATATGGCTGTTTTCCAAGTACTTGACTTTAAATTTATTTTCACTCTCTCTTATTTGAAATGTTTTCCTATTTCTTTAGTTTCAACTTTTGTCTTGGCAAGTTTCCTGTTCCATTTTTTAAAAAAATGTCTTTTGTTTATCGGTTTTAATTTCTTGAATTCTGAACTGTCTTGATGTTAATTTTAAATAATTAAGACATTTAACACTATTAATTTTTTAAGTATGACTTTTTCTGACCACGGGTTATGTGTAAAGTATTCTTTTTAATTGACTTCAGAGGTTGCAATATCCCTTTTGCATTCTCTCTCAATCTAAGGATTTTCTAAGATTAGATATTTTAACTTCTAAGTAGATAAGATTTTGGTCATTTTTTGTTATATGCTTCTAATTTTATTAAGATAATGATTAGAGAATGTGGCCTCTATCTTATAGCTATACAATCAATCTCGACTTTTTAGAATATTCAAAACATTTTATGGGGGAAAGAACACGATCAATATTTTATGTAGTTTGTAAACATAGAATAGGTATATTCTTATTCAAAGCAATTATAAATTTTGTATATAACCAGATTATCGAGTTTTTAAAATTATATATGTCTATATTTAATTTAATTTATTAGGTGTGAAATGTTCTAATGGACTTGTACTGAAATCTTTGTGCATAATTTTTTAAAGATCTTACTTATTTATTTATTTATTTGAAAGAGAGAGAAACAAAGAGTGAGCAGGTACATGTGGAGGGGTGGGGAAGGCAGTTGGGGAGGGACAAGCAGACTCCAGGCCTGCACAGAACCTACACGGGGCTTGATCTCCTGATCTCACCTCCCTGTGGTGATCATGGAATATCTTTCACTTCTGTCCCCACCCATCGCTCCTGCTGACCCAGTGTTGCTCAGCTAATTTAATGTTTTTAGGTCTGGATGTTGTTAGAATTTCCCTTGAAATATCTCTTCTCAGTTTTCAGATTCCTAATTTAAGATTTATATATTCACATTTCCAGAGAACCCATTATTCTCTATCCAGGAATTTTCTCCTGGGTTTTTTTTTTAATTTAGTTATTATCTTTTTGCTATGGATCCCTTTTGTTTTCTTCTAGGTCCCCAACACTTACTTGTCAGGTCTCTTGGTTCCATCCTTCAGCTCTTTAGAGTTTTCCTGCACAGTTTTTACCTTTTTATATTTTTCTCTGTGAATTAGTGCATAATATTTTCACTTATCTCTTATCGCCACTAATTCATGTCTCAACAGTGCTATCTTTTCGTTTGTTTCACTTGCCACATTGGAAAGTTGGAAAAACCACATTTCAGCTTCAGAAAGTCTTTTTGTGTGCTTTTGTTGCTTTTGATTGTCAAGAAGTGCTCTGTTTTTCTGTTTAGTCTCAGAGATAAGGAATTTGAAAGCTGACATAGCCAAGAGAAATTACAATATAAGAGAATAATATGTGTAACTTTTGAGCAATGATTGTAAAATCTAGAAGAGATGGATAATTTCATAACGAATAAATTTTCAAAATTGACCACAGAAGAAATGGAACAGTTGAAAAGAGCTATTATCATAGAAGAGAAAAGAAAGTGATTAGATTGTATACCTGAAATTAATATTACACTGTATGTTAACTAACTGGAATTTAAATAAAAACTTAAAAAACTTTTTTTCAGGCAACATTTTCCATTAAGGTATCAGTCTTCTCAACGACAACAAGAAGAAGAAAGAGAAAAGAAAAAAGAAAAGAAAAAGGAAATGATTAGAGGTGTAACGTTTAGTAAATAACTAGGATCCAATGAGACTACAGCTGGGTTTTTATCTAACATTTAGGGAGCAAGAGAGGAGCTCTCCTTGGCTAGGTATGCATTTTTTTTTTTTCTGATAGACCACCCTCTCAGTGCTACCGTAGTGGGGGCACAGGTGGGAGTCTCCAGAAAGGAGACCGAGATGGAGAGCAACCTGTAGGTCTGTTAGGGGGGTTCTCTTGGGCTTGTTCCCAGAAAGGAGGGAAGGAAGCAGGATTGGGAAGAGAAGTTGAACTGTGAAGGGCAGTCTCTACAAAGCTTGATTTAATAAAGAGCTCTGAAGTATGGCCCTTCAGGGCTGTCCAGAGCTAAGGTGAGGGGGTGAGATTTTATACTCCTGCACCCCTTCAGGTATTGGTGTTATCTGTCCTGAAAAGTGGGTGTGACCTTGGATATGCCAAAGCAATTCCCAATGAGGGCTGGCTAGCAGTTTAGTGCTGTCTGCCTACAGGTGTCTCAGAAGCTCAAGAAGGGAGAGGGAGGGAAGGCAGAAGATCTTCATTCTTACAGGGAAGGCTAGGTGACGCACTACAGCATCCAACACGGATGGGCCATTATTTTTCTTTGTGACCCCCTGCTCCAAGTTTTAATCTTTTATTGGAATATCACATGTTCTACATTGGTGGGTGGTGAGTATTCCCCTCACTGTGGGCCAATGCAGCAAGCAAGGTGACCATCCCTTTGAGGTGTGTGGAAGACATCTCCTGATCCCTCCTTTTCTTTCAGCTAGCAGAGCATGGAGAGCTCAGTCCACTTATTCAGCCATCTCTTGACCAGGAAGATGGGAGCAGGGGGAGGGGAGGGATGGCGTATACCCCGATCCCCTAGGGAATGGATTTCTGCAGGTAAGTACCACTCATGGCCTGCTGGTTTATGATGCCTGCCAGCTTCATCATCCTTTATCCTGGAGGAGAAAGTCCTATATCAGTTTCCTTGACCATGATCCCCACGGTGCCCAGGGCTTTCCACGGGCCACCACAGGTCCCAGCTGCTGTTTGACCTGGGAGAGTCAAATTGATGAGAGCTGAGAGTGGGGAAGAAGGGGGCTGCGGACAGGCTACCTTTTCCTTGAAGTCCCTTCCTCCCCACTTTTCTCACCTTGTCCATGAGAACCACGTAAAATATTTTGTTAGTTGAGTAGCTGAAATCAACATGCTAACTCAGCAGCCAGTGGACCCAGTGGGTACTGGGCTGGGGACAAACAAGAAATGAATGCACTCTGGTCCTTAATTGCATGCCCATCCCTAGGTTAGGACCCCCAGGGATCTCTGAAAGGAAAAATTAGCAAGATCCTGGAGACAGTGTTCTCTGTGTATACTTCCATCCAAAGAGATCAGTGTTTATGTATTTAAGTAAAGCCTTATATCTTGTACATGAGTGTGAGCAGGTGGAAATGTTTACTCAGCCTGAATCCCTGGTTGCAGATCTCTCTATGATCCAGGCCCTTTGAAATTCAAACATATTCATCAGGCTGAAACATAGATGCTCTTTATTAAGACCAAAAAAAGCTGTCTAAAAAAATAAGTCACAAGCCCATATATATGCATGGAAATAGATTTGTTAATTGAACTATCCCTATGGGAACCAGGAGTTGGTAACTCCCAGGAAGGGCCACTCCAGCACCCACAGCTGGGGCAAGGGGCTAAACTCTGCGCACAGTCCCAACTGTGCCAACTCCACTGAGCAGAAGGAAGAGCCGTGAGAGGCGTGAAAGGCAGAGCCGTGGGTGCGCAGGGAGCTCTGAGCACAGATGTTGGAAGGAGACAGACAAAAGGCAGGGTCACAGCCAAGGACAAATGCTAAAGCACGCTCTGGGGCGGTAGGAGCAGTGTCAGTGAAGCTCCAGTATCAAATGAGCTGAGGTTTGGAAGAAAAAATGTCAAGGACAAGAGAAAATTAATTCGTTTTTTTCATTTCGCTTGGACCTGGGAAGAAATGGATTGGGTGCTGTTTTGGGGGCTGCTGGGGTTCTCTGCTGCAGCAGTCAGGTTCCCCTAACTGGCAGGGGGGGTGGTGTGTGACAGGCGGAGCTGGTCACAGGGCGCAGAGGCAAGGCACAATCACCCTTGCCTCTTTTACTGTTTTCCTGAGGATTTTCACAGGAGTAGGAAAGACGAAGGGCTTCATGCAACAGGGGAAGCCCAGGGAACATGGACAGATGGACAAGGTACAGCCAGCTATAAGGGGGAAGAGAGGTGGGGAGGAGCCCACCTGCAGGCCAGCCCTGCCCAAACCTGCCAGACATTTCAGTCATTCAAGTCCTGGGCTCGCACAGCTGTATTTCAAACAGGAAAAGAACTTGGTATATGACCTCAAAGAATCCACTGTCTGGAATCTCTCAAGACAAAAACGATGTGTGTGTGTGTGCGTGTGTGTGTGTGTGTGTGTGTGTGAGAGAGAGAGAGAGAGAGAGAGAGAGAGAGAGAGAGAGAGAGCAAGCTCCCACCAACAAGGGCAGTGCTGATATGTAAAACTGGAAAACCAAAGTCCATTTCCAAATACAAAGCTGAGGGCCATTGACCTTAGAGTTAATCTCCGGAAAACCCTCCAAGTCCAGTGGTTGAGCAGTCTGTTTGTAAGTGCTTAAGGAAGAAAGCACTTAAGGAAGAGCCCTGTGAGGGCTCCTGAAGTATGCCAGACATAGGTGACCGTGTTAGCAAAGGGCGAGTCCTGGTTGACGAGGGTACCTGAATTTCTGGAAAGCATTTCTCAGTCTCTCAGGATAGCCTAGTCCATAACACAGAAGCATGAGGGCTGCACAGCAGGGGGAGGATTTGTGGGGATGCCGAAGACATGCTCTCTAAGAGTGTCGATGAGTGGAAGGGGCTTCTGCGGTCTATCACAAGGCTCTGTTTTTAGCCAGGCTCTGCTTAACTTTTCACACACCTGGGCAGAGAGGTAAGCACAGAGACTGTAGCAGTTTTTGACTTGAATGAAATTTGAATGAACTTGGAATGAACCTGGCTCAGTCACTTAGCAGGAGTGTGACCAAAAAAACTTACTTCATTTTTGTGAACCTCAATTTCCCCATCTGTCAAGTGGGAGATAATTCTACCCCTATCTACAAAATTATACATATACACATAATATGCATGTATAAATATATAATATGCATTTGTACATACATCTATGTATGTATATAAGAGTATATAAATGCATATATATACACATAAATAGATGTTACATATATATGAACATTAATAGGTCTATAAATATATATAACAGACGTGCTTAGCACAGGTGTGGGAAGTTGTGTGCACTGGACCAGTGGTTGTTGCGTGGTGTTGGTTTGTCGGAGCACACTAGTGCCTCTTCCTCCAGGAGGAAGGGGCAGGAGCTTATGTCCTTGAAAGGCAGGCTGGGGTGGCCGCAGAGCACAAATGCGTGAGAACAATAAGGACTTTATGAAAGGGGAATATTTAAGGTTGGAGTAAGTCTAAAAGAAAATAATAAATCCCTAGCAGATTTGCTAAATGAGAATGGATTGTGGTGCTCGGGCCAGGGGGAAATTTAGGAGTTAGTGTGGCAATTATAGGCTTCCTAGAATTATAGGGCACACCGGACAGTCTTTAACCAATGCCCTGTAGCCGGAAGAGTAATTCACCAGGCTGGGCTGTACATCTAAAGAGAACCCTGCTCGAGACCAGACTGTTTTTTCTTCCAAATTAAAAAGCAATTTACATTCCTAAATCACAAGCTGCTGAGCTCTCCCCAACACCACTATGCAAATCTTATTCTATAGGCAGATAAATTGAGACGGCAATAAAAAAAAAAATCACGGCTCCATACACTTAAACCTTTTTTGCTTTTCTGCTTGCTCTTTCGCTCTTTCTGCCTAGGGCAGAGCAGAGTGCACGCCCCCACCTCCACTGCTTCCGGAGTTCAGCGGTATCTGCCCCTTGTGCTCAGTCCATTCACTGGCTAAGCATCTGCGTGCCGAGTGTGGGACAAAGTTCTGGCCCTCATCTGAACTGTCAGCTTAGTACGGGAAGCAGAGAGCTAATCAAGTCCCAGGCATCCAGCTGGACCCCAAGGAAGAATCAGATGATATTAAAATAAAATGGGGGAAATGAATAGCTATATAGCGTCTATTATGCACGATGGGCTCTCAAGCTGCAATTCTCACAAAAGAAAGCCCGTTCAAGATCGATATCCCCATGTTATCAGGGCAGATACTGAGTATCTGTGCGGTGAGCCTTGACACTTGAGACTTGGCTCTGATTTGTGCAAAGTGGCTTATGTGCCCACCCTCTGGACCTTCGTGGTGGTACCGTGATTGGCAAGCCCGTGGTGAGCTGGAACTCCAAGGGAGTGTGTGCATTTGTGTGCAGACGTGTGGTGTGTGTGTGTGTGTGTTTGCAGGGGGTATAGTCAGAAGAGAGGAAAGCTAGGCTGAAAAAAGACATCAGGGTCACTACACGTGACATTGTGAAAAGGAGGTAAAGCTGTCCATACTGACCACTGGAGTTGGATTTGGGTTGGGCTGATCTGTTGTCTTCAAATGTGTGGTCTAATGACTGTCAGCATAGGAATCACGCAGGAAAACTTGCTGAAAGACAGCTTCATAGGCCTGACCTCAGCCCTAGAGAGTCGGACTCCCCGGGGTGGGTTTCAGGGATCTGCCTGTTTAGTAAGCCTCGGAAGGAGCAGATGGGTATCTCAATGTTCAGGGGTAAAAGGACTGAGACACGTCTCACCCACATCTTTCCTGTGCCAGGCGCTGTGCTATGTGCCTCGAGATATATGAGACGTAATTCCCGACTTCGGGGAATCTACCGAGGGCAGGAATTAAGTGTGTTGATTTCTGAAACTTCCCAGAGAGCCTAGGCATGTGTTATTCACAGATCAAATTCTCAGTAATTGAGAATGAATGAATGGCATTTGTAGGACCACCACCAGGCAGCTCATGCCCTGCTCTGGTGAAAGACAACTGCCTCCCCTCCTCCCCTCCAGCTTGCTCCCTCCTGGCTTCTCTTGGCCAAAGAGGGTAACAAAGCATGATGGGTTTTTATTTATTTATTTGAGAGAGAAAGAAAGTGAGAGGCAGACCATAAGTGGGGTGGGGGGATGGCACAGAGGCAGAGGGAGAAGCAGACTCCCCGCTGAGCATAGAGCCCCACAGGGGGCTCGATCCCAGGACCCTGAGAGCATGACCTGAGCCTAAGGCAGATGCTTACCCAACCAAACCACCCGGGCATCCCCAGATGTGAATTTTAGCAAAACTTTTGGGTTGCAGGGACTTCGAGTTCAGCTCTGCACGCAGTGCCAGCCCCATAGTGGCCACCCCAGAAATGCTGGCTGAATATGTGGCTGGCAATCCTGCCAGCTGAGCCCTGATGGGGCAGCCAACTGGCCCAGCCGGTCCAGACCTCCGCGCCACCCCCACCCCCACCACCATGGGTGCCGTGAAACACCCAACACTGTGTCCTCCTTTTCTTCTGTCTTTCTGTTCCCTCGGGGCTCTGGGGATCTGCCCAGTTCTGGTGAGAAGGTTAAAGACCCTGCAGCCACGGGCTCTCCCTTGGGCGGCCCCTCTGAAGCACCCAGGATGCCTGCTTCCTTCCAGGCTGGTGGCTTTGCATCGGGGTCTCTGCTGGTCTCCCTCCTGGCAGTGGGACCTGGCGTCCTAGCCACGCCCTCCCTACCAGTCCCCTCACGAATAAGGACATAGCCCCTCTGGCAGCTTGGAAGGTGCTGCCTGCGTCCAGGCTGCATCTGGGACCTGGTGCCTGCCTTCTCCGTGGCCTGATGAGCACAGTCTGTCCACCCGCCCCCCTAATCAGATGTCTCCCACACTCCCTGTCCCTGGTCAGGGGCTGCAGAGTTTCTGGAGAACAAGGTGATGGAGAAGAGCTTCCTCCGGGAGCTGGGAATCTCTTTGGGAAAACAAGTCTAGGCACAGCCAAGCCACCAGAGAGCCTCGTAGAGCAGTTGGGACAGCAGGTGGATGAGGGCTGGAGTGACAGGCCCGCAAGGGCCCTGTGGGCGCCTGGGTGAGAGTGGATGCCAACCGAAGAGGAAACTCTGTGCTCCTCCCCTGCTCTCCTGGGACCCTGCCTGGGGCACAGTGGCCTTCAGCATTGGGCCTGGCTCTGCCGCTTACCCCCAGTGACACCTCAGCGTTTGGGCCCCGGGTTCCCCCATGTCTGTCAGTTGGAATGAGATCCCTGCACCATTGATAAAATGCTCACGAGGCCCAGTGCCTGGCAGCTCCCAGGCCCTCTACAAACATCTGTTTCTCCGCCCAGTGCCTGGCTCCCCTCACTCGCCCCTGTCCTGCTCCTGCAGCCCCCACCCAACTCCTTCAAGCTTGTCTTTGCATTGCTGACACCTCTCTGTGGCCCAGGGGAGCTATCTGGAGCCTAGCAGGGCTGACCCAGACTGGCAAAGCTTCCTTAACAGACTGCTTTGGTATATTTGGTGAATAGGAGGCAATCGACCCGTGTTTATTGTGGCTGGGGGAAGAGGATCTGGCCAGCTGTGGATGCTCCAACCCCGAGGAGACATGACAGACCCGTCCCATTGAAGATGGGGGAGTGTGACAGCTGGCCACATGGGTACTGGGTCATATCTTTCTTAGGCTACCTCCCCAGCTGTGTGACTTCCAGCAAGTCAGTCTACCTCTCTGAGCCTCAGACTCGCCAGGCAGGAAATGAAGACTGGTGTACGAACCATCCTCAAAGAGGGTGATGTGAAGATGAAATGGAATTAATGCTGACAGCGTGTTTAGCATGGCACAGGGAACATGGGAAGCATGAAATGAATTACATAAATTAGTAAATATGTGCATTTTCACAGCTGTGCTGAGCCCAAAGAACAGAAAGCTCCTTAGGGTGTGTGGGGCCCCAGGAAAATATTTGATTAAAAATGTGTTATCAAATCCATGTGGAGTCTAATGATTTATTGATGAAGGCTTAGAATAATGGGCAGAGACGAGGCACTTAATTGTTTGTCGGCCTAACAGCACTCGGGAAGATTCTTCAGAGAGCCCCGGCACTGCCTCTCCCTGTTCAGGTCCAGGAAGCATCGCTCTGTATTCTTTATCGACAAAAGCGCATTCCTGGCTAATTTCATAGTTCCCACTGCAAGGAGCAGGTGGCGACACCAGTAGAACTCACAATGCCATGGCTTTCTGGAGCGTGTGAGTCATTGGAGCCGTGTCCGGCTCTCTGGCTGTGCCATTCCCCAGTGTCATTTCTTTAACGCTGGTGGCCACCAGTGCTCATGAAGCTGCGTCAGCCAGGTGCGGTCTGCGAGCACCGACTTCACGGACTCCCGGTCACTGTTGTGCTTTGTTGCTGATGACCATGCATCTTCAAGACTTGCCCTGGGGACTGCAGGGAAACCAGACCAGTGATTCGGTTTCCGGTCATGTTAAATGTGTCACTTGGAATGTTGTCGCACAAACCCACAGCATGACTTCCACCCGCATCTTCTCTTGAACTCATTAGGCTGTAAGGACTTTACCCCTAGAAGGTGATAGCTCTCCCTTCACTGTAGGCGAGGCAGTGTGGGGGGAGCCGGCAGCCCGGTGCGTCCGCATGAAGAGCATCCATCCCCTCCCTAGCCCGTGTTCAGAGGGCCAGGGGGAGCATGGTGTCCCCACCCCCATCAGACGGAAGAAAGTGTATCACGGCATTTTCCAAAGCCCTCAGGGGAGATAGGCACCCCTCCCACCACCCTCCGGTGTCATAGAGCTGAGGCCACACCATCGAGGAAGAGAACTAGCCCATGGGCCCGTGGTGGTGGCTCAAACCCAAGGCTCTGTGATGGACTGTGGGTAGCTCAGAGCCCCCAGGTTTATCCTCTGTCTGGCATGAATGAGAGTTACCCCAAATCAGCATGTCAGTACATTCTAGGGACCCGAGCTCATGCATTCAGTGAAAGGAACAGTGAAAGGAACAGCCAGCGATTGCCATCTGCTCCTCAGACCACTCTCCTGGAACTATGGCCTGGCAGTGGGGCCCTAGGATGATGATCCCCTGGGCAAGGGTCCTGAAGCTCCTTCAGATGCCTTGCAGACCCCATGCAAAGAGTAGAGGATCTGAGAGCATCTGGAAGGGGAGAGACAGAGACAGAGCTTCCTGCCAGTCTAGGTCTAGAACATAGGCACCCCACACAAAGGCTCTGCCAGCCCTGAGGGTCTCAGGTACTAAAGAGGACTTAAGAAAATGTCAAGGAGGGGGCTTCTGGAAGCTACAACCCATGCAGGCCCAAACCAGGGGTTTGGTAGGGGTGCCTGCCCGAGCAGAACTCCCAGCCCCAGCTGGTCCCAGGTACCCAAAAGAGATTCAGAGAATTTCAAGGAAGGCACCCCAAATGGGCCCCCTGAGGGATAGGGCCATGGAAGCTAGGCCTAGGCCTAAGGAAGCTATTTCCACCCCCAAAATTAATAATAACCAATGAATGAGATTTTAAATCTAAGGGTCATGAAAAACTGAACCACATAAGAAGTTCTGGGCTCTGTCCAGCGTTCCCCTTGACTGCTGTGGGCCTGCCTGGACTGCAGAGGGGCAGATGGGTTTGGCTGGGGTGGTGATGGCTCAGGTCCCCAAGGGACGCTGCTGTTTGCAGACTGGAACTCAAGAGGCTGGCGCTTCTCCCCCAGCCTTGCCTTCCTGCACTGGGACAGAGGTGCCCAACCTGGTTGCACAGTGAGCTGTCTTGGCAATGTTCCCAGACCTGTGCCAGACTAGTTCAATCCAAATCACTGGGAGCGTCTGCACTCCAAGGATGGATAAAAGGAGGGAATGAGAACAGCAAGGTCTCTGGGCACAGCAGGCTTGAGTTCAAATCCTAATTCCTCTGCCCATATGCTGTGTGACTTTGAGCAAGTTCATTAACCTCTCTGAGTTTCTGTTCCCTCCTATGTAAACATCATACTTGGGCCTCACAGGACTGTCATGAGTTCAGTGACTGAGACCATGGACTTCAGGCCGATATGCTCTATACTTTATTGGCTGCGTGAAAGTGGGTGATTATCTAATCTTTCTTAAACCTTCATTTCTTGTTTTTAAAAGGGCATGATAATATTCCCTACCACCACCACCACCACCCAAGGCTGTGGAGATAGAATAGGATCGTGTGTGTTAAATACCTAACATAGTACCTGGCACACTATAAGAAATTAAAAAAAAAAAAAAAAAAAAGATGTTTCTCCTGCCTATGGAAACTGCCTGTGAGAAGCGGATGATTCCAGTCCTCCATCCAGGTTTTGGCTGTCTTCACTTCCCTGTCGCTTCCCTGTCCGCCTCCCCCCACCCCCAGACTGACAACACACACCTCATCAATCCTTCTCTCCCCTAACTGCTCCAGTCATATTAATCTTCCTTGTTCCTTCTTATCTCTGAGCCTTTGCTCCTGTCAGGTGCTATGGAATGATCTCTCCTCTCCTCTCTGCCAAACTAGGATGAGCTCCTCACTCACGCCTTTGTCAAATTAAAATGTTCNAGGAAAAAAAAAAAAAAAAAAAAACCCAAAAAGAAAAAGAAAAAAAAAAAAACCAGGAATGAAGGAAAAGGACAAACCAAGGGAAGATATTTACATATTCACATCCAGGCAATAGGAAGAGCTCTTACAAATTAGTGAAAAAGAAGAATAACTCAATTTTAAAAAAACCCTAAAGAAGGACGGAACCCATAGGCAGTTTATAAAAGGGGAAGTACAAACGGGCAATAAACAGATAAAAAGAAGCTCAGACTCCCCCGTCATTAAAAAATGCATATTGAAACAATGAGATGACATTTTTCACTATTATCTTGGCAAAAGAATGATGACAATCCAGTCAGGCAAAGGGATGGGGAGGAAGACACAGCCGGGACCGTTGAGGGGAATGCAAGCTGGTGCAGCCTGTTTGCCTGGCAGTTTGACAACTTTACCAAGATTTTCAAGGCTTATCCTCTCTGAGAGCATGATGCCACTGCTCAGAACTGCTTTACAGTTGTAATTGCTCCTGCCCCTCTACTCATTCGACAGCTCCGTAGTAAACTCTGCCTGTCCGCAGGCATGGTCCTCGGCATTGGCATGCAATGAGAGGAGACCAGAACAGCTTTGCCTCAATTCGTTTCTTCCTGCTGCTGTAACTTCAACCAACGTGGATTTGGCACCTGACAACTGTGCGGGTCAGAAGCAGCCCCACGGTCAAGGTGTCGGCAGGGCTGCGTCCGTCCTGGAGGCTGTAAGGGGGAAAGCATTTCCTTGTCTTGCCCATCTTGTAGAGGCCACTGGCACTCCTTTGCTCACGGCCCCTCACCTTCTCCCTGACTCTGACCTTCCTGCCTTCTTACAAGGACACTGTGATTACATCGAGGGCCCTCCTGGATAATGCAGAATGATCTCCATATCTCCATATCTGCAGACCTGTGTCTGCAGTGTCCCCTCGGCCACCTGAGGTAGCCTATTCACAGATCTTGGGGATTGGAATGTGGATGTCTTTGGGGGTCCTTGTTCTGCCAACCACACAACCTCGTGCAGTTAATATTCTAGTGCTGAAACACAAAGATGTTCATGGCAGCATTATTTGTAACAGCAGAGAACTTGAAAAGCCTAACTGATCATTAACAGCAGCCTCGTTAAAGTGGTTATGATGGCTCCATTTAGTGGAATCCCAGGCTGCCGAAGATCTGAGCGAGCTAGGGCGAGCTAGGGCCGTTTGTAGTTGCAGGGATCCATTTCGCAGACACTTTGCTGAGTGAAAAAGTGACTGCAGGGCAGGATGAAGAGTTAGCTAACAATTGTGCGGAAAGAAAAGTACATAAGCTTTGATATGCATAGAGTGTATTTGGAAAGATACACAAGAAACTGTTAAGCAGACCAGAACGGGATGGGGGTTTGAGTCTGGGTGAGACTCTTAATATATCTTGTGGTATTGCTTTCCTTTTCACCATTTGTGAAAATAACTTTTCAATTAAAAAAGGAATCTAGCTAAGGAAAGGATAGAAATAAGACCCTCTGTATCTCAGCGGCAACCCCCATCGCTTCCCAAAAGATCTGCCCACAGTTCTCCTTCTGACATGCCCTGCCCTCCAGGGCATCCTAGAGCTGCCCTGGATGGGTCTGCCCAGACGTGAAGTATCGGATGTACCTGTCCGGGGAGGGCTGGCTACAGGACCCAAGGAGCTGGCAGAGCACAGAGGAGGGACCCAAAGGGAAGTGAAGCGAGGGCTGGAGAATAGCCAGGTGTTCATCATTCATTCATTCATTCATTCATTCATTCATTCATTCAACAAATATGGGCAGGGAGCCACTGCGTGCAGGGCTGGGAGGGAGAGCTTGGAATCATCTCCGGGGGAGGAGGGGCACTCACCGGAGCCTCAGCTCTTAAAGTGCCCATCTCACTTGAGACCCATGAAATTTTGGCAGGAGCCCTGGTACTGGGAAGTCTGGGTATCTGGGTACTCCGTCTCATCCTGGCCCGGAGTTTTGCTCCGGGCAATGATGACGTCAGATGCAAATTTTCTTTTTATTTTATTTTATTAGATTTTATTTATTTATTTGTCAGAGAAAGAGAGAGCACAAGCAGGGGGAGCATCAGGCAGAGGGAGAAGCAGGCTCCCCACTGAGCAGGGAGCCTGATATGGGACTCAATCACAGGACCCCAGGATCATGATGTGAGCCAAAGGCAAAGGCTTAACTGACTAAACCACCTGGGTGTCCCCAGAAGTGAATTTTAGAAAATGCTTTGGGCTGCAGGGAGACACAGAGACCATAAGGAGCAAGAGTTGAGGCAGGGGACAAGCTGGAGGCTGGTTCAGGGAAAGGAGGACAAAGGTCGGGATTAAGGCATTGCCCCCTGGGAGGAGGGAAAGGGTCTGAGGGAAGCGGGAAGGGTTGGTCCAACTTGGTGATAGACTGAAAGCACTAGGGGAGCTGGAGGGAGCTCTTTTGTTTCCTTCTTTAGAGACTGCACAGAGAGTAGCAGGAAGGGAGCAACAGTCCCAGTGTAAGTCTGCACCGGAGAAGGAACCTGTGGGGCACCCGGGGGATGCTGGCGCTGCCAGGGTGGGCGAGTGGCCAGTAGCAGCGTTGACCCAGATGGACAGAGCAGCAGCCGTGCATGGAGGGGAGGGACCCTGCTGGCTAGGGGCAGTGGTCATGTACAGACCCGTCTCCTGCTCATGTTACATCAGTGGAAATAGCACAGTCTTCTAAGATGTTTTCATTCAAGCTTTACTGAAGAATGAGAACACACACACTTTTTTCTCTCCTCTTCTTCATCTGCTTTCAAGGTGGCTTTGGGAGGAAGCTGATGGAGTTGGGGTAACCACACCCAGGCACCCCTTGGCATTGTTCCTACCAAGGACTATATGGACAGTGAAGCAAGAAGAAGATGAATGCCTGTTTTGAAGGGGCAGACAGAAGAGATAGGAGCTGGGGAGGAAGGCTGAAGGGGGTCAGGGGTGCAGTGGGGTGAGGCTCCAAAAAACTTTAAGAAAATGAGGGGGAGACAATGTTTCAAAAAGCACATAATGCATTTTGAATTAAAAAACTTTTTTTTTTAAATGAGGCAATGGGTAACCCTCAGATACCTCCCCTATCTCTCTCTCTTTCTCTCATCTATCCGTCGATCCGTCTATCTAATCCATTGCTACTTGAGGCATTCCTACAAAGCACAAGGCATTGTGATAGATTCTTCAGGCAATGCTGTTAAAGTACCTATACTCCAGCTGGGTGAAAATTGAAACTAGTCATAAAATATTTAAGTAACAGCTTAACCCTGAAGCCACAAAGGAAATGATTGATAAATTTGACAACACAAAAAAAATTAAAAGCTTTAGTACAAAAATTCTTCAGTTCAAACACTGAAAGGGTATTTTCAGTGCAAATGACAGAAAACCCATTTCCCTAATGTACCTTGAAAGAATCATCGAAAGACCTCAGATGTCAACAGGAAGTTCTTAAAAATGAAAACCAATATGAACGTATTCTCAACTCATAATTAAAAGAATGTAATTTAAAACAGCAAGGAGACTTCAATGATCACATCTCTGATTGGCAAATATTAAAATGCTCGTCACTGTCGAGTGCCTTCCAGGGCTTGGGGAAATCAGCACCCTCTTATTCCCGGTGATGGTCAACTGGTAAACCTTTTTGGAAGCTTATTTAGGACCAGGTCAGCATTTAAAACACATATCCCATTTGACTCAGCCATTCCGCCACTGAATACTCAGAGTGTAGCAGTAGGAATGCTCAGAACAACGCTGTTTAAAGATAATAAACTACCTAATATCCATCAGCTGGGGATGGAATAGATGAGTTAGGCTATATCTGTACTGTAGAATACCATGTAGCCATTAGGAAAGATGAGGTATAAGGGAAAGAAACTCAGTAGAAAACTGTGCATCTTGGGCGCCTGGGTGGCTCAGTGGCTTAAAGCCTCTGCTTTCGGCTCAGGTCATGATCTCAGGGTCCTGGGATCGAGGCCC
>LNAC01000094.1:1900554-2018566 GCA_002007465.1 Ailurus styani | reverse complement strand
TTTTTTTTTTTTTTTTTTTTTTTTTTTTTTAAGATTTTAAGAGTGAGACAGGGAACATAAGCAGGGGGAGTGGGAGAGGGAGAAGCAGGCTTTCCCGCAGAGCAGGGAACCCAATATGGGGCTCGATCCCAGGGCCCTGGGATCATGACCTGAACCAAAGGCAGACGCTTAATGACTGAGCCACCTAGGCGCCCCCATGTCTGTCTTAAAACAGGATATGAATGGTTACTCCATCAAGCTAGATAAGAAATGCAGGAGTAGGTCTTTGGATGGAAATCATGGGCCTGGCTTTTGAGAGTTGAGTTTAAAGCACATTTAGGAGGAAGACAGAGAGGGGCTCCGTGTAGACCGAAAGGCGCAGCTATTATTGATTTTATGTTTTCAAGTACTATTTGAACTTTTTATTATGTGCATGTATTACTTTTGTGTTATAATAGATTCTAAATAAAATGACATTAAGGCAATCATTGAGCAGTGGGCCTAAAGCCACACTTGAGAACCACTGAATTGCTCAGCCCACAAGGGCTAGGCTCGGAGGTCTCTCTGGTCACATTGTTTCTCTGTTTCGTGAACCCCTTGTGTCACTGCATATTGTTCGTGAATACCCTCAGGAAAATCCCCTGTAAGGTGCCCACGATGTTCCCCCAACCCCGCTAGCAGCCCCTGACATCTTGCCCAGAGTTCCGGCCATGACAGGATCTGTTCCGAGCAACTTCCATTTCAGGGGTTCCTCCAACATCAAAGTATTGTCTTGGCTAAGAACAAAATGAATCACGAATTTGGGCAACTCTGTGTGTGTGTGTGTGTGTGTGTGTGTGTCCTCCAAGGCGAGTGGCACAGCTTGGGGAGTGGAAGGAGCCTTGAACTGGGACAAGGGACAATTGGGCTCTAACCTAGTGTGGCAGTCACCCCAGCTGTGTCTCAGTGCCAATCTCATAGCCTTCTGGATCTCCCTTACTTGTCCCTAACATGAAGGCCTCCAACTCAAATCATGCCCTCCAAAGATCCTTGCAGGCTAAACATTCTGGGTTTTCTACATGTTTTCTAGACCCCAATGCAAGCCTTGGCTATATATTGTTCCATTTCCCTACTTTACCGTAGAGCCTCTATAGGGCTGAACTAACAGAGGGCTGTAGTGGAGGACACCCTGGGGTAGGGAGTTGGGGCTCAGAGGCAGCCACATATCCTTGGATTTGAACCCCATTTCTGCTTCTCACTCTCTGTGTGGCCTGGAATAAGCCAATGATCCTTTTATGAGCCTCAGTTTCTCCCTACTTAGAGTCCCTTCAAGGTGTTATTAGGGATGAGAGATGCTTCATCTCAGCGGCCTGGCACATAATAGGTGCCCAGTAAAAAGGGAAATTTTTATCATTGCACCAGAAAGTAGTGATAGGAGAGCACAGAAGGCCTATTCCCTCACCTCCTTCAAAGCTTCTCAAGCACCCTTCCTCCAGGCACATATGTTGCCACACATTTGACTGTATGAGTCATTCTCTGTTGAAATTGTCCATTGATATCCCTAGCTCCTTCCCTAGACTGTGAACTTCTTGTGGTCCTGGATCATGACTTTCACCCCCGACCCCCAGTACTTGGCATGGTGCCAGCACTGAGAACTGCTCTCTATACTTTTGTCAATGAGTGTCCCCATGTGTAAGCCTGAGAGCACTGTAGGATTTGGAGGGTAGTTTACCTGTGGCCCAAGCTTTGGTCCAGCCCACCTGACCTAGCTCTGATTGAGCTAACCCAGGAGGGTTCCTGTACAGATGGGGGTGAGGAGGGCTCTCTGGGCAAACGGATAGAAGCACCGGGAAGGAGGCTTGTTTCTAATTAATTGTAGCCTCTTTTATCAATGACAGCAGGGGCCCCAGTCAGCATCACACAATTGCTCTAACTGCCTCTGAGAACTCCCCACACTTCAGATGTCCTGGGAGGGCCCCTTCAGCAGGCCTGGGCAGCCCTGATGACTCCCTCTTGTCCTCGCCAATCAGCTTCTCCTGGGGTTCCCGAGGTCAGATTCAAGCTTCTCTTTCCCACAGCCGGCCCTGTTCTTGAATCCTCTGTTTTGGTGAATAGCACAGCTACCCTCCTGGGTACCCCAGCCAGGAATGAGCTTGGGGTTCATCCTCCACTCTGGACATCAGGAGCTCATCCTGTGCCCCAGGCCCCTGCTCCAGCCCTTGTCCTCTCTTAGCTAGGCTGCTGTGGCCTTGTCTGCTAAATGTGCAGCCCCTACAACCCACTCGCCCAGCTCCCTCTTCCCAGAGCTCCTGTCCCCAGGTCTTGCTCCTCTGGCCAACTTCAGTCACCCTCCCAGCTTCGGCAGGAAGCCCCTCCATGAACTCCATCATCCCCTTTGGGTTCACCGTCCTGCTCTGTGTCCCTGGACCCCATATTGGATCATCCAGTTGTGTGCTGATGGTCTCTGTCCCCAGCTGGACTGAGAGCTTTTTAAGGGCCTAGCTGCTATGGGGCATCTTCCTCTCCTGCCCAGGACCTGCCAAAGGGTCTGACACTTACAATGTGCCTGGGCAGGGTTTGCTGGAATGGAGTTAAAACCCAGCACACTCACAGAGAAAGAGCCTAAAGAGAGAGACAGCTTCCTACAAAGGAAGGAGAGGGGTGTGCCAAATGTTGGGGGCATCTCCTGATGCTGGAGAGCAAGAGAAATTACCAGTGGCTACAGGCCCACTAAGACCATGGGTGAGCACCTGGTTGTGAGGACACCTGCTTCCCTGCTCCCCTGCTTTCTCACACCAACTGGCCACCATCAAGCAGGTCTTGGGTGAGGGCACTTTTCAGGGACTCTGGCTCTCTGGGACTCAGACCCCACTTCCCAGATGTCCCCCACTTCCCAGATCATGACATAGGTTGCATGAGCCCCTCTTGGTTCATCTCTGTCCTCACTGGCCAGTCCTCGGATGAAGCCCCTAGTTGGAGAGTCCTACAGGCACACACTGTTGAAGATGGGGGGGGGGGCTTGGCGATGACCCAGTCTCACCATTCTTTGTCCAGACAAGGAATCAAGCGCGGGAGGAGGATGTGGCTGGAGGTCACAATCCAGAGGTTGACTGAATGGAGACTAAACTTCAGGTTGCCTGAATACTTGGTGCTTTTTCCGCAATAGAACTATCTGTTTTCCCCCAAACCCTTCGGAAGTCTCCCCATCACACCTGCTGGAGTACCCACTTCCTCCTGCCTACATTCTTTACCCTGGGGTATGTAGGTCTGGGAAGGAGGTGGCAGGTATAGGAGAAGAACATGGGTTTCTGGTTCAGCTTGTGTGTAGACCATCAGCTCCACTGCAGACCAGCTTGCTGTGTGGTCCTGGGCAGATAACCCAATCTCTCTGAGCTTCAGTTGTCTACGCAGCAAAATGGGAGTTAGAGACTCATGGGATTGTTCTGAGTAATCAACGTGTGTAAAGAACCTCATGTGGTACCAGCTCAAAGTCGGTGCTTGCTGAACGGAAGTTTCCTTACATCCTAAGGGCGCTGACGCTTAGGTTCTGACCTAGGGTTGGTGCCCTTTCTGCCATTCTGTCCAGGGTCATCTGTAGACTGATTATTCCTGGGGTGGAGGAAGAAGGAAAGAAGGAGTTTAGTGGAGGCCCCGGGCTGGGCACAGATGAAAAGCGTGTATTTCTCTCAAGGCAGGAGGGCTGAGCCCGGGTGGCACAGCCGGCCAGGGAACCTTGGTGGGACCCGCGGCCTCTGGAGGTCGGGACGCCAGCGGAGCTAAGACAGAGACGGATGCAGGCGCCTGGCAGGCTGAGCACGGCCTGCAGCGCCCCCTTGTGGCCTCAGCGAGAAGGCAACCTCCCAAACCACCACCGGTCTGCAGACTCTGGCCCCCAGGCCTCGTGCCCTGAAGGGAAAGCAGGGTCCAGCCAGCAGGCCCTGAGCCACAGGCAGCCAGGCACTGTTTTGAGGGAAGTGTGAGGCCTGAAACCCACCCCTGTCCAGACTGTTCCTCCACAGCAGTCCTGCCACTACCTGCAATGGTCTGTCACTGCCCAGCGTCTGCCAAATTCTCTCCCAGAGACCAGTGCTCATTCAGCCCCTGCTCGGCTCCTGCTCTATTCTTCCCAGTCGGGACCAAAAGGGCCAGAGGGCCAGAGAAGAGCTTTCGTTGGCTTATCAAAGCACCACAATATGAAAATCCAGATTTAAAAAATGCCATTTTAATGTGTATCTTAACAAACTTGCAAGTTTCTTGTGTTCCCTTTTCTATGACTTTGAGTGCAGTTACTGGAGAGTCACCATACATCTGTTTTATGTATGTTCGTTAAGGTTTTACTGTATAAATTGGGGGCGTGGGACCGAAGGAAGGAATCCCAATGGGACCCTGGGCCTGATTGGGGTTCGGAGCCAAGACCTGCCTCCCCCCACCCCACTCCTGGGCCAGCCCAGCCCATAACTCTCTACTGAGAATATATTCATTTGTGTGACCGCCCCTCCCCCCCACCCTGGTTGTGAACCCTCCCCACAGGGGACAGGAACTGGGTGTTAATCACTGTGTGGGTGACTCCCTCATAAAAGGCACAGGTGAAGGTCTGGCAAATCACAGGGGGAAATGGAAATTTGGGACCAGGGTGGTGGCAAGTGGAAAGGCAAGCAGAGGTACAGCTCAGCGTTAAGTACAGAGGGGGCCCTCATCAAAAACACCTCTGAACTCTCCTGGTAGGACATTGAAGCTTTGGCAGCCATCAGTATATAGAGCTCCCGGAATGTGCTAGTTTCTCAGGAAACAGGACTGGGAGGTTGAGTGAAGGCAGGAGGTGGTGCCCAGTGGGGCAGAAGGGGAGGCAGGGCATGAGGCTCCGCAAAGGTGGCTTCAGCAAGAGTACATGGAGGACCACTTATCTCTGTCATCAGACATGCCTGGGGTCAAATCCGCCCTCCGCCTCTATGCGTGAGTGACCTTGAACACACAGCTCCTCCATTGGATGATGGTTTCAGGAATCTTTATCTTGCCGGGTTTTCTTTTTTTTTTAATTGAAGTATGGTTGACATACAATGTCCTATTAGTTTTAGGTGTACAACGTAATGATTGGATGAGTCTATAACTCTGTGTTATGTTCACAAGTGTAGCTACCTTCTGTCACCATACAAGTCCATCATAGTACTGCGGACCGTATTCCCATGCTGCACCATTCATCTCCGTGACTTCGTCATCCCATAAGCAGAAGCCTGTACTTCCTACCACCGTTCACCCATTTTTCCCATCCCCTCCCCACCCTGACAACCATCACCTTGTTTTGTGGATTTACGGTCTGCCTCTTGCAGGTTGTTTTGAAGATCAAACGAGAGAAAGGGTGCCTGGCACAGGGTAATCCCTCAGTGGATGGCTGCTTGACTACCTCAAACATTTCTATGTAGAGGCAACAGCGCGTTCCTTCCTTCCCCAGCGCAGAGTCGAATCCTTCTCCCTTGGCCCCCCAGCTCCCCTTCCTTCCCCCCGCCGCTCAGGTACTGACCTTGGTTCCTGCCCTTGAAGAACACAGAAGTAATCAAATGAGAACTCCACCTATCCTTCATCTTCCTACCACCAAATGCAACGGCTTCTGCATATTCATATTCTCGCCTTTCTTCCTGCTGCCACAGAGGAGCTATCCTGTTCCCAACAATTGCTCAGAACCCCTCTGACCTCTAGCCCTCGTAAGGACTTAGCTGCTGATATTACCTCCTCTCCCGCGACTTACTAATTTCTCCCTCCCTACTGGGCCATTCCCATGAACATACGATCAGGACTGATTGTCTCTTGTTATAAAATATAAAGCCCTCCCCTGTATCCCCTGGCTCCCTCCAGCTGCGGCCCCATTTCTCTTCACAGCCCACTCAGCATAGATGTTTGCTGGACCCCAAGCCTCTCCTCCTCCCAGGGGCCTATGCTCCAGGACGCACAGCAACACACAGCAGCACACAGGAGGACCAGGACGGAAAGTCTGAGCCAAGAATGGGGAAGAGTCTGGATTCTTTGATGATGCATATTGTACTGTTGCTTACTTTAAATAACAATCTCTTTTCTGCTTACAAATATATACTCATGGTAGACAACCCCCAACTTATGGAAAAACATAAAATAATAAAGGCCAATGATAAAATAAATTAAAAATAAAATGTAATCAATAATAATCCTGCCAAAGAGAGACATCTTGGTGTGCTCCTTTCCAATTTTTTCCCCTAAGCATATACATTTAAAAATTGTGTATTACATATATATATATATATATCTTACATACATACACATTCATGAAATCTGTATACTGTGTGCCATGCACTGTGCTGAATAATGGAAGTCCACCAAGACAAACTCAGTTCCTGGCCACAGAGCAGAGAGGCAACGAATAGTTCTAAACTATGCTAGGTACCATCTTGCTGGCTGGATCCAGGTGTGTGGGGCTCAGAGGAAAGGAAGTAGGAGGAAAGGCAGAGGGAAATGAAGGGTGAATGGTCATAGCTATTCTGACCAACACCAAGGATTTTTTAAATTGCTAATGTGACATGCAACTAAATGATCTCACTTTTTTTGCATTTCTTTTATTGAAGGTAAGGATTTTAAAAAACTTTAAACTTTAAAAAAATGTTTATTGACCTATGGTCTCTCTTTTGTGAATTGATGGTTTATATTCCTGGACTTGATCTTATTCACCTCTGATTACTCTGCAACAAAGGGGAACTGAAGAGGATTTAAATGAACAAATTCCTTGAGTTCTGATCCTCTCCTCAACCCCAAAGACTTAGAACATCCCTATCAGGGGAGTGTCCTTTGCATATGATTTAAATCCAGATTCCTATGTTGCAACAATACACATTTTCTGAATGCTTCTTGAGTCCAGCATGGTGCAAAGGAAAAAGTATTCAGAGCCAGAAGACCTGGAGATGAGTTTTAATGACCAAAGAAAAGTCATCTTATTTCCCCCAGCCTCAGTTTTTCCATCTATAAAATGGAGATAATAAGGAAACATTCCAACTCAGTATTGCTGTGAAGAATAAATAAAATCAGGGTAACCTGATTAATCTCACCTCAGAAGATCTTGGATTTTGTGCTGATTTTTCCTTCCTTACATGGATGGGCTATCTATCAGGGGTGAGAGAAAGGAAAGCTTTCTCTGGAGTGAGAGCTGTCAGAAAAGGTTTCCTAAAGAAAGCACAACGTGAACTGGGCTATAAAGGGTGGAAAGGATTCTGGCGTGGTGGGTGGAAGAAGGGAAGATGCTCTGGGTGTGGAGACATGGTTAGAATGGAAGCTTGGAGTCAAGATGCCCTAGTAAATGCTGCTGTTACTCAGTTCCCAGTATGTGCCGAGAGCACAGCAGTTAATCCACACAAAGTCGTATATTATTTCTATCATCATCATCATTTCCCCCTTTCAGATAGGGAAGCAGAAACTCACTGAAGTTATGTGACTTCCCCAAAGCCACACTATTGGTCACTGGTGCTGGAATTTGAATCTAAGCCCAAACTTCTTTTTCCCCTCAAACCATCTCCAGCAGGCACGGAGGTGCTCCTAGGTCTCCAGCTTCGAGAGAGAACCTGCCCTTGAGCTGGGGGACCACAAATGCTCCAGCCTTGAGGTGGTGCTTCGTTATCCACCTCCGCTTCCGGGTCAAGGCCGTGCACTTCCGGGGCAGCCAGGCCAGGGACCTAACGGGGCAGGGTGAGGGTCTAAGGCCTGGCTATTCCGGCCCAGCGTGAACCGCCTCTCGCCTCTGGGGGCAGTCTTCACACCTCCCTGTGGAGTCACGTAGGAATGTGGGGCTGAGGCTCTCCTGCCCCATCCTGCTCCTCCTACCTTTTGTCTTTCACAGGCCTGACCCCCAGGGGAGCCCGCTCCGTCTGTGTGGGGCCAGCCCTGGACACCCTGTCCTCATGTGTCCTGCCCCCCAATCCTGGTGCGGATGGAAGATCCCCGAGGAAGCCTGCCTGCTGGGACCCAGAGCCCAGCAGGGCAGTGCCGGGGCAAGGGGTGGACCGTGGAGGGTTTTAAAGGATCCTAGTAAGGAGCACTGAGCATTCACCAGGTGCCAGGCACCGTGTTAAATGCTTTCTTTCTACTTATGATTTCAATGAACCCTCCCAAGAACTCTGAGAGGGAGCGATCGTTACTATGTTTTATAGACAAGAAACCCAGAGAGTCTGAATAGCTTGACTGTCCAGGTAGAGGCCTGTTATGGGGCAGTCTGGCTCCAGAACCGGTGCTCTTAACTGCGTCTCTCTAGCTGGACGCCAGGAAGCTCTCTGGGCTGGCTCTGCTGGGCAGGAAGTTGACGGGGTGTCTGGGAGCGCTTGCCATCTCTGTCTTGCTCAGCCGGGCTTGCGCCTGCTGGTGTGGTCCTGTGGGCCTCAGCCAGGGGAAGCAGAAGCGGGAGGAAGGAGAACTACTTCCAGTGAACTGCAGTGTCTGACAGAGGTTAGGAGGTCACTGCGAACATTCTGTGGCGCCAGCCCCACCCCAGCTGCTCTCTGGCCCTTGAAGATACTGGCATGCTAATTTTACCCAGTTCCTCTTGGCCCCACAGTCGGCAGCACATCAGCCACAGAACCAGTACGTGCACACTGTGGCCTCATGCTGTGCCCTCCCCCCCCTTCTGCCCATGGTTCTGGAAGCACAGTTTTCTCAGCTTAGCCTGGACTGAAAGCTAATGAGAGGAGCTACCTGGCAGAGGTGCAGGGGACAGCAACTCTCCTTCGTCTCTTAATCTTACCGGTATCACACAGACCTGGGTTCAAGTCCCTCTCTGCCTCTTACCGCCTGTGTGTCCTTAGCCAAGTTAATTTCATTAGGCAGCTATTGCTATGTTACCAACCACACCCCAAACTTAGTGGCTTTAAGCCACAGCCCGCTGTGATTGCTCATGAGTTCATGGGTTGGTTGGACAGTGAGTTCCTCCGGTGTGGGCCAGGTTTGACCAGCCTTGGCTGAACTCCCTAGTGGGACTGCGGCCAGCTAGAGGCTGGCTGATGAAGGATGGTCTCAGCTGGGGTAACTTGATTCTGCTCCACATACCCACTTGTACCCCAGTGGGCTAGCATGGACTAGTGTTCCTAACATGCCGGGGATGCCCAGAGAGTGAACGAGCCACAGACCTTGCTTCCTATGAGTGGCAAAGTCACGTTGTGAAGGCCACGGAGAGAAGGGTGATGGATTGGAGCCATAGGTCCTAGAGACACGGAGTCACTGCAGGCTAAGGGCGGGGCGTGGGGGTGGGGAACACGGGGGAAGAGCGCCAAGGGACCAAGCTCAGCCATGCATATGGGGAGCCGAGAGACAGCAGGACCCGTGGGCCATGGCGTTTACTGTGGGGTGGGTGGGTAGACAGGCAAAGGGCATTAGGGGATGTCCTTGGTGCCCTTTGTTGTTTGACCAGCATTAGGTCACGGTCACGGGAGGTAAGAACCCGAGCTGGAGGCGGGGGCCCACCTTACCACCCTGGTACACCTGGTTCCTCGGACTGGGTGCTCACAGTGTCTGTGGGGATGTTAAGGCAGCAGGAAGAGATGAACTGTTGAAATTTACAATACACCTAGTACACCATGGGCTCCATGAGTTTGTTTTGAAAGCTAACCTATAAAATATAAAAGATCGAGGAGTAGATTCACCTTGGGAGAAAACTATTCCTTTGCACCTGGGGAACTGTTTGAGTGAGGGGTCCTTAGTCATGATAATTAGAGTATGAGGCACCAGGATCTGCCCTCCAGCAGCGGAAAGACTATGAAGCTATCCTAGTACAGAAAAGCAGAGCATTCTGTGCAGCATCCCTTCCTTCCTTCCTTCGTTTATTCGGGCAGTCAAACAGAAAACAGATAGCAAGAGCCTGTCGTGTGATGTGTGGGAGGTACTGGTTGTAACATAGGAAACGAAGCATCAGGGTTTTACGAGGGATGTGTGGGGTTGATTGTCAGGGGCGCTCCCTTGCAAGCTAGCCAATGAGTGTGGCGCCCTGCCTCGGGGAATGGGGAGCCATTGAAGGCTTCCGGCAGGGATCAGTAAGGTGGTTTCTTTGTCATTTCGAAAGATCTCTCAGGTGGCTGCCTGGAGAGTGAAGAGGTGGTTGGTGGAGTGCAGTGCAGGGAAGACTAATTAGGAGATGTTCGGAGAGAGGGAGAGAGAGACAGAAAGAGAGCACACATGTGAGATTGCACTCAGAAAGTACAGAACCCGGGGAAGCCTGAAAAGGGAGAGGGAAGCCAAATTGCTCAGAACATGAGCTGCTCTACCTTCTTGGTTTAATTCGGTCATTCATTAAATACATGTTTACTGAGCCCCTTCATGGGTGAATGAAACAGACAACAATCCTTTCATTTATGGAACTCACATCCTAAGAAAACTAATTTTCATGCTTAAAGGCACAGTATCCATTTTTCATGCAACATGGTGTCAACTACGCGCCCACCTCCCCATTTGCTGGCGAACAGCTCCAAGTCTGGAGCTCAAGCGGAAGGGACAGTCACGTCTCATTCTGATTATAGGCACTCTTCACTTTCCACATCGAACTTAGGACCCCTCTAGTCCCCCCGCCTCCTGGCTCTAAGTTGAGACTTCACTGTCCCCTTTTGAGAACTCAGTGAAATGTGTCCTTTGAGTGGGCCCATCAATAAGGGACAGGAGGTACGAACTAGTGACTTCAGCCACAGCCAAAGACATTACCAGGTTGTGCTTTGAGCTTTATTAGTGACTCCATCCCAGAGTGACCCCTCAGAGAGTGCTGGCCCTCCCCCAGGGGAGCTGAGTGTCCCTGTCTGCAGACACTTCCTGCCACAGCTCGGTGGAGGGATTGTAGGGGGTCATCTGCATTCCACGCCAGCATCCTCTCCGTGGTTACAATTGTGAGAGCCCCAGCTGCTCTTTTGGCAATTCCAGAGGGTTGTCTCTGTCCCCCGACAGGCAACGTCATCCAGCCAGATCTGCCCACTGCCTGGATATAGGGAAAGCAGGGAGAAAGAGGGGAGCAGGATTAGGGCCAAACTTGCATTTGGGCTTAGACGGCCAATTTCCCTCACAGCCACTCAGGTCCCAGGTACTGATGGCCGGTTTCCTCTCCTGCCATGAGTCTGCCTCCCTTCTGCTTTCTGCCCCTTAACGAAGGTCTCAACCAAAGATTAGATGAGATCGATTAAGATAGATTAAGATATATAATCTCGTATTAATTATTAATACTTAGTCTGTGCACTGTTTGAAATTTCCTCCTGGGGGCCTCCCAGTGTTTGTCTCTTTCCCACTTAGTCCCTGCAGTTGTACCCACCTTCCTCAAGTGCCCTTTGAACCAGGCTGTTCTCTGGCTTGAAAGCATTCACACATTCCTCCAAATCCCCTCCTTCTGATATAATCGATTTCAGATCAACAGCACAGAGGAAAACAGCAGAATGACTGACAATCCCCTTACGATGGTCTGATTTATGATTTTGCAACTTTAAAACGGTGCAATCATACTTGGAATTTTGAATTGTGACCTTTTCCCAGGTTAGGGGTATGTGGTATGAAGCTCTCCTGTGATGCTGGGCAGCAGAAGCTCCCAGGCAGCCAGGTGTTCATGAGAGCAGACAACCGACACACAATACACGGACAACCATTCTCTACACAGACCACCATGCTGTTTGTTACTTTCAGTACAGTATCTAATCACTGGCATGGGCTAGTCGACACTTCATCATAAGTTGGCTTTGTGTTAGATGATTTTGCCTAACTGTGGGCTAGTGTAGATGTTCTTTATTTTTTAAGATTTTATTTATTTATTTGACAGAGAGAGAGAGAGAGAGAGAGATCACAAGTAGGCAGAGAGCCAGGCAGAGAGAGAGGGGAAAGCAGGCTCCCTGCTGAGCAGGCAGCCCGATGCGGGGCTCGATCCCAGGACCCTGAGATCATGGCCTGGGCCGAAGGCAGAGGCTTTAACCCCCTGAGCCACTAGTGCCCTAGTGCAGATGTTCTGAGCACCCTTAAGGCAGAGGAGGCTAAACTGAGATTTGGTAAGTGACCTGTATTAGATGCATTTTGGAAACAATGTTTTCAAATTACTGTGGGTTTATTGAGATGTAACCCCATTATAAACTCAGGGAGATCTGTATTTGGTTACAGTATACACACGGTTTACAGTGTAGCAATCTATGTAAGTGTAATTTGTATGAGGGAAATACATACTTTAAAGGAGTTTTACAAGCCAACTGGAACACAGCTTAAAAAGCAGGTGAGCACTGTAGGGTGGAGTAAAGGCAGAGAGCGTTTGGGGCTGGGAGCAGGAGAAGGAGGTCTAATGTCCCTGCCAGGTCAGCTCTTGTAGCCAAAGAAATGGTCTCAGCCTGGGGACTTTACTACTTTATTGCAAGTTTGAAGCTTTTGCTGAAAGATATAGGCCGAGTCTCTCGCACCCCAGGACATCTTTCCAAAGCTGATTTTAGGAAGTCCCTGCTCTGATTTGTTTTCTCTTCCCTTTGCACCTTCTTCTTGAAGATAATCACAGGAGGGCCCGCCCTGGGTTCTAGTCTCCAGGTGGTCGAGATGAGCACCTGTGTTTGCTCACCCTGCAGCTTTCTGTTCTTCCAGGACCGGACCTTGCTATCACTCAGAGGCCTCAGCCAAGCCTTTGCTGTCCTGGTCCTCTTTGTCCTGGGGCAGCCAGCCGGGAAGGCACTGAGCAGCAGGACTTTCCAGTTGCTTAAGCTAATCCTTTCCTTTTAACCCAAACTCACCGAGTCCCTTGCAACCCAAGGGAAAGCCTCCAGGAAAGAGGCTCCTGTCCCAGAGCCCACTCACCAGGTGACATGTTGATAAGGGCTGTTCCCCTGGAGTACCCCAGCATGCGGCAGAAGACGGTGGCATCGGAATTGTCCCAGCCATCATCACAGATTGTCCCCCAGATGCCGTTATAGAAAACCTCAGCCCTGCCTCGGTTCCTAGTGCCGATAATCCTGACGTTCTGCCCCGGGGACGAGATGGTTTCACCTGGGTGAAAGACGTACGTGGAAGAGGTGAAGAGAGAGCAGCCTAGGACACTGTGCGGCTGCAGGCTCTGCCTTTTTATGGTTGGCAGTTCTGTTATTCGGGGGTAGGGGGGATGCCCTTGCTCTGCTGTCACCAGAGCCGGGAACACCCCGTACGTGGCACCAACGTGACCAGGTGAGCAGCCTTTGTCCACCTGCCGCTGGTCCTGCATACTCAGCCGGCTGCATCGCGCCTTGTCTTATGGGGAGAAAAAAAGGAGAAGTTGAGGGGAAAACGGGAAGAGGGAAAGAAGGGAGGGAGGGAGAAAGGGAAGGAGCGGAGGGAAGGAGGGAAGAAGAAAGAGAAGGAAGAGGGGAGGGGAGGGGAGGGGGGATGGGAGCTCAGAAACAGTTGGGCTGTGGCTCTAAGTCATCATGGACAGGCCTCGTCAAAGCCTGAGTCTGTTAGCTTTTCCCAAAAGGAGGAATTTCTCTGGGAACGAACGCCTGTCCCCTTCCACACCTACAACTTTCAAGCACTGAGTTCCCTAGGAGGCACACATTAAAGAGAACAGAAATAATAATTACCTTTTTGGCCTTTTTCTCCCTGAATTCCCTGCGCTCCAGAAGATCCTGTCACAAGGAAAAAAAGAGAAGAAAAGAACCCACACAATTTAAAGGAAACCAAGCCAGCATCCCTTCACCCTTATTTCCGGCAGTGGGGAGGAGAGTGAGGGTGGGGAGGTCAGATTCTCTCCCCCAGCTTTGCCAGTGTCCTGGCCTCATGGGCACAGGAGGCACCATGTGCACCACTGGTTGGGTAAAACGAAACCGGCCTGCCCGACGGCGGGAAGGATTGAAGCGAGATTACTGAGGAGCACCGAACAGGCAGGAGACAGGGAGGGGGAGGCGTCTGCTTTGTGGAAAGCTCTGGCGGCCAGGGCGCGGCTGGGCGCTGTGCAAGCACACGTTCGCGTGTCTGCCCCTCGGGATGTCCAGGCTGCGCCACATTCACTTCCGTGTGCTCAGGGCTGAGGGCGATCCCAGCACAGAAACTGTCCAGGGAGCCGATAAAGCCCTATACCTCTGGTTCTGAAAACTCCCAAACCCCTTACAACAGGGCCTCTCCTTAGAACCCACAAATCACAGACTGAGGCCTTACCTTTCACTCCCGGCTCTCCCTTTTGGCCTTTCAGCCCAGGTGCTCCTGAGAGGCCTACCAGGCCCGGGTTTCCCGTTTGTCCCTTCATGCCCGGAAGGCCTGGAGAGGAGAGAGACGGCCTCCGTCAGATGTTCTACCCTGCTTTCCAGAGGGGCCCGAGGGCCTTGGTCTGTAAAGACTGGGCTGTCCTTGACCAGCGCGTTCCCCACCCCCACGAATGGGCTGCTCTGATCTCCCCACCGGCTCTCACGTGAATGCTGGTAGACAACACACAGGTCAAAAGAGCTGGCAGGATTCTAGAGGTTTTTGGTCCTCCTCAGACCACATAATTGGGTGGAAGTTCTGGCCATTCTGGGAGAACTTGCTAGAATGTTTCTAGGCCTTGAGATCTGCTTTAGTAAATTCAAATATGACCCAAATATCCAGCTCAGAGGAAGAAAGACTGTTCAGGAAATGTGTCTGAGAAGTTTCATGATGGCCCGCACCAGGGCGGGGCTGTGGAGAAGACTAGAAGTGCTCTGTGGGAAGCCCTGTGCTCAGTGATGGACTGCGGGCAGGGACTTGGAAAACTGAGGTAACCATAACAGGCCAGTGGCAAGCAGGAGGAGGAGGATGGGAGGAGCTTCAGGGGACAAACAGAAGACAGGGACCAACGCAGGCATGTGGAAGCAGAGGCCTTGCAGCCTGGAACCTGGAGAGGAAGGCTGCCCAGCTTCACGGAGGCCACACGCCCTGAAGCCACCAGCCGACCACGACCTCTCGGGCCCCTTCCTACCCCTTCTCCACCCTCAGCTCGGCCCCTCTCTCTACTGCCTCATGTCCCTGAGTTCTGTCCCTCTCCAGGTTTTCCAGGGGAAGAATCTGAGCCTTGAGGGACAGAGCCCTGGAGTCTTAGCCTCAAACAGGCTTGGGCCCCGGTCACTCTGGGGGAAGGTTACAGCAGCACGTTCAAAGTCAACAAGACCTACCCTCCAAGCACGAGCCTTTCCAGACATCATTCTGAGAAATTAAAATTTCTTTAGGCCCTTTACCTGGAACTCCTGATTCTCCTTTTGTTCCCTTCTGTCCTTGAAGTCCTAAGATCGAAATACAAAAAAGGGGGGGGAAGATAATAAAACTTAGATATTAGACACTTTTAATCTTAGACAACCTCTACCTTTTGTCTGATTAATGCAGATGGAAAGATACATTGGTTCTCCACGATTGTTTAAAGCCTCCTTAGCCGAGCATAAAAGGAGACAGACTGCAGATAAATGGGGACACGTGTTGGGGTGAAGTAGAAAGGTAGTGGATGAAAGTCGGAGTTAGACAGACAGACAGACTCTGGATTTACTGGCTGGCCTTCTCTGTCTGATGATAGCCTGAGTCGGTGTATAAATCCAATCCCATTCCTTCTTGCCTGCATTTTATTGGAAGAAAAAATGAGATATTTTGAAAATAAAGGCACCTTTATTTCCAGAAGACTCTGGAGGGGGCTCCTTGGGCTCCAGGAGCGTGGGGGGAGGGTTGTCACCCACAGCCGATGTCCCATAGAATTTGTTGGTTCATTTCATCATGGCCCTAATGTGGCTAAGGATTCGTGTGGCTAAGTCAGAAGTCACAGGAGCTCGGAGCCACTACTGCAGAACTTGGCACCGGAAAACAGGATGTGCTGGAAGGATCTGAGAGGGTAACTAGTTGAGCCCCTCATGTAAGGGATGGGACAGAACTGAGGTTTACCGAGCTTCTTCCAAGAGCTAGAGGAACCTCAGAGGCCAGACCCTGGCATGCAGGCCCCAGCCTACCACAGGCCATTTGCACCTGCTCCGGTCCCTCTTTTTAGAAATCCTCACACCTTCTGTCCCCTGGAGAACTCGGATCCGAGCCTTTAAGACCCACTAAGATGTCAGATGTCACTTGATTGCGAAGCCTTCTCTGGCCTCGCCTGTGGATGGTGTGCTTCCTCTGGAGGCAGCAAAGGGGCCACAGTCAGAAGGCCTGGGCTGGCATCTGCCTCTGTGACCTTGAGCAAGGTGCTTGGCCTCCGGGAGCCTCACTGTCCAGCTCTGAGTCTCCTGACTGCCTCCAGGGGAGTCGTAAGACTGAAATGTCGTCTGTGTTGCGGGCTGAGCCTCGGGTCTGGCCCGCGCTCAGTAAATGCTGTCCCAGGGACCCCACAGACCCTGTATGTGTGTGTCTGTCTCCCCTCTGGGGGGCGCACCTCAGAGCCTGGCCCACACGAGCTCGGTGCTTGCGGCCCAACAAGCCCCCTGATTGTTCGCTGGTAACTCGAGGTGGCCCAGCAGAGGCAGCACAGATTTCCTCCACTCATCGGCATCTGAATTGTGCGGGTCAAGATTAGAGAGGAGAAGCCACGCTCAGAAATCTGTCTTTGGCTGTTAGTAAATAGAAAAACAGTCCAAAACAGTCCATACCTTGACCCTTAGCCCTCTGTCTTCAGCCTAGAGGGCACCGTATTGCAGAAACCTCTACCTGAAGAGTCCATTCCTGGAAGCAAGGCTCAGGGACCCCACGCCCCATGACCTCCCTTTATGGTCCCCTCCCAAAGAAGTGCCCATCTCTAGCTGTCCCCAAAGCACCAAATGACAAGTACACCCTGTACAGACGGGAATCATGGGGACTCCCCTATTCGTTAGGCCCATGGCCCCCAAGGTCTGACCTTCACCCCCAACTCATTATCACAGCTTCCCCTCCCAGGTACTCAGCCTTTGCTGAGCCAGGCACACTGCTAGGGGCTTTATACACACTCTCATTCCACCTTTCAGCTGCCCTGCAAGGAATTGCCATTTTCCTTTATATGGAAGAGGAGGAAGGACACGGTCACAGATATTGGCTGGGTGATTTATCCAAGGTCACACAGGGACGTAGTGGTGAAGTTGGGCTGAAACCCAGGTTAGGTCTCCCACTGCCTGCTGTAGCTCCCTATGTCCATTAGCGCAGCAGCTCATACCTTCCTGGAGTTTCCACTTGGCCTGTCCCCCTAGCTCCAAAGACACTCCCAGCCCACCCTAGCCCATCCCTGTCCCCTAAATGAGTAGTCAAGCTAGGGGTGCATCAGAATCGTCCGAATTTCTTGCACTGGGCTTGAGAAACAAACTGGCTTGTCAGGCTCAACCCCAGAGTTGCTGATTCAGTGGATCTGAGAAGCTGCCTTTCTTGCAGGTTCCCAGGTCATGTTGATGCTGCTGGTCCGGGGACCACATTTTGAGTAACACTGCCCTAAACAAACCTCACTGACGCTTTCAAGACCAGCTCACCTTCTTCGAGCAGCCTTCCTGTCTCTGAGGCAAATAAATGTTGGTTTCTCCTCTAAACCACAGCTAACTGGGTTTTTCTGGGTATCACACATGTATCAAGCTGAGGGGACCCAAAATTTTTATTTGCAAGGGGTTTATTTAGAGAAATAATTTTCTCCCAAGAAAATCGTTTTGTTAGAAAGCACACGTCTCCTGATTATTTAGTGTTCAGCTGGTGTTTTGCCTAAAATCTTAGAATGTTCCTGCTCTGAGGGGAAATTGCCAGTTTCAAACCCAGAGTGCTGTCAAGCTAGCAGGGACCTGGATATTATTCTAGACTATTCTTCACATTCCTCACAGAGGAGGGAACTCGGGTACGGGGCAGGTCTTCCAGCTCTGATTTAATGTAGAAATTTCCAGTACATTAGGAAACTCCTTAAGTAGCATCTTGACATATAGGCTAAGTGCAGCCTGACAAAGTGAGGATGAGTTTGGTAACTGACAGACTGCGCTATGTGGCAGAAGCAAGATGGCGGGTTAGGGACCAAAACTGGGACGCATGTAGACTTTTGCAGATATCTCTGAGAGATTTAGAGGAAAATGAGGACAGGTTTTATGAGTGACAACTTAGAAGTGTGAGTTGGTGGAATTTAATAAATTCTGGGACTAACTCAGTACTTCGATATGGAGACTGGAATGAACTGAGAAATTATATTCACAATATAGGGCTTAATTGGTATTATGAATTACTCTTTGTTGCTTACCTTCAAAGTAAAATGTCTTCAAATACCGATGAGAAAATGGATTTCAGGTTATTTGCATTTTGGCTTTGCCTCAAGAGGAAAATAAAAGGACATAGAAAACTCAGATTCTTGTTATATTTTAGACACGAAGGCTGCTGAGATGCAGACCTTCTGATCAGACTGGTTTTTGGAGCTTAAATGTTTTGACATTTCATGACGTGGGATGGTAGAAAGCAAAATGTCCACATCACAGGAGGAAGTGAGTCCTTCCTCATTTCCCAACAAACTTTGAAATGGCTAAGGGATTTTGAGCTAAAATTAATTTTTGTGGGATTTTTTTTTTGCAATCTCCCCCCCCCCAAGTCATATAACTCTGTAATCCTTTGAAAGATCAAAGTTTGGAAAAAAAACTCTGTTTTGAGGGGATTGGTAAAATGCTGTTTCATGAATGGTGACGGAAATGGCCTTGGGAGAAAGTTCTGCTGGGTGATAACGCACTGCATAACATGCTGTGTTTTGTCCTCCCAACAGAACGAAAAACACTTGCTCGTCACCTTCTTTAATGTGAGATGGCTGCTTTGTCTCTAGAGGTGTCAACACAGGGAAGCATTCCACCTAAATGTGTTGGGGTATGGTAAGGGACCGCTCACGACAACTGGAGGATTTGGTGACTGAGCCAGGATTCACCCAACTGCAGTGGAATGGGAAGGGCAAGAAATTCTGACTTCTTAGAGTCCTACACTCTATGTTATTCTATGCAACACAGTCTGGAAAAGCACAACTTTGGGATCTGACTTTGGGATTAAGGTTCAGAGTGTATTAACTGTGAGACCCCGAGGAAAGGGTTCACCCACGGGGAGTGTTTTCTCCCTCGGCTGTAAGGTGGTGGTGATGAAACTCAGGGATGCAGGCGGACGAGCTGAGCTAAGATCGTAGGAGTAAATCCCAAGCACAGTGCCTGGCCCAGAAGCATTATTAATCATAAACAGATTTCTTTTTTTTAAATAATTAATGCTTGATAATGGGATCTGGCTGTTAACCTAGGTCAAGCCAAGGCACTATAATTTCTCTGTTTTCATCCAGGGAGGCTAGATGTTCTCTTGAGAGATTAATGATTTTATTTACAAAATAGGAAATACATTGGTTTGAAACACTGGCTTGATATAACCAAACTGGACAGACCCCATACTATGTCTAGTTTGGGGAATACCAATGTCCTGACATTGAAAAGTAAGCATTATCTTCCATGATCACCACCCATCCTTCCTTTTCCCCCTTGAGAAATCTAACCTCTCCGAGAGTTCCTTAACCTCTGACTTCGGATGATACATAGACCGGCCTATGTGCAGCCAGCTAATGGACCTGTGGGAATCCCCTCTTGAGATGGAACCATTAGCTCCTCCCTCAATTGAGACAAGCATTTGGATTTGTGTGGGAAACATACACAATCTTACGAAAGTTGTAATTATCACATGATCCTAATTGAAGATGTAATCACCATGTTTACTTGGGTAGCTGGAATTAAAGAATAGACTTTAGAATTTGCTTGTTTGGTATTCACCACTAGGCCTGATTGGTGGAGATCCCCAAAAAAGTGCTCAACAATTATACGGGAACTTGATAATGGGGTTAAAACCATCCCCAGGCTGTGGACCAAAGGTCTCTGGGAAGTGGGTTTTGGGGTAAATAACAAAGAGCCATAACAGGGCCTGAGAACATCATGTTTCCTTCTCAGAATGGAAGTACCTGCTGTAGCCTCAGCTCCAATCCTTCCTGACCTGGGAAGGAGAGAGAAGGTGTGGCTTATCAGAATGACTGATGGGGGTAGAGGGTACTTTCAGGCTGCCTGGGGAGGAAGACAGCATGACAGAGTGTAATGGACAAAGGCCCCAGGCTTTGAGCTGGCCAGGCTAGGATTCCAACCCTCCCTGTGCCTCCTCCTGGCTCCTCAAGTGTGAGCAAGTCACTGTGAAATAGCACTAACGAGAGTGCTTGTCCCACTGGGTTGTATGAAAATGCTCGTTATCGGAGCGGCTCTTCCTAAGTGAACCCTCCCGGGATAAGGAGTGCAGGGCAAAATCTCCTACTTCCAGACAGTGGGAGACACAGGCTGGAGGCCTGGGGAAGGGGCACAGTGTCCCCTGTGGGTAAAATCATGTTTTACCCCTGATACCCTTGCTTAGTTAAGAACCATTAGTCTGGCAATGGGGGGAGGGTGGGGGAAGAGAGTCGTTGTTTATAACTGAAGGATGAAAGCTGTCATCACTATGAAGCCAAGCAGAAAACTCAGGGGCAGGGCAGCCTCAGACCCTGAAGTCAGACCTCCTAGGATCTGGGACCAAGGAAGGTGAAAATATTTAAGATCAGGAGGAGGCAGCCAACAAGGCAGGGATAGCTGACCACCACACCCAGAAAGTGAAATCTTGCTAGGGGCCTTCAGGTGGCACCTACATGACCTCAGGTAGCAGATCCCTGACCCAGGCTGACACACAGTCTGTGAAAAAGAAATCAGCTCTGAGGCTGGATGGGCTGGAAGGACAGGGGATACCTTTTTTTTTTTAAAGATTTATTTAATTAATTGACAGAGAGAGATACAGCAAGAGGAGGGAACACAAGCAGGGGGAGTGGGAAAGGGAGAAGCAAGCCTCCTGCTGAGCAGGGAACCCCATGCAGGGCTCGATCCCAGGCCCCTGGGATCATGACCTGAGCCGAAGGCAGATGCCTAATGACTGAGCCACCCAGGTGCCCAAGGATAGCAGGTACAACAGCCTATGCCATAGGTCCCCATGATCTTCAGGAAAACCCCAATGGTTGAAGGCCCAGAGTCCAGGGCCACCCAGGAGGTGGCCCCCACCCACCCCTCTGCCAGAGCTCCTGACGCTCTCTCACATCCCAACCCTAGACGCTGGGGACAGCTGCCTACAGAGCCCTCCCTCATTCCTCCATGACTTCGCCTGCTCTGTTCCCTGTCTCTAGATTTCCCTTCCCTTCCTCCCCATGGCCAGGCTCCACTCATTCCACAAGACTCGGCTCAAGCTCTTACATCACTCCTGTGCTATTCTGCCTTTCACCACCCCTACCAGAGAGGGGACACCGTGAAACTGAAGCATTTAGCCGAGTTAAGTCACATTTGTTTAAGGAATCAACCCATCCATCAGTCAACTGCTTGATCAATGAATCCTGAGAGGACCTGCACCATGTAGGTCTGCACACGGCTCTGTGTGAGGCCATCAGGCTAACACAGCACGACCTTCTGCTCTGATGGAGCAGGGGCTGCGGCAGACTGTCGACGGCCTCCAGGGCTGCTGCCCAGCCCACTGTCTCGACCTTGCACTGTTAGAACACCTCCGGGCTGCGCTTGGCTTTCTAAAGGGCATTCAGCACTTCTCCATGCAAAAGCCCATGACAGAGTGTGCCTGGCACAGTCTGGCAACAGTCTGTCTGCCTGTCTCCTGCACTGACCTGTATGCGTGAGGGCAGGAAGCAAGGGTTACACATCATGGTGCCCTAGCGCCCCAAAAGAGTGGCCCAGACTGTCTCGACTATTGCCCAGACTTACTTTGTGACTAGACAAAATTGGCATAGAGGTTTATAAAGTAGACCACTTTGGTTGGCTGGTTTATAACTTACACTAAGTTGACACCATGGTCTATAATGTAGACTCCGTTGACATGAAGGTTTATACAGTGGTCACTATGAGTTTGGTTACTGTGGGTCACTGCTCTCAGCCTGTGGCCCTTTGAGAGAATGTGCAAGAAGGGGTTTCTTGACCTTGACACCCCCCCCAAATCCAGAGCCCTGACCCTTGGGGGCCCGTTCCAGGTTAGCTGGAGAGAATGGAAACTATGCCCAGGCCTGGAAGGCAGGCCAGGAGACAATGTGGGCCAGCTGCCCTTCTCTTCTCTTTCATGGTGGAGGTTTGGTCATGGCATTAGGGCCTTTTAGGGACCCTGGGCAGAGAGAGAACGGCCCTAGGGCTTTGAGCACAAAGGGCCCTGACAGAGGAAAGTGTCCTCCTTAGTCTGGGTGCCTCCAGGGTCCAAGCACAGGAGACCTTCTGCCTCCTTCTGGTGGACTCACTGAGAGGCAGTCTTCCTCCTTGTCCATCCCTGACACCCAGCACCCCACCCACCCCCTACCCACACCCTCTGTTACCTGGGTCTCCCTTGCTTCCTTTTGCGCCATCCGCTCCGGGACTCCCGGGTCTCCCTGGCGGTCCTATACAACAGATGCCCAGATGGGGATGAGGGCTGAGCTCCGTGGGTCTTCAGACATCACTCCCCACACCCACCGCAGTGCTGAGGAGCTCACCTGCTAGTCCAGGGGAGCCAGGGCTGCCGGCCTCCCCCTTGGCTCCTGGGGGTCCCGCCGCGCCTGGGGAGCCGGGAACACCCTGCGCTCCAGGTTGTCCTGCAAGCGACAACTGCAAGGTTGGGTGTGGTCGCCAGAGAGCCTGGCTGTACCTCCTACCGCCTTATATGTCCCCTGGGCAGCTTTAATCAGCTCCCTTTAGAAGCCAAGGATGAGCCTAGTCAGCAGGAGAGAAGTTACAGCCTGAGCAATCTGTTCATCTCGGCCAGGACTCTGCAGTGTCTGGGGCTTAGGGACCCGCCAGGCACCCTGGGTTGTGAACGTGTGCTCCACATCCCTGGGTGGCAGAGTGTGGCAAAGCTCTAAGTCAGAATGCCAATCAAGCCCATTCCTCTGAGGCAGGGCCACGTTTTAAGAGAACCCATGTGCTCTGGGTTAACATTACAATGAAATAAAGACAGTGGAGTCATGTCCTGGACTTGACTTTGCCCAGGGGCAGTGGCAGCTCAAATGATACCTGGATTCCCAGAGTTCTTACCTTGATCTCCTTTCATTCCAGGAACTCCAGCTGCACCTGAAAGGATGAGGGACTTTTAGGGATTTTGTGTCCTTATAGCTCAGTCTGCCAGGGGGAAAGGGAGTACCTACTGTCCAAGGGACAGCCTCTTACCTGGCGGTCCTGGCTTCCCTGAGTCACCTTTACTCCCCTGGGCTCCGGGGGGACCCATGACCCCTGTGTCTCCTTTCATGCCCGCGTCCCCCTTGCTTCCTGAAAAATCAAGGAGTCATGGTCAGGCACAGGAGGAGGACAAACCCAGCCCCAAGATCCCACTGACACTTGTCCCACCCAAATTACAAACTCAGACTTTTTGAGCTCCTGCTACCTGGTGCCCAGAAGTGGAAGATACAATAGCTGCCCTCAAGGACCACACTACCTTGCCCCTGAGACAAGACATGAACTTGTGAAAAACTGCCAAGGTCACCTGGCCTGGCTGACGGGGAGGTCCAGGAAGCCAGGTTCTCAGGACCCTGGTCAGCACGCTGGTCCCCTTGGGAGGGACCATAGTCCAGGCTTAGCCAGTGCTGCCCGGCTCATTTTTGTGTCAGCATTTGGGGAATTATTTTTCAAGCCTCCTAAACTGAAATCTGAATATTCCAGAAAGTCGATCCCAAATGCTGAGAATAGACTCGAAGATACAGGTGGGGAGAAGAACATTGCAGCATCTCAGATTCCTGCCAGTGCTTCAGCCACAGCCTCTCCTGGTGCCGGAGGTTTCAAATTTTCCACTTGTCATCTGCATTCAAGGCTCGTCCCAGCCTGTCCTCTCCTCGGTCCTCCACTGCTCCCTCCTCCTTTCTGCCACTGCTTGGTGAATATCAATCGAGGGAGGCTCCTGGCAGAGCAGGGCCTCGAAACCCCCTCCCAGTGCAGGGGTTTTGTTTCAGAGCCGGCAGTACGCCCCTCCTAGCCATGCCAGCCTTGCTGTGCTCTTCAGTAACCCGTTGGCTTGGCTGCTGTTCTGCGAGCCAGTCAAAGCCCCACCCCGAGCAGCCCCCTCTGCCCTGGGGCAGGCTTAGCACCGTGGAATTCGGTTAAAAGGCTCCATTCCCTTATTTTCTTGGTAGAGAAGGGGAGGACTCAGAGGATTACCAGCCTTCTCTCCAGTGAATCAGGAAAGGAGACAGAAGTTCGTGAAGCAGAGGAAAGAATCATGGATCATGTAAAGCTTTCTGGGTCTAAGCTGTGGGTGATCTTAGGGGCAAGGCTTAAGAAGTAGATTCTTTCTGGTTTAGATATGTGAAGGATGATTATTCCTTCATGGGAGGCAAAAGAACCAGAGAGACCTCTTACAGCCTTAGGGGCAAGCTCCAACCAAGGGAGTTCTCAGTCATTGAAGGTGTCCGCTTTGGCAGAAGGGACAAATGGCATTTGTTAGAAGGGACTAGGAATTACTTCCCTGGAGGAATTGTTTGGTGCGCGATTGCTCCCAGCCAGCCAGAACCATCACGTTATAGAAATTGCTCAGTTGTAGGAGGATTTTGGAGCGTGGTCTGGGCAGGAGTCTGTGTGTGGCTGTGTGTGGCTGGAACTGCTGTATCTCTATCAAAGGGGACAGTCCTGGGAAGCCCGGCATTCTCGGTGAAATGACCAGAGCCTGGCACTCTCTCATGGAGGAACCCCAGCTGGGCCTGATGCCCGAACCTTCCCAACACAGCTAAAGGCGAAGTGAGGCAAACAGAAAATTCTGTTGTGTCCACAAAATCCTCGTGTCCTGTGGATCTCCACCAGGAGCACAAACAAAAGTGTCCCCTGGATCTCCACCAGGGACGTTACCCCTCAGCCACGACAAAGAGCACCAAACCTCAGTACCATCAGAGCAGGGCCCTCTTGGTTGGTGCATCTCCTCTGCCGGCTCGGGCTTGGGGAACAGTGGGTGAAAGAGATCTTGTGATCTTGGGAGAGGAAATTTGGGAAGAGGAGGGGTGAAGACTACTGTAATTTTCCCTCGCAGGCCTGGCCACAGAGTTTCCAGCCCTGAGTCTGCCTCTGACTATGGGCTCCGTACCCTGGCGCAGAGTCGCTGTGGGTGAGTCTGGGATGGGAAACAGGAGGGCGCAGACCCCACGGGCAAAGTGCCGGCTGTCATCCCTCCCTCTGGGGCTGGCAGGGCCAGCCTGAGAAACTCTGGACCCCCTCTCCTGTTGCAGAGAGAACTGCAGAGGGCCCCCTTTAGGAAGCACCATCACAGGTCAAGTGTCTAACGACCTGCTGGGTGCAAAGGTTTCGCTCAGTCATGCCAAAGGAGAATTCTGCAGCCCCTCCCCTGTCCCACCTCAGTGGCCGCTGCCCTTGAGATCCATGCATGTGTGCCTGGTTCATCCCTGGGCTGCCCCAGGTCCTAATGCCTTCCTCCTTCCTTACTTCTGCCTGATTGGGTCTCTTGAAACCCTTGATCATCGCTCCTCATTCTATTGCTGGGCACCCAGAGTGAGTCAGTTTTCTCTCCCACAAGTGCCTTTCTAATGTTTGATCATGGCTGGCACATCCCTGTGAGGGCCCCCTTCCTGTAGACAAGCACCCTAGTCTCTTACAACTTAAATATTCCTATTTGCAGGTACAGCCCCACACATCTTATGCCCTATATTCCTGTTGTAACTAATCCTTATTAGAGGTTGCTCTTATTATCCCCCTTTTATAGGTGAGTAATTGAGGGTCAGAGAGGTCGAGTCATTTACCCCAGGTGGCCAGCTACTGAGCCATTTTAGGACCCCGATGTGTCTTATCTGAGAACTGAAGTCCTTCCCCTTCTACCTTAAAGGATCACTAATACTACTAATTCTAACGGTCATCATTTGTTGAGTGTTGAATCATGTGGCAGATGGTTTGAAAACACATCTCTGGCCCTCCTAACTGTCCTACAAGGTATGCATAAATTAATTATGATTATCTTAATTGCCATTCTTTTCTGAAATGAAGGAACTACATCTCAGCTGGTTAAAAATGTGCCTAGTGAGGCACGTGAACAGGTGCAGAGCAGGGATGGTGCCCCAGCTCACTGGCTGGGCACCCGTGTGCCACAGTTGGTGGAGCATCCGCTTTTGGTTTCTGCTCAGGTGAGGATCTCATGGTCGTGGGATCGAGCCCCGCATCCTGCTCTGCACTCAGTGGGGAGTCTGTTTGAGATACTCTCCCTCTCCCTCTGCTCCTCCCCACTCAGTGCTTGCTCTCTCTCTCTAAAATAAATAAGTCTTTAAAAAAACAAAAACAAAACAAGCCCACTAGCTGTACAGCCCTCATTTTCCCTACTATACCCCAGAACTCCCCAAGGGGGCCTCAAGAAGCCAAGAGACGAGGGGCATGAAGGTGCTCAGCCATGGCCAGAGCCCCTGGTGGCCGTGCTTCTCAGAGCATGCCCCCAGACTGTCAGCATCCGAATCATCCAGGCCTCTGAAACACAGACTCTTGGACTTTGAACAAGTGCCCTAGAAAGTTCTGAGGTAGCACCTGCTTCTGGAATCAACCCCTTTTCCCTCCCTGCCAGCCAGTCTCCCCTCCTCCCCTGTGCCCACCTCAGGTCCCACCGCTGTCCCTCGCCCTCCTCTGCTCCGAGCTCCTAGCGTGGCCTGTGTCCCCACTCATCACAGGTCATACCTGGCATGAGACTGTGTCTCCATCCCCCCTCCCCCAACACATTGCTCTCAGCTTTCACGTTCCTGGCCTCTGCTCACCTGGACAGAAGGGACCTCATGTGTGCTTCCGGGAGGCTGGTAGGCAGAGGCCAGCTTTGTCTGCTTTGTCCTCAGTGGGACAGAACAGACACACTTCCACAGAGTCGGGGCCCAGCCCTTAGCACCCCCCCACCCAAGCACTGACACTCCCACAGGACCCTTACCTGGAAGACCCAGGTCTCCTTTGTCTCCCTTAGCTCCAGGTTCCCCTTTCGAGCCAGCGAGTCCCCCATCGCCTTTGCTGCCCTTCTGTCCCTGCTGTCCTGGGGTGCCTGGGCAGAGAATGGCCAATGAGGTGGGCTCCCACCATCCTCCCGGGAGGGGCTCCTAGGCAACGGGGCGGGGGGCATTCTGGGAGAGAAGGAAGTCTGGGGAGGCGAGGTCATCTCTTGGGAGTCTTGATGAGGCACACTAAGACTCCAGAGCAGAGGAGGGGGAGGGCAACACCCCTCTGGGGCAGCGGGGTCGGGGGAGAACTGTGGGGAGGAGGAGGCGAGGCGACGGGCTCAGCATCTCAGCCAAGGCATCGCTGAGCCCAAGCAGAGGAAGTACACGTTACCAGGGGCTCCTTGTTTCCCTGGAGCACCGATGGGTCCTCGGAGGCCTGTGAGGAAGGAAAGAACTAGTCACAGTGCTCTCTGCGTTTCCGTTAGCTGATGTTCCAGAGCCCCTCGGAAGGACAAGATGCCCAGCTCAAGGGGAGGGGCTTCTCTCTGTCTCATCCCCACCCCCACCCACACCGTGACAACATGTCACTCTTCAGCACAAGAAGAAAAAGAGAGCGAGCGCGAGAGAGAGACAGAGAAAGGAAATAAAAGGCTGAGTTTCTTAGGCACAGAGGTATAAAAGAGCCAAGGCCCCCACTTCTCAACCCTTGGCCCATGCACACATCTGGCCCCTTACCCACCTGCCTCTCCCTTGATTCCAGGTGGTCCTTGGAGTCCTGGGGGTCCTGGAAAGGAAAAGGGATTCAGAATGAAGCCTGGACGAGGAGGAGAAAAAGGATTACGGTGCCCGTAGCCAGAGGCCAGTGTCCGTGGCTCGCCTCGGCCCCCTCGGCCCCCTTCTCAGCCAGTGGCCTTGGCGAATGTGCGATGTGATGCCAGGCCTTCCCGGTGCCCCTTTTGACCTGGCAGACCTGAAGCAGAGAAGCAGAGACACCCAGGAGCCAGCCCACAAGGTCGGGTGACAAGGCTGCTTGCCACACTATTATTTATTCAACACACTGCCGCTGAGCCCCAAGAATGAGCCAAACTGCGGGAAGGAAGGAAGGAAAGAAAGAGAAGGCAGACCTCCTTCCTCCAAGAAGCTCACAGCCTGACGGATGAACCGCACTGGTACAGATTCAAGGAACAGCACTGCCGCTTCAGCTGGGTGACCTGATGCAAGTTACTTCTTCCTTTTGAGCCTCAGTTTCCTCATTGGTAAAATGGGCTTTAATATACCAGCTCCATAGGGCGGTCCTGGCGGCTGGCTCCGGACACGGGGCACCTATGTTTGCTGTCACTCACATACGGTTCTCTCCCTTTCCAAGGGCTGCTTTGCGGACTCGAGACTCACAACAGCCCAGAAGGGCAGGAAAGGGCTCCTCGTCCCGTCTTAGTCCATTCGGGCTGCTATAAACCTCGGGACAAGTGGCTTATAAACAACAGAAATGCATTTCTCACAGTTCTAGAGGCTGGAAGTCCAAGATTCAGCTGCTAGTGTGGTCAGCTTCTTCTGACTTCTTGCTGTGTCCTCACTTGGTTGGGGGCTGGTGAGGGAGCTCACTGGGGTCTCTGATAAGGGCACTAATGCCATTCAAGGGGGCCTTGCTCCCAGGGCTGAATCACCTCCCAAAGGCCCCACTTCCTAATACAGTCACCCCTGGGGTGAGGTTTTTGACACAGGCCTTTGGGGGAGATACAAATACTCAGACCCTAGCGGGTCCCCGCATCCCCATAGAGGAGAATGACTTTCTGAGAGGCGTGGCTTTGCCTGAGGTCACACGTTTGGAGAGAGGCCGGCAGATTCCAAGTCTCCCAGTGGCAAAGACTTTTACTCATGTCAGGGCACCACGATGACAAAGCCAGTGACATGCTTTCAATTTCCAAGTAGGACCCCAGTCCAATTTGTGAATCCATAAGGCTATATCCATCCTGTGTGCACGAGCCTGGGGTCCCGAGGGATGGAAGCAGGATGGGGGACCTTGGCCTCTCGGACAAGCCTGAGGAAAGGGCACTGTTGAAAATCAGTTCAGGGTTTGACCGCTGGTCCCCACTGACAGGGAGGGGACTCCATCTCCCTCCCTGACTCTGTTCCTCCAGCCTCACCTGAGTTAGCTTGAGCAAGTCAACATCCCTCTGGGCCTGTTTCCTCATCTGTGAAATGGGGATAATAGCAGCAGCCACTTGGGGTTAGTGTGAGAAGTCAGCAAAACATAGGTGAACGTGCCTTGCACGTAGCTAGGGTCTCCGCCTTCACCCCCTGACCCAGGCCTGCCTAGTCCCTGCAGCTCCCAGCCTGCCTCCCACCTCTGCTCTTCTCATTCTTGCTCTCTAGCTCATGGGTCTTCTTTCTTTGCCTTCCTAGGCTCACCAAACCCCCCTTCCTACCTCATACCCCAGGACCTTTCCATGTGAGGGTCTCTGCCTAGGATTTATATTTCCTGGCATCTTCTACTCACACTCAGGTCAAGGCTGAAAGTTCTCTCTGGGAACTTTCTGTGGCCCATGATGGGGTTAGGTCCCCTCATGCTCTCCTTACTAAGAGCTTCCCCAGTGTCTCAGAGCAAAAGCCAGGGCTGTAACTGAATCATGCTTCATTGAGGACAGGGATTCTGTCTTTTTAGGTCTGTATTTCCAGTGCCTGGGGAGGTGTCAGCCTTAAGAGGATTTCTGTAAATGTCTGTTGAGAAGTCCGGAGCACGTAGGGGAGGGCCAGAGAGGTTCCAGAAAAGTGAGGTCACTGACCCAAAGTCACACAGCCTGGAAGCCTCAGGGCTAGGATTAGAACTCAGGTCCCTGAGGCTGCCCTTCCCGTTACGAGCTCTAGGAGACGTGAGCCATGCACCCCTGGAAAGGATCACAGCCAGATGGTGGGGGACAAGCTCGGTGTTGGGTAAGAGGCATCTGGAAACAGTGCTTACGGGAGACAGAGGAGGAGCCCTGCAATTGCAGCTTTGGAGCCAGAGGAAGAAAGCACCTGAGGCGGATGCCCTTGGGCTGGCCTTGGAAGGCAGCTTAGATCTGGCGGGGTGGGGTGGGTGGGGAAGCCATTTCCTACTTCAGGCGAGGAGACGGTGAAGGCCCAGAAGCCAGGAGTCCTAGCACGATCAGGGAATGGAAAGCTGACCCAACGGAGGACCAGTGAGTTTGTGGGGAGCTGTGGGGGCCCATGGAAGGGAAGCTTCCCCATGGAAGGGGTCAGGGCCCAGAAATGCATAAGCCCAGGAGTCCATGGGGGAAAGCGGTGGCGAGGCAGGAGCATGGGTCAGAGAGGAAATGAACGTACCTGGAGCACCTTGTTCCCCTTTGACCCGGAACAGCTCTGCAAGGAGAGGAGAGAGGGTTGTAGGCTGGGCTTCAAGGGCACGTACTCAGGGCACCCAGCTCTAAGTAGGGAGGCTCTGCCCTTCAGGCTGAGGAACAGGGGCTTGGGGCAGATGGGGGATTTGGACAGCAGGAGTCAAACACCTGGGTATTTTCCAGGACTGAGCTTTTGGAAACAGCCAGACGTTTTGTGGCAGCTAGTGGTCTGCCCCAGAGAGCTGTAGAACCCCGGGAGCTGCAGAAGTGGGGAAAGAAGGTTGAAACCTCTGGAGTCTTCCCTATATTGTCAGAAGACTTGGAGCCAAAGCCCTTCGGGAAGAGCCTCAGGTTAAAGGCAGGGCCCCTCGTGCTGATCACAACCAGCTCTGTCATATCTTAAGGGAGGGGGTGGCGGTCCCTGTGTCTGAGCATCTGAACGTGGAGGGGGTGGTGGTCCCTGTGTCTGAGCATCTGAATGTGGAGGGGGTGGCGGTCCCTGTGTCTGAGCATCTGAACGTGCGAGCCTGGGTGCTGCCCATGAGTCACAGCTGTCCCCTGTCCCTGCGTCCTGGCTTGGCCTTCCTCTGTGCTCACAAACCACAGCCTCTGGGGGATTCGCTCACCTGGACGCTACAGCCATTGAGTACACACTCCCACAGGCCCAGAACGGCAGTCATGGGATCACCCCTTAAGCCCTAGCTCACCCCTGACAGGGGGCCAGAGCACCATGCAATAGTGAGGTCATACCTAGGAGTTACTTTTGCCCAAATCTGCCCTTCCTGTTCTGGTATAGTTTGAGACAGTGATGGGTGTAGTGGTAGGACCATCTCACATGGCCCAGCCTCAGGACCTGAGAAAACCGAGGGGAGGGGAGGCCCGGTATCTCCATCTTCGGCTCCATTTTCTCCTGCCTGGGGCCCTGTCTTCCAAGCTGCCACACTTCCCCAGCAAGACCACCGCCCTGTCCCTCTGAGGTCCCTGTGTGACCCGGACTTCTTGGTGTCTGCCATTACTCTCTCTCTAGACATGGGGCCAGTATTAGTTGACTACATGGGAGTGGTCCTGGGACTCGCCCCAGGCTCTGTGTTTTACCCATCCTCCCAAACATGCTAGATCCATCTGGTGCCTACTCCATATGGTTCTCACCCCTTTCCTTGGGCCCCAGGGTTCTGGAATGCTCTCCCTGCCAGGGAAGGGGACTCGGGCCCAAGGACCCACTTGCCCATGAACCCACAGCCCTCCTTTCCATCCCCTGAGGAGTCCCGGTGTGGAGGGGAGGGGGCCAAACCTGGGCTCCGAGTGAAGTTGTCCACCTTCCGTAGCAGGTGCTCCTGACTGGTGCGGACTTGGATGATCTGGGCCTGTAGGACCTGCAGCCCCATCATGCCCCCAGGGAGGTGCGGGAGGGGCATTGACTGGAGCAAAGAGAAGGACGGGCTGTCCTCGGTGGCCAGCGTTCCATTGGTGAAGTGAGTCTCCAGGACCCAGAGCCGCTCCTGCAGATTCAAAACTGGACACCCCATGCCCACCCACAGCCTTCTTTTAGGCTCCATTAAAGCTCCAGGCATTTGAGCACATCTCTGACGTTCTTGTGTTACACATGCATGACTTCTGTGGGTCCTGGATCCTGAACGCACATTTCATGTTCTGTGAGGACCTTGTATGAGCACAAAGTTCTTTCTACATCCTGCACCTGGGCACGTCACACTTAGGCATGAAATTACACGTTCATAGAATATTCCTGAATGGCCTAGGGATGTACCCACAGCATCATGATCAACCTTCAACCTTTCTGCATGCTCTGGGCACAAACGTATGATGACCAATATATTGGTCTGATGTGATCATATGTGGACTGAATGTATGGGTGACCTATGTTTATGACAGCTGGGCACACGATGTTCTTGGGTGACTTCAGTGTCTGCAGATGGAATTGTTTCATGACCTTAACATTTGGACAGGAACACTTTGCAAGTAAAATCATGCTAACATGAACATTCTGATCAATAACGTCCCTTCCCGCTCAGACTACTGGGGAGTCTTGATGACAGACACTCACAGCAGACCAACGTGAAATTATTGCATTGTTCACTTCTCTGAAACACACAGGCTCGCATGGGCTTCCTCTCTCTATCTCTCTCTCGATCTGTCTCTACATCTCTTTCTCTGTCACACACACAATCCCTTGTCCACTTCCCCCCACCGACACCCATCAGTGTGGCTACCCGGCTACCTAGGGACTAAGGAAGCCCCTCTTAGCAGGTGGGCAGCAGTGACCTCAGGGCTCTCCACTCAACCTGAGCCGTGTGTCACCCCAGGAGGCACCCAATGGGACCAGACCTCTTTACCTTTCACAACCAGCAGCCCAGCACCCACGGTGAGCAGAATCAGGTAGATGGCCACCATGACCATGAAGCAGTTCACTCCCTTTCTCTTCCTGGGGTTTCGATCTGAAACACAAAGGCCAGCAGAAGGTGGCTGCTGTAGGAGGCAGACACCGGGGGGACCCCAACCTGTGAACCTGTGGCGGAAAACCCCTCTTTGTGAGCAGATGGCTCCGTGGCAGGTCGAGGATAAAGACACAAAGTCCCACTACCCCAAAATCCGCCCCCCCGTCCTCCTCCTCCCACAAACTGAGAAGAGCCACTGTTGGTCACTCGCTGGTGTGGCTGGGCAAACCCCTGTGCCCCACATAATTATGTGGCAGGTGCAGTCCTAAAACCAGGTGCACTCTCAATGCCCCAGCACAGTGCAGGGCGACAGAAGGTTCTCAAGAGATGTTTATCAAGTGAATGAATGAATGAAAGGACTAAAGTTTCCCAACTTTGGGAGGAGAGTGATCGTTGCCACTTTATCAACTCCGAGTGAGGTTTGGAGAAGTTGAAATACCTATTAGGTGATGAGACACTGATCTGGAACTCAGATTCAGGCTTTCGTTTTCTTTTTTTCTTTGGATTACTTTATTATACAAGTGAAACATGCATAGTATAATTTATCAAACAACATAGCATTACAAGGGTTAATAATCTTATAATCGGGGACTTCAGGGGACCTCAATTCCCTGGTGTCCTAACTTGTTGACATAAGCTTTGCTGGCATTCTGGAGAGTGGCCTTCCTCTCCGCCTGCTTGCTCATGGAAACTGATAAACCTGTACACTGCTAAACAGATGTGTTTTTTTTCCTTTTGATTTTACGCAAATGATATCATATTATATATAACGCATTGCTTTCTGGAATGCATGATTTCCCATGGACATTCCTCTAGTTATTTGTTTTTTGTTGTTTTTTGTTTTGTAGAGAAAGATTTAATTCTTCTTTTAATAGCTGCCTAATATCCCTTAAAGACAAGAGCCACAATTCATGCAGGCATTTCCATGGGCAAGCGGTTTCCAGTGCGGTGCATTGCAAAAGAGGCCACCATGGTTCCAACACCAGCTTTCCCGCTCGCCAGCTGTCTCCCCATTTCAGGGCATCCAAAGGCACAGAGCCAGCCTGCAGAAGGCCCTGTGTTTCCCACCACTCTTACTGACAGAGCACTCCTCTGTGCCAGGTGTTGTCTGATATCATCTCTAACACTTCTGGCAATCCTGCAAGGTAGGTGTGACCATCGTCTTATACAGACTTGGGATCCAGAGAAGTTAGGGCAACACACCAGGCACGTGCCCCTGGGTCCATCTAACCCCAAGGCCTGAGCTTGCCTCACTAGCCTATACGCACAGTTGCCCTTGGAAAAATGCGGTTGAAATGAGCCCCCAGGGCAGGTATGAAGGTTGAAGGGATCATCGGAGGACATCCCAGGGGATGGAGTCGGGGCTCATAAAGACATTCTTTTTTAATTTTTTTTATTTTTTAAAAGATTTTATGTATTTGAGAGATAGAGAGAAAGAGAGAGAGAGAGAATGAGGGGGTGGCAGAGGGAGAGAAAGAATCTCAATCAGACTCCACACCAAGCATTGAGCCCAATGTGGGGCTCAATTTCATGACTCTGAGATCATGACGTGAGCTTAAATGAACAGTCGGACGCCCAACTGATTGAATGACTCAGGCACCTCTAAATGTTTCAATTTCAATGAAGTTCAGTTTATCGATTTTTTTTCTTTCATAATTGATGATTTTTGTGACCTAATTTTCAAGAAATCTTTTCTAAATGTATACTTTCTTTTAGGAGTTTTGTAATCTTTGAAATTTTTAGGTCTATGATCCATTTCCCATCAATTTTTTATTTGGTGGGACATTAGCACTGAAGTTCATTTCTTTTCTTGTATGGGGGGAGCTGCTCTGTCCCCAAATCTAGCTGTGACTTACTCGGACTCTCAGAGGTTCTTTCTTTTACTATTGTTATTATTATTATTTGCCCCAGGGGTACAGGTCTGTGAATCATCAGGCTTACACCTTTCACAGCACTTGTGAACATATTCTTTATTCTGTGGTAGGTGATGGTGGGTTTTCAGCTGACTCTTATCCTAGATGTGTATGAACCTCCAGTCTGTGGAACCTTCATTGTTCTGCTGATATTGCTTCCAGCCACGTGCAGAACAGAAACCCCCGCTTTAGCATCACCTGATGCATGGTGGTCTCGAAATGGCTTTGGCAGCAGCGAGACGAGTGACTTCTTGGTTGGGTGGTTTTTTAGTTAGTGGCACTTGGGTATGCTCAGTCTCCCACAGTATCTCCTGCACTGCACATCCCAGTTTGGGGTCCACACAGCAGCCCGAGTGAACTCTCTAACACATGACCTGGGCAAGCCACTTCCCTGCCTTCAGCGCTCCCGTGGCTGTACGCTGTCTTTGGGACAGACAGGAAGACCTGCTGCCTGCCAGTTCTCCTGCGGCTGGACCTGCACACCATACCCCACGTGGAACCTGACCCCCGGGCAGGCCAGATCACTGGTCGTTACACCCTTCTCACTCCAGGCCATGTATCTTCTCTGAATACACGACCCTGCCTCCTCCCCACTGCATGACTGAGCAGAGTGGAGCTTCTCCTATTCCAAGATACATTCTCTGACTCCCCTGGGTCAGGTGCGATTCTGCTCTGCTTCCCCACATCACTGTGTTTCCACCTGTCATGGCATCCATCATCCTGACTATGTCTCTTTATGTCTCAGTTTCCCTCCCCCACTCCCGGTATTCCAGAAGCTTCTAGGGCTGCCTTTTAGCACCAACACGGTATCTACTGCACACCATGGGCTGGAAAGATGATGAATGAATGGATGAATGAGTGGCTGCAGAGGTTTGGCTCCTGAATACGTGAAGAGTGCAACAGTGCCAGCTTCGAAGGGTTGGAAAAGCATTGGGAAGGTAACTTCAGACCTCAGGCAAGCATACAATTATGACAAGGATACGTAATGGACACGGGAAGCCTCGTATTTCACAAAAGATGGTGGATGATGAATGCGATCTCGTAGGCAGCACTAAAAGTGAAGAAATGATGGGAATAGATAGATAGTATGCTTCAGAGGCACAGCATGGAATGAAGGTGGCAATGAAGGCCAGCATGGAAAATACAGATATTTTCAAACCAGATGGTAGGAAGAATGGAAGGCATTTGAGTGAAGCTAGTGAGGGGACAAACAAACATGGTAGTATGATGGGAATAGTTCAGAGGTGTCCACTAAGGCCCAGGATACTTTATTAAGTCAGAGCTCTCATGTAACATAGAGGCAAGCTATCTTAGAAACTGGGACTTTTGCATCTGTGGGCATTTATATAACTTGCTTATAAAGCAGAAAATCTGATAAATGTTTTTACCCTCTATGATGATTTCTAAAAGGGTAGAAAAACTGCAAAGGAACATCTACTCCAAAGTGGATTTCACCAACGAGGAAAGGTTGTCTGAGATGAGAGAATGAATGAAGCCTCCAGTAAACTAGAATGAGCATCCCTGGAGTAAACTAGAGTTAGTCCAGGTGAAGATTTTAGGAAAGCAGTTTTCAGAAATATGACAGCTCTATTGTCTGACTCACAGTGAAAATGTGGCTTCAGAGGGAAATAAAATTTCAATTCCATAAAAGATCTCAGTGAAGAAAAACAGTCTGTATATAAACTCTAGGGTCTCGAGGCCTGCCATCTCCAGCCCCTCGCCCATGGCAGAAGGTGGCTTGGTGAGGGCAGAAGTCCCCTCTCCTTGCCCTCGGCACTGGGCAAAGTGGTCACTGCCCTGTTGGCTTGATGTCTCCCACCCCTGACCCAGGATCACTGGGCAGTCTGAAAAAGTACCTTCTGTGCCTGAAGGCAGCACCAGCAGGGAGCAAGGAAGAATACCAGTAGCATCAGGTAAACAAAGCAGACCAGAATAGAATAGTCAAGGCTCTGAAAACAAGTTGTTATTGAAACCACAGTCCACAAAAGTGGGCCCAAATTTATATGATAAACCTAAACAATATGATTTAAAATAGAAAATTTCAACAGAATCTAGAGTGCCCTAACAGACTAGACAAAATGTCCACAATACAATGGAAAATTACTCATCATACCAAGGACAGAGAAAATTATAACTTGAGTGAAAAAAGACAATCAACAGGGCGCTTGGGTGACTCAGTCAGTTAAATGGCTGGCTCTTAATTTTGGCTCAGGTCATGATCTCAGTGTCCTGGGATTTAACCCCGCTTCAGGTTCCATGCTCAGCAGGGAGTCTGCTTGAGGATTCTCTCTCCCTCTCCTTCTGCCCCTCCCTGCACTCTCTGTCTCTTTCAAATAAATACACAAATCTTTTTAAAAAAAACAAACAGGTGTCAGTACGGAGATGACACAAACATTGGAATTATTCAATAAGGATTTGATTTTTTTAAAAGATTTTACTTATTTATTTGACAGAGAGTGACACCGCAAGAGAGGGAACACAAGCAGGGGGAGCAGGAGAAGGAGAAGTAGGCTTCCCATAGAGCAGGGAGCCCAATGCAGGGCTCTATCCCAGGACCCCGGGATCATGACCTGAGCCAAAGGCAGACAGTTAACGACTGAGCCACCCAGGTGCCTCTCAATAAGGATTTTAAAGCAGGCATAACAAAAAATGCTTTAATGAGCAATTACAAATACTCTTGAAACAAAAATTTTTCTAATCTACAAAAAAATAGAGACTATAAAGAAGAATCAAATGGAAATTGTAGGACTTAAAATTTCCAATTTAAAAAAAATCTCACTAGATGGGTTCAATAGTGCAATAAAAGTGACAAGGGAGAGAATCAATGAACTAAAGGTTGGAACAAAAGAAATCACCATTTCTGAAAAACAGAGAAAATTGACTAAAAAAAAAATGAACAGGGACTCAGAGATCTATGTATCAATAGCAAAACACATAATATTCATATCCTTAAAGTCCCAGAAAGAGTGTGAAGCTGAAAAAAAAATTAAAGAAAGAATGGTGGCTGAAAACTTCTCAAATTGGGTGGAAGTCACAAACCTACAAATTTAAGCACTTGAGCAAACCGCAAGCGTGATACATTCAAGCAATCAGTAACAAGATACATCACGAGTTAAAAATCAGAAAAAAAATAAAAACAAAAACAAAACAAACAAAAAAACCCCTATGTGCCAAGAAAATTAAAAATCGAAAGAAAAAGAAAAAATCTTGAAAGCAACCAAGGGAAAAATAACCCATTACCTATAGAGATACTACTTTGAATGGCAGCAGATTTCTCATCTGAAATTGGAAGTGACACAACATTTTTCATGTGCTCAATGAAAGGAATTATCAACTATATCTAGTGAAAATATCCCTTAAGAATGAATGGGAAATAAATTCTAGATGAAGGAAAACTAAGCCAAGTTATTGTTAGTGGGTCTACCTTGAAAGAATGGCTAAAGGGGGGCACCCGGCTCGCTCAGTCAGTAGACACACAACTCTTGATCTCAGGGTCTTGAGTTCAAGCCACAGGTTGGGTGTAGAGATTACTTAAAAATAAAATCTTCAATGGACTACCTGGGTGACTCAGTTGGTTAAGTTTCTGCCTTTGGTTCAGGTCATGATCCCAGGGTCCTGGGATAGATAGAGCCCTGCATCAGGCTCCCTGCTGAGCAGGGATTCTGCTTCTTCCTCTCCTTCTGACTGCTGCTCCCCTTGTTTGTGCTCACCCTCTCTTTCTCTGTCAAATAAATAAATGAAACCTTTAAGAAAATAAAAATAAAATCTTCAAAGAAAAAATAGAATGGCTAAAGGAATTTCTTCAAACAGAAGGGAAAAGATAATAGCAGAAGCCATGGCACTTCCAAAGGGAAAGAAGAACAAGAAAAAGGAAAGGGTAAACACGGAGACATGTTTAGACCACCCCCTTCATGATTTTTTAAAATCACATTTTTAAAAGACTTTATTTATTTATTTGAGTAAGAGAGAGAGCATGAGCAGGGGGAGTGGGAGAGGGAGAAGCAGGCTTCCCGCTGAACAGGGAGCCTGACTCAGAGCTCAATCCCAGCACCCTGGGATCATGACCTGAGCCAAAGGCAGATGTTTAACTGACTGAGCCACCCAGTCGCCCCTAATATCACATCTGATGGTTGAAACAAAAATGATACCTACTGCATGTAGAGGAAATGTTTAAGACAATTACATTTCTAAAATGGAAAGGCTCAAAAGACATAAGTGGAAATTAGTTTTCCAAACTTGACTCGAAGCAGTAGAATGTTGATGTTGGTAGACTGTAATAAATTATACATGCATATTGTAATGCCCAGAAAAAAAGTAAGAAAACTATTTCAAGTGATGAACTAAACAAACAAACAAACAAATAAAAAACTATAAATAAATCAAAATGTTATTTTAAAACAAGTTCAAGTAACCCATAGGAAAGTAAGAAAAGAAAAGCTGGTAATGGGAAACAGACGGACAAAGAGAAAATGCATAATAATGTGGCAGATTTAAGCCCTAACACATCAATAATTACTTTAATGTAAATGGCTTAAATATACCAATTAGAAGGCAGATAGTGTGGCAAAAGTAGATTAAAAAGCATGACTCCCCTCTATGCTATCTCCAAGAAACGAACAACAGAGATTCTGTTTGCATCAAGCAAAAACTGATGTAACTGAAAGGAGAAATCAATATATCCACAATTATATTGGGGACTTTAATACCCCACTCTCAGAAATCAGCAAAGCTATCAAAGACATGAACAACACCATAAACCAACAGGATCTAATGACTAACTATAGAATACTCCATGCAACAACAACAGAATACACATTCTTTCCATGAACATTTAGGATAGTTACCGAGAGAGATCAATCATATCACAGGTCATAAAATAAACCCCCAAAAAATGGAAATGAAATGAAGTTGCATTGAGTATGTTTCTTGACAATGGAATCAAAATAGAAATCAGTAATAGATAGACAGCATAAAAACTTCTAAACACTTGGAAATTTTTTTTTTCAAAAATTAAATAATGCATGGGCTATAAAGTCTTAAAAATTTTTTAAAAATAAGACTGATTTAGGGTGCCTGGGTGGCTCAGTGGGTTAAAGCCTCTGCCTTCGGCTCAGGTCATGATCTCAAGGTCCTGGGATCGAGGCCCACATAGGACTCCCTGCTCAGCGGGGAGCCTGCTTCCTCCTCTCTCTGCCTGCCTCTCTGCCTACTTGTGATCTGATCTCTCTCTCTGTGTCAAATAAATAAATAAAATCTTTAAAAAAAAAGACTGATTGAAAGTGAGAATACAACATATCAAATTATTGGATTCAGCTAAAGTAGTATGAGGAAGGAAATTTATAGCAGCACTAGAGGCTCACATTACAAACCAGAAATGATCTCAAGCTGATAAACTAGGTTTCTAGCTCAAGGAACTGGAAGAAAAGAGCAAAATACACCCTCAGCCATAAGAAAAAATTTTTTTAAATACTACAGAGCAGAAATCAATGAGATTTAAAATAGGAAAACAAAAGAGAAGACGGCTAGAACAAAATGCTGATTCCTTGAATAAAATCAGTAAAATTGATAAAGTTCTGGGAGGACTGATGAAGAGAAAAAGAGAGAAATGGAATGAATGAAACGGGTGCTCTTTCCACAGATCCTGCAGCCCTTAACAAGAAAATAAGAAGATCCGATCACTGATCTCATGCTCACAACTTAGAATAAATGAACCAACTTCTCCAAGATTACAAGCTACCAAGACTCAACCAATATTAAATAATATGAATATCTACATCAATTAAATAAACTTAATTTGTACTTAACAAGCTCCTGAAAAAGAAATATCCAGGCCCAGGTAGTTTTAATGGAGTCTTTTATCCAGCCTTTGGGAGAATTAACGCCATTTTACCCACTCTCTTATGGATAGTGGAAGAATAGAGAGCACTTCTTAACTCATTTTAGGAGGTCAGGATTACCTTGAAATGAAAACTAAAGACAATGCAAAAGAAGAAAACTGAAGATCAGTGTCTCTCATGGAGTTTGACATAAAAATCCTTAATAAAATATTAGTCAACCTTATCAAGCAATGTATAAAAAGAATTTATATACCATGACTAAATGGAATTTCCAGGTTTACAGGCTGGTTATATACCCAGAAACTGATCATTATGATCCACCGTATCAACAAGCTAAAGAAGAAAAATCTCATAACCATATAACTGATGCAGAAAAAACACTTAACAAAATCAAATTCAAACTAAAGCTCTCAAAATTAAAATTCATAATTCTAACTCTCATAATAAATAATAAATTCATAATAAAAACTTTCAGCAAACTAGAAATAAAAGAGAATTTCCTTAACTTAAAAAAAAAGAAGCAATGGGGTGCCTGGGTGACTCAATCAGTTGAGCACTCAACTCTTTTAATTTTGGCTAGGGTCATGGGATTGAGCCCCATGTTGGGCTTCATGCTTAGTGTGGAGTCTGCTTGTCCCCCTCCCTCTGCTCCTCCTCACTCCCTCTCTTCCTCTTAAATAAATAAATGAATAAAATCTTTAAAAAAGAGGAGCATCTAAGAAATATCTAAAGCTAACATGATACATAATGGTGACACAGAATCATTTCATCTGAAGATTGGGAGTGAGTCAAGGCTGTCCTTACTCTCTCATTCAGTCACATGTTATATACTACTGGCAAATAAGTGGAAATCGCAATTAAAACATACTGGCATATACAGTCACTCTGAAGGAAATGAAATATTCTGATATAAAGGTAACAAAATGTACATAAGATCTATACGCTGAAAGTTGTAAAATACTGATTAAAAAACAAAACCGAAAAACACGAACAGTGGCCTAAATGCAGGCACACTGCATTCACAGGCTATGGGACTAAACAGAGTAAGATGTCAGTTCTCCTAAACTGATCTGGGGGTATAACAGAGCTCTGACAAAATCCCGGCAAGGTTTTCTGTAGGTATTGATAAGATCATGCTAAAATTTACCTGGAAAGGAACAAGTCACAGAATGGCTACAATCATGTTGAAAAAGATAAATAAAATGTGAGGAATAACAACTTGATGTTGAAGCTCACAATAGACCCACAGTGATCAAGACAGTGTGGGATGGGTGGAGGGTTAGAATATGGAGTTATGGAACAGAATAGAGGGCACAGAAATAGTCCTTACACAGATACAACCGAGATTTTTTTTTTTGACAAGTTACACAAGTAATTTAATGGAGGAAGCATAGCGTTTTCAGCAAATGGTGTTGGAGCAACTGGACACACATAGGTAAAAACATAAATAAATAAACAAATCTTAACCTAAGTGAAAATTAGGTCGTTTTGTTTGTTTATTTATATATATAAATATGAATATATATACATATATATTACACATATACATCACATATATATTATATATATTACATTACATGTATTATATACATATAATACATACTGCAAACATACATAATACATTGTATATACAAATATATACATATATATGTATACTTTACATATATAGTATATGTATATCACATATATATACATTACATTTATTATATACATATATACAAGTATATGTATATAATACATATATGAACCATGGACTTAATTGTAAAGGGAGAAATTATAAAACTTAGAATTAAACATAAGAGAAAAATACCTTTAGAATTAAACATAAGAGAAAAATTGGGGGACCTAGGGGCAGGTGAAAAGTTCTTAGACTTGACACCAAAACCACAATCCATAAAAGGGAAAATTGCTAGGTAGGGCCTCCACAGGGTTAAATGCTTTTGTTTTGAGAAAGACTCTGTTAAGAGGATGAAAGACCCATTACAGACTGGGAGAGAATATTTGCAAACCATCTATCAGGCAAAAGACTTGTATTTTAAATAGAGTGCTCTCAAAAATAAATAGTCAGAAAAACAAATGATCCCATTCACCATTGGCAAAAAACATGAAGAGGCATTTCATATACAAATGGGAAAAAAAGCATGTGAGAAAAGCATGTGGCGATTGTCAGGGGACAGTGATTGCTGGTGGGGGAGTGAGGGGTGCGTGTGGTTAGAAAGGCAGCATGAGAGAGTTTGGTGGTGAAGGAACAGTTTGGTATTCTGATATTGGTGATGGTGACACAAATATATGCATGTGGTAAAATTGCAGAGGACTGTATTCCCACACACAAATGAGTGCCTATAAAACTAATGAAATTGAGATAAGCTTTGTAAAGTGTAGCAATATCAATTTCCTGCTTGTGATAGCATACTGTAGTTATGCAAGATGTTCTCACTGGGAGAAACTGGGTGGGGGTCACAGAGACTTCCCTACATGTTTTTTTTCAAGTTTCTGTGAATCTATAATTATTTCATAACAAAAGGTTAGAAAAAAAATAACTCTAGGGTAAAGTCAGACGTCTAAAAGGTGCTGAGAAATAGTGACATGACAAAAAACAAAGTCAGAACAAGGACCTGAAGTGACAGTGAGCACGTCAACAAGGGTGACTGTGAATAGATTCTAGGGTCAAGGTCTGTTGGGAGAATGTTTAAAATTATCTTTCTTTTTTTTAAGATTTTATTTATTTATTGGACAGAGAGAGACACCGTGAGAGAGGGACACAAGCAGGGGGAGTGGGAGAGGGAGAAGCAGGCTCCCCAATGAGCAGGGAGCTCGACACAGGTCTCTATCCCAGGACCCTGGGATCATGATCTGAGCCGAAGGCAGCCGCTTAACAACTGAGCCACCCAGGTGCCCCTAAAATTATCTTTTGAGCAGGAAGAAGAGACAGCTAGACCCACACCTGGGAACCAGGGCTTACTGTTAACTTCAAACGACCAACAACTTCTCTATCTGTATTTTGGGGGGTTCTCTCTGTCAAGAAGCATGTTCTTCAGACTGTAATTGGTGGGAAGACATATCAACTTGAAGTGAGATGTGAAGCCTGAAATAGTTGAGGGCTCAGGGGGAGATAGATGGATATAGTCAGGGGGGACAAATGGAGAGTCTCTTACTCAAGCCCAAATGCTCTGCTTGAGGGGGAAGATGGAGCTGATACCGTTCCAGGAGGAAAGAGCTGGAGTTTGGTTGGTCCTTCAGGGTAGCAAGAGGAGCAGTATGTTGAGCCTCTTCAGAAGGTGAAAGCAATCTTCAGCAGAAATAAGAGAAAGGAGGGAGGGTGGGAGAAAGAAAGGAAGATGCTTGAAGCCATTTAGTGCTGAAGCAAGTAGTTTTATTCATTTCAGTTAAGCCCTGACAGGGTCACTATGTTACAGAGCTCCACAGTGAATACTGTCCGTAATGACATTCATCTAGAAAGTTCCATATGTTCCAAGATCTTTGTATGAGGAGGCCGGAAGTTGTGGATGTGTTTAGCAAGATGTTCCTTCCAGGGTACCTGGGTGGTTCATTCAGTTAAGTGTCTGCCTTTGGCTCAGGTCGTGATCTCAGGGTCCTGGGACTGAGCCCCACGTCAGTCTCCCCACTCAGTTTGGAGTCTGCTTCTCCCTCTCCCTCTGCCCTTCCCCTGGCCCCCGACTTGTGCTCTCTCTTTCAGTCTCCCAAATAAATAAATGAAATCTAAGAAAAAAGGAAAGAAAGAAAGAAAGAAAGAGAGAAAGAGAGAAAGAAAGAAAGAAAGAAAGAAAGAAAGAAAGAAAGAAAGAAAGAAAGAAAGGATATTCTTTCTAACCAAGTTGTCTTGTTTTTTGGTTAGAGTTTTAGTTAATGGTATCCATAACCCAAGTCAGAAATTTGAAATCCCCCCTTAAGACTGGCCTCCCCATCACTTGCCTTGTCCCACCATTATAGTCCTATTGACTTGACTTCTAATATCTTTCCAGAACATTCTCTCTTTTCCTTCCTTATAACCAGTGCCTCTTATTGTCTCTTGCTGCCACGTTTCTCTCTGTCCCCAGAGTTACTCTTTCTAGCTCATTCCACATCGATGATAGTGAGTAATCTCAAATGCAGACCAATGCCTCTTAGCCCAACATCCAACTTCCAAAGCTCCCCATTGTCTTCAGGACAAAGTCTAAATTAATTGGTCTTGTCTCAGTCCCCACTGAACTTCCCCCACTCAGTGTTGGTTGGCCTCACTGCATGAAACTATTTGTACTTCTCTAAATATTCCCTATGATTATATCATAAACCTGTGGTCTTCTATTCCTGCCCCAGCCAGCATCTTATTTCACTAATTCCCTTTATCCTTTAAACTTTAGAAGAGGTCTCACTTCTGGCCTCCAGATCAGAACGGGTTGCATCTGTCCATAGATCTATTTGTCCTGTGCTTGTATAGAGATAGTTTGCAGGAGGACTGATCTTGCCAACTCCTGCCACCGACATGACTGAGGACTCCCTGTTTATTCTTGTGTGTTTCCTCAGTGCCAAGAGCAATGCCCAGTAGGAGCTAAATATGTTTGATCAACTGACTTTGCTTGCACATTTTCAGTAACTAAAAAAGTCATATGTCCAAAATGCTGCATTCCCCAAAGTTCTGAATAGCTAACAATTATTATATATTTTTGAAAGATTTTATTTATATATTTCTCAGAGAGAGAGAGAGAGAGAGAGAGAGAGAGCGTGCACAAGCAGGGGGAGCAGCAGGCAGAGGGAGAAGCAGGCTCCATTGAGCAGGGAGCCTGACATGATCAGAGCTGAAGGCAGACACTCAATGGACTGAGCCACCCTGGGGTCCCTGAGCTAACAATTATTAGCTGACAATTAATAGCTAACACTTATTTAAGTCATTTGCACACACACATTCTCTTTTACCACAGTATAAATTCCTAAAGGCAGAATACTCAACCCTGAATCTTTGTACCCCCTTAAATTCCAGCCAGTGACCCGCACAAATACTGCGTGAGAGGGACAGGTCAGGCTGGGGGACATAAATTCAATTGTTCTGAACATACAACTTCCAGAAAAGACTGGGAATGGGAATGACTCATCAACTTGGAAGGCAATTCTAGCATGGGAAATCAGAGAATCCCCCGTGGAAAACACTCCTTGGGGAGGCTTTAAATTCTAGAAGATTTAAAAAATGCATCACTTGCAGAAGGATGAGGGAGAAAAGTAAAGATGACAGAGTTGCCTGAATTTTTAAAACATGAATTGAATCTAAGACAAACTAATTATGAAGCTATGAACATATCCTAGCCAGCGCAAAATGAAGAAAGCGCTCCCTGATCAACACATCAGTTACAATGGAAGTCACCTTAAAGAATTTTAAAGGAATTACAGTACATAAATATGTGGCACTTGGCTTTCATTTTGTGGGACTTTTTCATCCTTCTTGTGTTGCTTTGCCATTTTGTCGTACAACGTGTGTCAAAATAAGACACTAATAAAAAGGAAGAGTGTGTGATAAGTATTAGCGTTAATCAAAGGGCACATATTTTAGTACAATTTATTGTGAAGCTAAAAACAAAAAGAAAACTATATGCTAAAGATCTAGCGTCTGTTCATGTAACATTACATGAATTCCATACTGAAGCATTCCAGAAACGTATTAGTGAGAGTCTATGGTACAAACCTAGGCTTCCTCTCGCCTTGTCTATTCCTATGTTGCCAATAGAAAAAGCACATAACCAGACAATGTCATTACTGGGACGCAGTACTTTACCATTGATTTCAAAGACCTCCATTGCAGGGAACATGGTTTCGTTGATGGCTGCTCTTTCTCCTGTGCTCGCCAGAAACTCTTCCTCCTTGAGAATTTCCTTATTTTCCATTGTGAAGCTTTATAAATGGCCAAAAGTTCTGGAGCCAACAGAAATGCTGTCCTCAAGAGGAACCATTGGGGAAAGATTGTTCTCATTTAACTACTGCAGCTAGCTGTAAACCACATAGCACTTCCTTTTGGCTTGGACTTCTGAATTTGCAAAATGTTTCCTGACATGATCAGAATTGGGCATGTGTCGCAAAAACAGGCTATTCACATGTGGAACTCCTGTTCGGCGCAGCTGCTTGTTAAGGGCAGTGACTTATGCTTTGGGACATGTGTCACTGGTCCTTGGAAACACCCCTCATTCCCAGGTCCCTGAGAGTAGGGAGTTGGGTGACCCCAGGGGGGATGTTTCTTTCCCTGCCCTCTGCCCATCCAAGGGCCGCCATCACTCCAGACCCAGGGCACTGTCCCAGAACCTCTGCAGTTCACACTGAAATCTCCCTCCTCTGACCTACTTTGGCTTTAGGGTTCATCTTTTCTTCTCGACGTGTGGACCTTGGACAGTAGCATCTGCATCTCCTGGGATCTTGTTAGAAATGCAGATTACTGAGTCTCATCCCAGGTGAATCCAGATCTATAGTTGAACTAACTTTCCAGATGATGAATGTAGGTGATGGAGAAACACTGCTCCATGCCACACATTGTAGCACCTACTTACACTTCTGTGTGTATCTTCCCATGTTCCATGTGGGGGAGGGAACATGTGTGCGTGCTCTGGCCCCAGCAAGACCTGAGCTCCTTGAGGGGACAAACCCCCTCCCTAGCTCCTTCTTGTCAGACATTCCCTGCCAGAAGGGATGCATGGAGTGGTGGTGAACACACAGACCCTACAAACTCAGAGGCTTGGGTTCAAATGCCACCTGCTCCACACAGCAGCTGTACAACCGTGGAAACATCACGTGAGCTCAGGGGGCCTCGAAGTCCTAGTTTGTCAAATAAGGGAGATGTGGGTTATTTGTTGCCTTGGCCAAATGAATTAGATCACATCCGGTGGTGGTTAGGATGGTGCCTGTCAGGCTGCATGGACTGATGTCCCGTAGCTTCTATCCCTAGAGATGTTGTAAGCCTCCTGGTTTCCAGGGAGATGAAGGCAATGGCTTTTGTGTTAAAGGAGCTCACAGTCTGGTATGTGGGGTGGGTGTGGATACGACTGCATTCTAGAAATTTGCTGTCATGTGAGAGGCTGGAAGTGACCTGGAGGCAGCGGCGCCAGGGGTAGAAATACCCCGAGAAAGCTGCTGATCAGCTCTGGGTTCAAGGGACAATTGGGGTTAGAGTGGAAGGGAGTTCGCCTGGGGAGCAACGTGGGCCTGGGGGACCTTCGAGGCAGGAAAAGTTGGCAAGTGAAGCCTCCCAGGCAGGTCGGCTTCAGGGTACAGGAGCCCCAAGACTTTGGGGCTGTTTGGAACCTGAGAGCTGAGGAAGAGAGGTGGCCAGGGAAGAGGCTGGGCCCCGCTCACTCACTTTGTTTGGCCTGTGGTGGGGCAGAAAGCAGAAAGGGCAAGGAGCTCAGGAAGAGGAGTGACTGGCGGTGCCCCCAAGGCAGAGGTCCCCCATGGCACCCGCAGTTTCAACATTCAGGAAGTCCCTGCCATGGGCTGAGGTCCTAGGAGAAGAAGCCAGCACGGAAAAGGTTAAAAGAATTGGAGGTGAGGAAATGAAAGCAGCTGGCTGCTCTAGTCGGAAGTGTGGACCTTGGAGGTCATAGAGGCCATGGGGGGCTCCCCTCATGGGAGGGGAATTTCCCACAATGCCTCCTCTCTCTGCCTGGGCAGCTCAGCTCTGGCCATGGGCAGTGCTCATCCATGACGGCGGGGATGGGTCTCATTGGAAATGCTGTGGGCTAGTGACCGAGGGCCTCTGGCCTTGGAGGGAACATTGGTGTATATCAAATGTGGTTTCTTTGGCTCTAGATATCAGGCCAGACAGACCTGGGGAACAAACCCAACTCTTTCAGGAACTTGCTGGAGTGGCCTGGGGTGTCTTACTTAACTACTCTGGGCCTCAGCACAAAGTAATAGCTCCTAGGACCATTACCTTGTATTGAGGATTTATTAGGTATCAAGCACTGTTCTGGGTGCTTACATACATCGCTCACCACTTGCAACCACCTGTAACTAACCTCAGGTCTTGTGGTTAGCAAGTGATGCTGCCAGAATTTGAATCTAGGACACTCTGCCTCTATAGCTTGATTTAAACCTAGTTTGATCCAGAGGTTCACACTGGAGGAGTTTTTTGAAAAGACACCTACCATTTCTCCACCCCCAGCCTGAGATTCTTGTTTTCAAAAAAGCTCCAAGGCTAGTTAAAATGTGCCACCCAGCTGAGGACCTCTGCACAGATAAATGAAGCTGTTACATGTAGTGCAGAGACCTGTGGGAGTCATCAGGACTCCCTTCTAGAAGGATCCATTAGGTTGAAATATACACAATTACTGATATTTATCCCTTCTTGACATGCAGTAAAAGGATACTTCATAGGATCTGGGCTAATCCATCCAGCCTGCAGGGCTGGGACTAGAATAAGGCAATTAAGGCACTAGCTTGGGGTGCAAAAGATTCAGTATCAAGGTAGGTAACATTTTAACAGAATATTTTAAAAATCAAAGTTAATGCCGAAAGCCCATGATGAACAAAATTTTAGAAAGACAGGATCCCACAGTGCACTTGGAATGACCCATAACTTGCTCTCCCTCATCCCGGCCCTGCTCTTTACTCTGTGTTTCAGCATCTCCATTTGCAGAATGGATTACCGGTAGTTGACCTGTTTGCACATAGGGTGGGTGTGAAGGTCAAACAAAATAATAAAACCATAAGCATGTTTATAAATGAAAGGGCTTTTGGTAGAATGGCATCTTCCATCAGCCAGTGCATAACGTGAAACTCCTGCATTGTCAATGTCACCCTTAAAAATCCCTTAAGTCTCCCATAAAGTATAAAACACACAGTTTGGGGGAATATTCTACAGTCTCTTCCTAAGTGTCTTCCACTCAGACACTTTTATCTCTGGGGAATAAGGATCTAGCTGTTTCTTCTTTTGAGCACCAAATGAAGAGGTCAATGTGTCTTTGGAACCACGCTGTTCAAGAAATGCAGGGTTTTGCTTTATTTTTCTAGCAAAGTGCATATCATTGGATTGGGGAATTTAAATGTGTGTTGAGAGTGGCTCTGATGTGGTTACATCAAGTTCCATTGTTCTCCAGAGTGACAACCAAGTGGTTCATAGTGTTCTTTTAGACAGGTGTAATAGCTGGAGTCCCAAGCAGATGTGACCCCAAGTCTGATGGTATCAGCAGAGCTGGGCTTTCTATGAACCAGTGGACCCCAAACTAGTTTAGTCAATGGGCCACCGGACAGATCAGGAATTCTTGAGCAACCCCCTTCCAGCTGAACACAGGAGCAACTGTGGTAACACATGATGTAAAAATCACCAGCACAAACCCAAGTGTTCAAAAGCAATCAGAATCCCACAGCAAACAGGCAAGCCAATGAAACTTAATAACAACAAATCTTTGACAAAGCAGGAAAAAATATCCAATGGAAAACAGATAGTCTCCTTAATAAATGGTGCAGGGAAAATTAGACAGCCATATACAGAAGAATGAAACTCGACCATTCTCCTACACCATACACAAAGATAAACCCTAAATGGATGAAAGACCTCAATGTGAGACAAGAATCCATCAAAATCCTAAAGGAGAACATAGGCAGTAACCTCTTCGACATCAGCCACAGCAACTTCTTTCAAGACATGTCTCCAAAGTCAAGGGAAACAAAAGCAAAAATGAAATTTTTGGACTTCATCAAGATAAAAAGCTTCTGCACAGCAAAGGAAACAGTCAACAAAACTAAGAGGCAACCTATGGAATGGGAGAAGATATTTGCAAATGACACTATAGATAAAGGGCTGGTATCCAAGATCTATAAAGAACTTATCAAACTCAACACCCAAAAAACAGATAATCAAGACAAAAAAATGGGCAGAAGACATGAACAGACACTTCTCCAAAGAAGACATACAGATGGCTAACAGACACATGAAAAAATGTTCAACATCATTAGCTGTCAGGGGAATTCAAATCAAAACCACATTGAGATACCACCTTACACCAGTTAGAATAGCAAAAATTGACAGGACAGGAAACAACAAGTGTTGGAGAGGATGTGGAGAAAGGGGAACCCTCTTATGCTGTTGGTGGGAATTCAAGTTGGTACAGCCGCTTTGGAAAACAGTATGGAGGTTCCTCAAAAAGTTAAAAATAGAACTACCCTATGACCCAGCAATTACACTACTGGGTATTTACCCCAAAGATCCAGATGTAGTGAAAAGAAGGTCCACATGCACACCAATGTTCATAGCAGCAATGTCCACAATAGCCAAATGGTGGAAGAAGCTGAGATGCCCTTCAACAGACGAATGGATAAAGAAGATGTGGTCCATATATACAATGGAATATTACTCAGCCATCAGAAAGGATGAATACCCATCATTTGCATCAACATAGATGGGACTGGAGGAGATTATGCTGAGTGCAATAAGTCAAGCAGAGAAAGTCAATTATCATATGGTTTCACTTATTTGTGGAACATAAGGAGTAGCATGGAGGACATTAGGAGAAGGAAGGGAAAAATAAAGGGGGAGAAATCAGAGGGGGAGATGAATCATGACAGACTACGGACTCTGGAAAACAAACAGAAGGTTACAAAGGGGAGGGGGTAGGGGATGGGATGGGTGAGCCTCAGGTGATGGGTATTAAGGAGGGTACGTATTGCAATGAGCACACAATGAATCATGAACACTACATTAAAAAATAATAAAATAAAAAATAAAATAATATTTAAAAAAGTGAAGTGCTGATTAATGTTAAAAATAAGAAAGCCCTATCAACATCCATGACAGTCAATGGGTAAATAGATAAATGAATGGCAGTACATCCATTCAATGGGATACTAATCAGCCATAGGAAGAACACAAGCAAATTTCCTAGAACACCCCAATATTCTTTATCAATACTACCTCTTCCTTATTGTCCTTCAGTCCACTGCAATTATAAGCAAGAACCTGCAGTAACTCTGCCAAGGGGTGGGGGTGGGGGGGCGGGCAAGCAAACAGTGCTAAACCAATGGCATGGTCCCTTACTGGTATTCTGTGAGCTCCCGTAGCCTTCCAGTGATTTCCTTGCCAGCTTCAATCCATCAGATTTTCACCTCGGTTGCTTGCCAGACTGGTACAGGGAGCAAAAGACAGCATCGCCAATCCAGACCTTCAGGAGGCCCAAGTGTGAAGATTTTTGGAGAGTAATCAAATCCAAGAGCCTTATTGCTTGGCAAATAAAAACCTCTGTGATTGTGCCAGTGTCTCCCCTCTAAGCTCTTACTGCCCTCTCTTAGGGCACACGCTTAAGAGCAACCCACACACAGCCTTTGTGGGGAAGGGCAGAAAAGAACAGGCCAGAGCCCCCTTTCTTTTCTTGTGGAGTCTGTTAGATCAGACCTCAGAGAATGGTGATTGAGAAATTTTTGGGGGGACAGAGGCCTGTTTTAATCCCGCCCAAAGAGCTTATCTTGCAAAGACTGTAAGAAATTTTATGGTCATCTGAGATTTACTCTTCAGGGTCCTTAACCTCAGCCTCTAGATATTAACTACTGACCCAGCATATTCACCTTCCCCAACATGGGATGCCTTAACAAGGAACCTACACCATCAATGGGCTAAATTTCTGCAGAGGGGAGGGTGGGGACGGAGAGCTTTGGCTGAGGCCATACCTCCCCTCTGCCCTGTCCTTGCCGGGAAAGTAAGTGGACAGATCAGGGCATTTTTAGCTAAACTCTGCCCCCTCCCTCCTTTTAATCATTTTTAGTGGGAAGATGTGCAATAAGCAGCATAATGCTGACTCCTTCATCATTTGGTCTGACTCTGCCCTTTCCTCTAGAAGAAGCCACCATCTGGCTACTTGCAAGTCTAAGCGCTATACTAGGTATGGTGAAACCATCTAAAACACAAATGCAAGGATTTCCATTATTAGTCTACAAAATTCCCAGGCTATTATTATTTCTCTCATGTCATTTCTGATTACCGAAAGGAGTTAACTAGCGGTGATTGTACAAACTGGATACAAATAGAAAGGGAAGCAAAGTCCTGAGGCAGAGGTTTCAAGGGCTGGGTGGAGAGGAGCTGAATTGATTGCATTTCCGTAGACTTACTTCCAGAATGGTCGATTTCTTAGAATCACTTCCCCAGGATGTACCCAGCATGTTTCCCCACTCCAGGCCAACACAGCTAGGCGTTTACATAGGCTCATTCTTCACAATGATCCTTTTTTAAGTAGAAATGTCATTTTTCTTTTTCTGCTGATGAAGGAACTGAGGCCCAGGGCCAAGAAAAAGTGTGTACCAGAGGTCGCAGAACCAGGTCCGTCTGATTCCCAAGCCCAAAGTGGACACTACAAGTCCTCTGAATCCTGGACTCCCTGGGCACCGAAGGGGGCTAGAGTTCTTTAAATGAGGCATTCGTTAGAGGACATTTGTCTGAGGCAGTGGAGCTGATGCCATTCACTGCAAACAATACAAAGAATCGAAAGCCAGTGAGCCCACAGGAAAATAGGGCAGGATGCCCGTCCCCCTGTTTGAGGTCCTCCCTGCCTCTCTTAAAGAGACTCTGTCCTCAGCTGAGACTTACCCTAAGGACACACTCACAGAATGTCATAGCAAAGAACCAGAAGTCATCTGAATGGTCTTCAGTAGGGGACACAGAATATTATGCAGCCGTCAGCAAGAACAAGATACACCTGATTGTGTGAATTAGGAGAGAATTACAAGAGTTGTTATTAAGGAGAATAAAAAAAAGGGGTGAAGAACAAGTGAACAGTTTGATTCCAGGCATAAAAATGAAAAAACGTACGCACAGGCACACGACATGATAGGTCATTTATAAAAGATTTTAGAAGTAGAATAGTGCACAGAGACCTTTTCAGCAGTGGCTATCTGTATGATAAGGGACCAGAAGTGGGAGGGCTATGGTTTTTAAATCATTGTTAGTCATCATTTCATAACAAAAATTCTTAACAAGTATGTTACGTTTATATCATCTTCGTACTGTTTCAAGCTTTTCATGTCTTTTAGTGTATTATAGCCACATGATAATATCGCAATGAAATTGGTATCATTGGGTTCATTTTGTACATAGGAAAATCTAGTTCAGAGAAATTAAGTAACTTGCCCAAAGCCCCCTAGCTGTTAACTGACAGAGTAGAGGTTTGAGCTCAGGCACTCAGGCTCTGGAATTTAGTCTTATAACCACTGCATGTCTTTCAGAATAGTGTAACACAGACACATAAATTACAAAGGAAAATATTGTTAAAAGGCTAATATCTAAGAAGGACCAGTCCACTGACCCACATGACCTCTTCAGGGGCAAAACTTTCAAATTTTCTTTTCTTTTCTTTTTTATTTTATTTGTTTATTTATGAGAGATGGAGAGAGAGAGAGAGAGAGAGAGAGAGAGAGAGAGAGAGAGAGAGAGGCAGAGGGAGAAGCAAGGATCAAGTGGGACTCGATCCCAGGACCCTGGAATCATGATCTGAGCTAAAGGCAGATGCTTAATCAACTGAGCCACCCAGGCACCCAAAACTTTCAAATTTTTCTAGTTATCTTTTCTGATTATTATCCCCCTATTTTTATATGTGTGTGCTGCTATTTTTGATTTACCAATTCTAGAATAATCTATTTTCATGTTATAGAAGATAAGGACTTAGCTCTCTTCTGTTGTTACTCCTTACTTCCCCCAATCCTGCTTTCTTCAGTTTTAACCAATCCATAGTCAGTGCTTGAATCTCCATGACCATATACATATGTTCACGGGTTAGCCAAGTCATCAGCTATAATTGCCTTTTTTTTTTTTGGTCTTTGTTAAGTTAATAGTTAGCTTATTTTTTTCATTGGTTAAGTTTCCTATGAATCCATTTTTTTTTAATTTCACAGAGGGAGAGAGATCACAAGGAGGCAGAGAAGCAGGCAGAGAGAGGGGGAAGCAGGCTCCCCACTGAGCAGGGAGTCCGATGCGGGCCTCGATCCCAGGACCCCGAGATCATGACCTGAGCCGAAGGCAGAGGCTTTAACCCACTGAGCCACCCAGGCGCCCCCTATGAATCCATTCTTAAATTTTTCTAAATGCTCTATCAGATCTGTTTAAAAACAATAGTTATTAGTTCTCAAGTGATCAAATATATTCGCTATTCTATGAATTCCATTTTTCTGAGAGAACTCTCTCCTGAAGTTTTTAATCAAATAATTTTCTCTACTGTTTGAACTTCTTTTTATCATGTGCTTCTACCGCATTAAAAGTACTAAGTGAGAGGGTTTAAAGCAATTTTAAGTGTGCAATTTGAGACATTTGGCGTACGTATACATCTGTTAAATGACTACCACAGTCAAGATGTCCGTTAGCCAAGAACATCTCCCTGGGCTCCTTTGACACACATCCTGCCTGTCTTCATAGGCCACATTCCCAAGCAACCAATGATCTACTTTCTATCACATAGATTAGTTTGTATTTTCTAGAGTTTCTATAAATGGAATCATAGGGCATGTCCTCCATTTGTTTGATGTCTTTCATTTAGCATAACTACTTTGAAACTCATCCACATTATTGCATATATCAGTAATTTATTCTTTTTTTTTTTTTTTACTTCGTAGTTTTCCATTGTGCTGATACACCACAATTTGTTTATCTGTTTACCTTTTGACCGTCATTCAGGTTGTTTTCAGCTTGGAGCTATTACAAATAAAGTTGTTATAAACATTTGCATGCGAGTCTTGATATGAAAACAATTTCCTTTTCTCTGGATAAATAGCTAAGAGTGGAGTGCCTGGATCATAGGGTAGGTGCATGTTTAACTTTTTTTTAAAAAAACACCAGACTGGGGCGCCTGGGTGGCTCAGTGGGTTAAAGCCTCTGCTTTCAGCTCAGGTCATGATCTCAGCGTCCTGGGATCGAGGCCCGCATCGGGCTCTCTGCTCGGCAGGGAGCCTGCTTCCTCCTCTCCCTGTCTCTCTGCCTGCCTCTCTGCCTACTTGTAATCTCTCTCTCTGTGTCAAATGAATAAATAAAATCTTAAAAAAACAAAAACAAAACAAAAAAAAACCACCAGACTGTTTTCCAAAATAATCATACCAGTTTATGTTCCCATCAGCAATCTATGAGGGTTTCAGTTCCTCCATGTCCTTGCCAACTGTGATGGTGAATTTGATGTGTCAACTTGACAGGGCTAAGAGTTACCCAGACAGTTGGTAAAACACTAGTTCTGGGTGTGTCTGTGGGGGTGTTTCCAGAGGAGAGTAGTATTTGATTCCAGACTGAGTAAAGAAGATCTACCCTCTCTTCACCAAAGTGCACACGCATTGTTGAATCCACTGAGGGTGAGGAGGAACAAAATGATGAAGGAAGGGGAAATTCCCTCTCTTTTTTCTTGAGCTGGTACGTGCATCTTCTCGAGCCCTTGGACATTGAGTTCCTGGTTCTCAGACCTTTGGACTTGGATGGAATAAGACCACAGACTTTCCTCCTTCTCTAGCTTGCAGATGGGACTGTGGAACTTTCCAGCTTCCAGAAGTACCTGAGTCAATTTCTATAATAAATATCTTCACATATGTAATATATACAGCCCTTGGGTCCGGTTTTTCCAGGGTACCCTAACTAACACACCAACATATTTGCTATGGTCACTCATTAATTTTAGCCATTTTAATAGGTATATAATAATATTTCATTGTAGTTTAAATTTGCATTTCCCGGGCACCTGGGTGGCTCAGATGATTAAGCAATTGCCTTTAGCTCAGGTCTTGAACTCTGTGTCCTGGGCTCAAACCTCTTGTCAGGCTCCTGGCTCAGCGGGGAATCTGCTTCTCTCTCTCCCTCTGCCTCTCCCCTCCCCACTCCACCCTGCCCAGTCATTCTCTCTCTCTGTTTCAAATGAATAAGTAAAATCTTTAAAAATAAATAAAAATAAATTTGCATTTCCCTAATGATTAATAATATTGAATATCTTTTTAAATGCTTATTTGCTATCCAGAGATCTTCTTTTATAAACAGTTCCTTCAGAGGCCCCTGGGTGGCTCAGTAGGTGAAGTGTCTGCCTTTGGCTCAGGTCATGATCCTGGAGTCCCCATCCCACATCAGGCTCCTTGCTCAGCAGGGAGTCTGCTTCTCCCTCTGTCCCTCTCCCCACTCCTGCTCTCCTGAGCACACATTCTCTCTCTCTCAAATAAATAAAGTCTTTTAAAAAGAGATCTATTCGAACTTTTGTACAGTTTTAAATTGAGTGGTTTGTTGTCTTACTGTTGAGTTTTGAGAGTTCTTTATATTTTACTACCACAAGTTCTTTATCAGATATCTGGTCTGCAAAGATTTTCTCCCAGACTTGGTTTGTTTTTCATTTTTTTAAAAAGATTTTATTTATTATTTGACAGAGAGACACAGCAAGAGAGGGAACACAAGCAGGGGGAGTGGGAGAGGGAGAAGCAGGCTTCCCACTGAGCAGGGAGCCTGATGCAGGGCTCCATCCCAGGACCTGGGATCGTCACCTGAGCCGAAGGCAGACACTTAACGACTAAACCACCCAGGTGCCCCTCATTCTTTTAAGAGTTTAAAAAAAAAAAGGAAAAACTATAAAAGAAAAGCCACATGGTTATCACAGATGCAAAAAAAAAATTAAAATAATCCAACATCATTTACTGATACCCCCCCCCACCAATTTAGAATATAAAGGAACTTCTTTAACCTGATGGAAAAAATATAAAATCCTAAATTAAATATCACATTTAATGATAAAAGACTAAACGCTTCTCTCCTAACATCAGGAACAAGGCAAGTGTGTCTGTCCTCATTGCTTCTTATCCAACACTGTACTGGAGGGTCTAGCCATTTAATAAGGCAAGAAAAAGTTAAAAGGAATCTCAACTGGAGAGGAAAAAGTAATACTTCCTTATTCACAAACAACATGATCATCTATATAGAAAACCCAATAGTATCTATGTAAATGTTATTAGAACTAAAAAATGAATTTAGCAGGAGTGCAGATTATGAGATAAATATGCAATTAAATTTCAGTATGCTAGAAATAAATAATCAGTAACTAAAATTTTTTTAATTATGCAATGGGTAATAGCATCATAACTGACAGATGTATAAGATCTATAGATTAAAACCTATAAATATTGTTGAAAGAAAGTAAATAAGACTTAAGTAAGTAGAGAGACATGGGATGGTCACACATGAGAAAATTCATAGTTAAGATATTATATATTCTTAAATTTGAATAAATTTCTTTTTACATTCTTAAATTTGATCAACAGATTCAGTGTAATCTCAATCAAAATTGATAGACTGATATCAGAAAGGATAAATATCAACCATTTACATCAACATGGATGGAACTGGAAGGTATGCTAAGTGAAATAAGTCAATCAAAGAAAGACAATTATCTTATGGTGTCACTCATATGTGGAATATAAGGAATAGTCTAGAGAACCACAGGGGAAGGGAGGGAAAACTGAAGAGAAGAAATCAGAGAGGGAAACAAACTGAGGGTTGCTGAAGGGAAGGTCGGGTGGGGGATGGGGTACCTGGGTGATGGGCATTAAGGAGGGCACGTGATGTGATGAGCACTGGGTGTTATAGGCAACTAAAGAATCATTGAACACTACATCAGAAACTAACGATGTACTGTATGCTGGCTAATTGAATTTAAATTAAAAAAGTTGATAGGTTGATCTGAAATGTATATGGAATGTATATGGAAATGTAAAGGAACTAAATTAGCCAAAAACACTTGAGAAGAAAAACGGGGTTGGAGGATTTGCACTATCTGTCTTTAACTCATCTTAATCTTAAAGTTGCAGCAGGGGCACCTGGGTGCCTCAGTCAGTTAAATGTCTGCCTTCAGCTCAGGTCATGATCTCAGGGTCCTGGGATCAAGTGCCACATGGGACTCCCTGCTCAGCGGGGAGCCTGCTTCTCCCTCTGCCTCTGCCTCTCCCCCTGCTTGTGCTTTCTCTGTCTCTCTCTTTCTCAAATGAATAAATAAAAAATCTTAAAAAAAGAGTTACAGCAATCAAGACAGTGCTGGGTTTTTAATTTAACAAAACACTTGTTCAAATGTTTTGCTTTTTTTATTATTGAGTTTTGAGAGTTCTTTTATACTCTGGATACAAGTCCTTTATCAGATACTTGATGTTCAAATTTTTTTCCTAGTCCTACGACTTATCTTTTTGTTTTCTTGAGAGTGTCTTTTGATGAGCACAAATTTTAGTTTTGACAAAGGCTAATTTATACATTTTTTTTCTTTTATGGACTGTGCTTGTTTAAGAAATTTTTGCCAAATCTAAGGTCACAGATACTTTCTCCTATGTTTTCTTCTAAAAGTTTTATAGCTTTAAGACCTTGAATTAAAGTCTGCAATTCATTTGGAGAAACTGAGAAGCCTAAGGCCCTTTCAAGTGATCCTGACCACACACACAGCCAAGACCACACAGCCAAGACAACCTTTAATCTCAATGAGCTTGAGTGACTGTTGATGGTCCTGTGTAGACTACAATGTGATCAGTTGCAAGTATCAGAATAACACCTTAAATTGACTTAAATAAAGAGTGATTACTGGCTCATCAACTGCAAGTTTAAAGTGAGGATGGGCTACAGGTTTGGTTTAGTTCAGCAGCTCAATGATGCCAACAAGGTCAGTTTCTCTGCTATCAGCGGCTTCCTGATTTGAGTCCTTCTTGGCTCATAGGAGCTCTATATCTCCTCAGAGTTCAGTGAGAAAGGTAGACTGCTGTCTGGACGTCCCCATCACATCCCAAATTGGGCCACATGTGTAACTCTGAGCATAGAGCAGTAGTCAGCAATAAGGATGGGATTACCACAATTATTCTAGGTGTGAGCAACATGCCTCACCACCAGAGGCAAGGGACAATCACTTCCCTAAAAGCACATGAACTGTGCGGGTAAGGTCGGGATGGTGAAGTATAAATTGAGGTAATTTTTAGACAAAAAGGGAATGGATGTTGAAGAAACAGCCTCAGTGCCCATTACAGATGGATTTGGGGGCAGGGGACAAGACAGTTTGGGTGATGACCTATATCTGAAAAAATTAAAATTTTCCATAGAAATTACTATTATTTGCAGATTTGTGTTTATATACTTGGAAAAGTCAAACAAACAGAATAATAAAAACATTAAGAAAATCCAATAAGGTGGCTGATGGCAAAATTAACATGCAAGCATGGCTTTCCTTCTATAAACTACTATCAATTAGAAAATATAACAAATATAAGAAAATATCTCATATATACGGCAAATGAAGGGATGAAAGGCCTGGGAACTAATATTTTTGGAAATGTTAGGGCTCAGTATGAAAAACACTTTCAAATTCTACCAAAGTACATTTTTAAGAGACTTCAATAAATGTCTTGAGTAAGAAGATTCAATGTTATAGCAATGCCAGTTGTCCCTAAATGAATCTATAAACCTAATGTAAGCTCAATAAAAAATACTAACAGGATTTTTCTTAAGCGTGGGAAATTAAGATAAGTTCTTTCTAAAATTTACTTGGAAAATAAATAGGCAAGAGTAGCCAGAAAAATGAAAATGAAGAGTTACAAGGGAGGACTCATCTTTATCACAAAGTATCATAAAGGTATAATAATTGAGTTTGTCCTTGTCTCCCTATGACTAAGCGATAGCTGTGGAAGAGAAGAGAGAGTCCACAAATATTGACCTTGAAATTCAGGGTACAAAAAGGGGTATATTTCATACCAGAAAAAAGGTGGGCTATTTGATAAGTTATGTTGAGGCAACCAGTTAGCAGCTCCTTACCAAAAAAAAAATCAAATGCTGATAAATCGAAGATGTAAGTATAAAAAATATTTTAAAAACTGGCAGTCCCAGAAGGAAGACTGGTCTGTTTTAGTCTATTTTTAACATTCTTAGAACACAGAAGAACTTTCCAAGCAAAGCCAAAACACAGGGGCTATAAGTTTTACCACATCAAAGTTACAATTAGCTATAGGGGGAGACAATACTGTAAAAAAAATAAATTCTTTTTTTCATTTTAAAGGGAATAAGTTAAGAAAAATATTTAAGACATATTTCCCAAAGAGCTAATTTCCTGAACATGTAAAGAGTCTACAAATAAATAAAAAATATTAAGAGGTGAATGGACAAAGCACAATGAACAAGCACTTTGTAGGGTGCAAATCAAGTCATGAATGACAACGCAAATCATAGTTCCATTTTTTAAATGTCAGGTTGGAAAATATCAGTAAACCTGCCAAAACATTACTGTCAAAAGTATTGTCATTACTGTCACTCTTGTGCAAAACTGGAGTATAAATCATGACACCTTCTCTGAGGAGCAAATTGGCACTATCTGTCAAGATAGCTCATTTTGACTCAATGACTCCACTTCTAAGTATTTGTTTTACAGATACTCTTGTACAAGGATGTTCATAGAAATGGCGTGTGTAAGCAAAAGACTGAAAACAACCAGAACAGCCCTCATTAGGGAGCAAGTTAAATAAATTATGACCCGTTCATACAGTGGCACCCCACTGTAGCACAATAATGATTTTGAAATAGCACCCTGTGTTTATTTTCCTGCGTGCTAACTTTTTTTTCTTTTCCTGCTTTCCTCCTCTGTGCTGGGGCCCTGACAGTGAGACCTGGAGGCCCCGGCTTGGGCAAGGCACTCATACCCCCTCAGGGTAGGGAAGGCCGATGCAACCTAGAGCACAGAAGTCATTTTCCAGCTTTGATTTCTGGACCTTGACAAGGTTCAGAGGGAAGCCATGATCTTGGAGGGTCACTATCTCCTGAAATAGAAAACGAACTTCTCAGAACTCCTAGAGCCAGATTTTCCCATTTCTGGGACCAAAGTCTGGGGGAGAGGCCACAGACTAAAAGACAATAAAATGACATATAAGGAATGACCGTGGGGTGTCCCCTGCCTCATGCAAGAAGCGGTTAGCAAGGAGATACTGGGGAAGAGAAGGGAGCATAAATTCTATACAAAATAAATTCTACACAATAAATTCTATGACATAAATTCTATACAAAACTCTGCAAGATAACTGTCCTTATCCCCATTTTACAGATGAGAAAGCTGAGATTCAAAAAGGTGGTGTAACTTGACAAGGTCGTACAGGGACTGAGTGTCATGGCTGCTATTCAAACTCCAAATCCCATGATGATGTGGTAGATGATGTGGGAAACAAAGGCAGAAGAAAAATTATTAAATTTCCTTACTACCTACAGCCCATTGACAAGTCCTTGATATAGGCAGAGTGACATTCCTCTAGAGACTCAACTGCCTTGATGTCAATACTTTGCTAAGGGCCAAAGGCAATCCTAGCCTGATTCCCCCCACCCCACCAAGGATCCTGTAAGTCTACTTTAAAACACATAAAAATTCCTCTGGAAACTTCCTTTATCTCTAAACCCCCCAAGATACATGTTGGCAACCGTCCTCCAAGCACATGGCCCACGGATATACATCTGAAGGGTCTCATGACTAGGGTTTCATTAGACTGTAATAAATGACCTTTTCCCAACAATTGCTAACCCCCTCCTGGAAACCTTTCTTCCAAAATTCCTTAGAGATTTCCGCTATCCTTAACCCCTCCCAACTTAAAAGTGTATAATGGGTCACTTCTCCTGACCCCATTGCAGCTCTTTCTGCCCATGGGTCCTGTCCCCATGCTTTCATAAAATCACCTTTTGTACCAAAGACATCTCAAGAATTCAAAGATGTCTTTGAACCTTAACGTCTTTCCTACATAGTAGACAATGCAATTTGGCAACAGAGTTTAGGGAAAACACTGTACCTTTTAAATCTATTTCCAACCAGAAAGACCCGGGAACCGCAGCAGTTCCCATGCCCGGGTACCTGGTGGGAGATTATCTGGCATGTGTCCTGCCCACACAGGCTGCTATGTCCACGGAGGCACCAAGAACCAGTTCCCAAACATCCTCACCTGGCGCCTAGAGAAGAGGCAATACTGTCAGCACCAGGAACGAGGCTCCCTCCCTGCGGTTCCACTGACCAGGGTTCCTCCTAGAATGATGGTCATATTTCCTCGTCTTGTTAATTTTTAAATTATCTGTGTATCTCTATGAAGACTCAGTGTTTGGAACAAGTTGAGAAAGCCACAAAAAGAGAAATAAATAGGGAGCCAGGTAGTTGGGGGAAGGGTCCATCTTGGGTTTGCCTCTTGACATAAGCCCCCTCCTCATGCCTCTGACTGGCATCCAGGATGGAAGGGCTCTGGTTACTAATCAATATCATAGAGTGCTCTGGTCATGCATGCATGAGCCAAAACTCACCAGCAACCTCAAGCATTTGCTCAGTCTAGGGTGCTAGGCATAGAAAAAACATCATTCCCTGACATAAACTTGTTAGACAAGAACCTAGGCTCTGAAAAAGTCAAGGTGATAGATAAGGTGATGTGTCTTTTAGAAAAGTTGAGTGGTGGTGATGTGGTCCAGTGCCAACTGCCAAGAAAGAATTCTTGAGAGAGATCTTCTGTTCAAAAAATGTGGCTTGGTTAAAGCATGGGGACAGGACCTATGGGCAGAAAGAGTGGTGGCTGTCCCCAGGACAGGGAGGACAACTGATTATATACTTTGGGGTTGGGGAAGTAAGGATAAGGGAAGTTCCAAAATGACTTTCATAGGCTAAAGAAGACTCCCAGGATCTTGGAGGCCTGGCTATTGTCAAGCTAAGGTTGTTTTTCCCTCTAGCAAAGCATTAACCTCAAGACAGTTGGGAGGTTCCTGGGGGAAGGTTATATAACCTGCCTACTTAGAGTAATTGTCAATGGGCGGCAGTTTATAAGGACATTTAATTTTATCTACATTTCCTTCTGCTTTTATTTCCCACATCATACGGGACATGAGGGAGCAGATAAGCTATTTCCTTTTGCAAAGAACTTTCTTTACTCCAGAACGTAGATGGCAGTGGTGGAGGCAGAACCTCACACCATGTACTACTAGGGGATCCAGGATGCTGCTTTGGCTTCCTAGAGACCCCCTCCCCCCCAGAGTGCCCATCCACACTGATCTAATGACTCAAGTGAATCAAGATTCCTCTCCTTGAACCTGCAGACCAGGCTTGGAGGTTTCTATAAACCCTCAGATGTTGAGTATTGAATGGGCAGGGTATCCAGCTATCTGGCCTAATTTTTCTTTATTCCAGATGTTCTAGAAGCAGAGAGAGTGGATGGGGTACCTTGGAATGCTTCAAAGGCCCTCAGTCTCTATAGGTGCTAGAACCTTTCCAAGTCAGGATGTGCTAATATCTGCTCTTGTCTTCTTCTTGGGTCTGTGCGGCATTCAGCCCTCAGCCCCCTAGATTTCTCTGGAGCCATCAGACTAGCCATTAGTCTATGAGTACAAGTTATATGTAGTTCAAATGGTGCGAACGTTTCATGTTCTCTCTTCCTCCACGACAGTGACTCAGGAAGGCCACATGCGAAGCTGGTAGAGCTCTAGGATAGAAAAGTCTGAAACTCTCAGTCATCACGTGGAGGACAGCTGTGCACAAGAATTCTATGAGCAAGAAACAAACTTTGCTTGGGTTAAGCCTTTGAGATTTCATTATCAATTTGTTGCTGACCTGGCCTCTTGACTCTGAAACATTCCAGCATACAGATGGGGAGTAGAGGCTGGGAGAAGGGAGAATCTGGAAATCCTTTAGTCCTTTAGAGCTCTGTCTTTGCATTCAATGCTCTTGTGTACCCTCTCCCTGCCCTCCCCCCACTCCCACCCTTCTCCTCAGTTATCCTAAGATCTGCTGTAGCGTTTCCCCCTCGGTCTGCCACTATAGACAAGGGGACTTACCTGACCACCTTGCTTCATAATCTATTGTGATTCAGAAAACATCAGACCCAAAGGGGATCCTGGAATGGACCCAGTTCAACCTTTTCATTGAACAGAGAGAACTGAAACTTAGGAGGTGATGCAACTTGGCCTGTCATACAACACCTAGGTGATAGGACTGATACCAGGCCTCCTGGTTCCTAGGCCCAAACTTTCTCCTCTGTCTCTTTCGATTGACCTGGGTCCCAGTGTCACCCCAGGAGTGATAGGCATATTCTACATTTCTTGTATTAAAAGAAAAATGATCAAAATCTTGAAATCAGGAAAGTACAAAATCTTGAAAAAGGAAAGTACACCATGTTCTTCAATGTTGTGCCGGAGCATTGTTTAACAAGCCCACCAAAGGCTTATTAATTTTCTGGGAGAATGTACTTGTGCTTCATACTATCTGATTAGAGCCTAAACCCTGGGAAATTATATGTACAGCTGTAGATTTCTGTCTGGCAGAAGAAGATGACCTCAGTGGTCATTTTTATCTAGCCTGATAATCCTTTTCCCCCTCTGCCTGCTTGCCTTTGTTTTTATTTGTTTTTAATTTTTAAAAGATTTTATTTATTTATTTATTTATTTAAGAAAGGAAAAGAGAGAGAACGAGTGGTGGAGAGGGGCAGAGGGAGAGGGAAAAACAGACTCTCTGCTGAGCAGAAAGCCCAACGTGGGACTCAATCCCAGGACCCTGAGATCACAACCTGAGCCGAAGGCAGACGCTTAACTGACTGAGCCACCCAGGTGCCGGCCACCCCATCCCTGCTTCCTTTGTTTTTTTAAAAATACCTTTCTTGATGGACCATACCAATCTAAGTTCCACACGTGCTCTTGGAACAAGTTTTGCCATCTTACCGGTTCTCTCACTCAGTAATGAATATATTGAATAAAATCTGTAACACATATGTGTTCTCTATTTGTAAGGAAAGCCATGTTTATAACTTTGTCAGAATTATATGTTGACGCCTGAGAGGAGTGTCCACTGGTTCTCAGTTTTGTCCTTCGGTGGCGTAGTGCCTGACCCAGAATCAGAAGTGTAAGTGCCCACCTCGTGAATAACTGAATGAGAACCTATCCATCACGATCATAGCTCATAGATCTTCATTTTGTCAGGATCGTTGAAGACTTAACTCGGAAGAGAAGCCCTGGTGTAGGAACATCAGGGACTAGGAGAATCTGGAGGGGAAATGCTTGGGCATTTATGAGACTTGCCTGATCAGCCTCAGAAGCACTCCCTCCATCGTCACACAGAAACAAGGTACTTCTGTCCTGGTGTGCTTGGGCCATACCTCCTAGCTCAGCAGGAGAAGCTGGGATAGACATATTCCTCCGGGCCCCCTCAGACAGACCCAGCAGTGACATGTACATGGCCCCCTTAGTTAGGAGGCAGAGTCATCACTCATCCTTCCCTGTTATATCTCATCAGCTTAGCTTGTCGTCCCTGGTTTTCAGTGTAACCCCCCACGAGGCAGCCAGGAGCCAGAACAATATACCAGGTCCTTCTCCTACCTGCTCTAATTATAGCTTTTGTACCAAAAGCCCTGTCCTTCAGAAAGACAAGGCTTAGAATGGTGCCGTTCCCCAGAAACTTTCATAGGGTTTCTGGGTTTGGTTTCCCTTCCATCTATAGGCACTGCCAGGTCCTCAAACACTTCAGGCCAGTCAGCTTTCCACTTTCTAGTAAGCAGACCCTGATACCGAGAGGAAGGTCCCCTGCAGCTGAACAGGGTTTCTTCATAAAGAGCAGTGTCCTTCCCTTGTCCAGGAACTTCGCTTGAGCTGAAGGAAACAATTCGTTTTGCCTGTCATGATTTATCCTTCCCAGCAGCAGCCCAGTGTTTATCATTCAGCACAAGGCTTGGGTAGGACTGAGTGGATCGGAACTAAAGCAGCTGATTTATATTCAGAGAGGAGTTTAAATTAACTGCGCAGAAGTCAAATCTCGCCTTGCCCATGTTTGCTTTTTCTGAGCAGTGCCGGGGACTTATGCTTGGGTCCATCCAAATTCCTAATGGGCCAAGTGCTCCAATTACAGCTGATTCTGTGAAACTCTGTAGCTTCTGAGAGCTGAACCAAGGATGATTCAGGAGAAGGCTCAGTGTCCTTCAGCTGGTGGTGGGCAGATGACCCCAAGGGAAACATGGCTGCCATAGGCTTGGCAGAGCTCTGCCTGGGTTGAGTGGGTGTCACCGTCCTCCACGGCCTTCCCCCTGAGCGGGGGGGGGGCCTTCAGAACACAGCAGACCTCCCAAGAGACCGGGTGGTGTTTTTAAGGGGATGGTTGCTGGGCAGAGGGAGTGGGTCATGCTCTAGATGAAACAGGACTGGCTTGTTTGGGTCAGGGTATTGATCATGTTGGGGCTCTGGGAGATGGATACCGGGGGGCTATTACACCATTCTCTCTACTTAAAATATGCTTGAAATTTCCCCAGGTCAAAGTTGTTTTTGTTTTAACAGAAGAGAATTTTGTAGGCCAGAGACCTGAGAGAGAAGCAGAAAAGGTGAGACCTTGAAAGTTCCTACTTAGAGAAGCTCCCAAAATCTAGGCAGACCCCACCGTTTCCCAATGCTCTGCCCTGTGGGTCACTAACCTGCTGGAGGAGCCAGGTGTCTGGAACCAGACTCGGCTGCTGATGTCACAGGGCGAATTGCTTGAATGGGAAGTTTCTGGGTGGCTGACACTTTTGTCTGCTTCCCTAATGGTCATTTTCCCTTTTACCCTTGCCGGCAGGAGGTCACTGTGTTCAGCACCGTGCTTGGGTGGTAGGCCCAGACCCTGGGAATGAATCGTGTCAGTGATTGGTTTTGGGGTGGCCATGAGACCTCGTTCTGACCAGCCAGGTGCAAGGAAAAGTCTTTGGGGTGGGGCTAAATGCAAGGAAATACTTTCCTCTCTGATGAACAAAAGAGCGGAGTTAAAAGAAATCTTTCTTTCCTTGGTGATTTTGCAGGCTGGAGTGGCCTTTCAAGGATCCAAGGCCTCCTTCCTCATTCTGATTTTGCCTCCTATGAGGTTCCTCCTCCATTACATCTCTCCAGCCACACCAGGCTCCTTGCTTTCCTAGAACATGCCCAGCACGCTCCGGCCTCAGGGCCTTCGCACGTGCTCTTCCCTCTATTTAGAGTACTCTTCCTCTAGATCCTCACTGGCTCCTTCTTCCACCTCCTTTAGGCCTGTTCTCAAATATCAGCTTCTCAGTGAGCTCTTTCCTTGTCACCATTTAAAAAAATATCCTTATCTTTTTCTTCTTTCCCTGTTATCATTACTCTCCTTTTTTATTGCTTTCCATAGCACATACTATGTTGCTTTGTAGTTTTCCTATTTATTTTTCATTTCCCCTTTACCCACAAGAATGGAAGCTCCTTGAGAACAGGAATTTCTGTCACTTGTATTCATTGTTATGTCCTCAGTCCTGAGAAATGTGCCCCCCATAGTAGCACTTAATATTTGCTGAATGAATGAATGGATGGATGGATGCTGTACTTCAAGCTCCAACAGCCATCTTGTGACCATGAGAACAAATCAAGAACGTCCCAGAGAAACAGACCTACAGCCCCATCAGCACTGAGTTGCTGATTTAACAACTCTACCTGAAGAATGATTGTTACTGAAGTAATGATATTCTAGTAGTTTAAGCCCCTATTGTCTGGGGAATTTTTTACTGAAATTATACCAGGAGGACTGAAATCCTCCTGGATGATACACCCTTCAAAGATGCTGGGGTGAGAGCCAAAGAAAACTTTATCATGCCATCCTAAGAAGATTTAGGTACAGATTCTCTGGGAAGGAATAGGGTCTCTAGTCTCTGGAATATCTGGGGCATTATTGGTTGAAGAGTTGCGCAGCCTGACCTCCAACGGCTCCTGGGTGCACTCATCATCTTAGTGTTCCCACCAAGGCAATGGGCATTCCAATACCCACTTTCATTACAGGTACCAGGTCTGGAGACTTCAAAGGGATTTCCAGCCTTGGTGTTCAAGAAATAACCTGTCTGTCAGCAGGCCCATTTTGTAAATGAAGCAACAGATGTCAGGGGGCACAGGGCTGGGTCCCCTCTAGCCACTCAGTTCCTGCAGCAGGACTGGACAAGCACCAAGGACTCTTGCCTTCTATACTCATCTTCTTTCTTCCTATTTTCACGAGTTCCCGAATCCGCTGTATATCTGGGAGGCTGAGGATTCTCATACCACGTGCCTCTTCCAATATGGGGAGGTGGGATGGTGCTAATTATCTGGTCATCTGAACTTGCCTAGACAGGTAAAAACAAGTCCCTGGCTAGGAGTCTGGGAGAATTGTCAACAAAGGTGGGGAGACAGGGTTCAATCCGTTCTTCACGAAGTAACCAGAGGGCTCTTTTACAGTGTAGATCACATCATGTCACTCTTCTGCTCAAGAACCTTCCATGGATTTTCATTGCTCTGAAATGAGAATCCAAACTTCTTAGCAAGCCCTACAAATACTTGTTGTATCTGCCTCCTACTCCTCAAGCTCACCTCCCACCATCTCCTCATCCCCATCTCACTAAGCTCCAGGCACAAGCTTCTCTTTGTTCCTGCCCCAGGACCTTTGCAAGCACTGTTCTCTCTCCCTGGAATGCTCTCCCAGCTCTTTGCATGACTGAGCTGTTCTTGACCTTGAAGTCCCAATCTCTGTATTTCTTTAGAGAAATATTCTGACTTCCCTCCTTACCTGAGGTGGGAGTATCTTCCACATATCGATCTGGTATTTCAATCAGAGGTCTTACTACAGTCTGCAATTGTCTTGGTTGCTTATTTACTTATTTATCAGATTTCTCCCCAATTAGACTCTCCTTCCTTCTTAGTGCATCCTCAGCATGGGGGCTGAGGCATTGAATAATGCTCAGTAGCTGTGCCCAGCATTGAATATGGCCAGCATGGAATAATGCTCAGTAGCTGTGCTGAATAAATAAATAAAAAGACGAATGAATGCTTCAGTTCACCTCCGCACACAGCATTCGACCGCCAGTCCTCCACAGGACCCTGGCCCAGAGATGCCATGATGGCCCCGGACAAACCACAAGTGTCATAGTCACGAGATGGTGATGCTCCAACTCAGTCCAAAGGGGATGGCACAAGCCAGCCCACCCTCCAGAAGTGCCCCCACTTCTGGCCATCACCCCAATCCTGTCCTGAGCAATCCTCAACCTTCTGATCAGAGGTGATCTCTGTCTCCCCATGTTTTCCCTACCATAGGTTGGAGGAAGCAAGGCTTGGCCTCCTCGTAGCCAATGGGACAGTACAGCAATCACTAAGGGGCAGCCACTGAGATGCTGGGGCAACACCAAGCACCGGTCCTCCCGGGAGTCTGCCTGGGTCTTCCCTGTGCTGGTTTGTTTCACAGGAACATAGAAGAGTGTCCCCAAAGTCAAGAATGTTTGGGGAATTCCAAGGGGGAGGAAGTGGAAACCCTCACCTTGTATAAGGGGTAGAGTTTGCAATATTAGAAAGATAACTGGTAAGGTCACATGCACCCTTGTTCCTCATGACCAACCCCAGCGAGGAAATGGCTCATACATGCACACACACATACACACCATATACACACATACACACATGCACACACATACAGGCAATACACACACATACACAAATACACAGTTACTCCCACAAAAAGACGTCTTTCCCTTTCTTTAGAAGTATTTAATGTTTCAGGGAAAGCAATTCTCAGATCAGAAACTCCCTGGCCTGTGTGCTGATGATTAAGGAGGTCAGAATGACCACACCAGGTCGGCCTCGTGGAGGGACACAGGCCCAAATCCTGTCTCTGCTGCAGATCTCCGAGAAATGGTTAATGCAATGATAGGGATGTTTTTCCTGATATCAGATTCCGAGTGTTCCTGATGTCCCCAAACATCCAGTTTCCCTTAATATGTTCCAATCTGGGTCTGTCATCCTTGTCTTAAATCTAGTTATAATTTCAGCTGTCAGTTTATTTCCCAAAGTGAGAGTAGTAAACAAGACTTTAATGAATCCATCAGCAAGTGCTGCTGTGCAAACGGGAGCTGGGGAAGGATGGATATTGCACCGAGAAACAGAAGTCCTGGGTTTGGGGCCTTTGCACCACTCACTCACTGGCTGAGAACCCAGGAAGTGATGCCCCCAGGGGGTCTCACTGTCAGCATCCTGCACATGTGAGCAATATTAATACCACCCTGAGAGGGACCTCGGGTCCTCTGCACTGCTGAATTGTCTCCATAGCACTGCTTCTAATGGGGAGGAGCATACAGAAGACACAGTTCTTCCCGTCCGGGAATTTGCTGGTGGGTCAGAGGAAGTTCTGAATCTCTCTGTGGTTATCTACCAAGTGTCAGGGTTGAGCACCATCAGTATTTTCTCCTAACTCCTGGAGAAGAAAATTGGTATAGACATGGGTTCCAGGATCACCCTTCTAGCAAACACTACTGGGTGGCCTCCTGATTCAGGGGAAGATGGGCCTCATGTCCAGCCTCAGGGATGGAGTTTGCTTAGTCTAACAAATCAAGGTTGATTCCTATCCCCTTGACAGTTTAGTGGACATGTGTCACAGTTCCGGCTAAGGTGGCTAATAAGAAACTTCGCTGGAGGAAGGAAGGAAACCTCTAGAGAGGTTATATTCTTTCTCGAGGAGAGAGATTCTCTCTTCTGACCCCTGGATATTATTGGGAGAGGATGTGATGGCTGGCACTGCTGATGCCACTTTGCCCTGCTGAGGGGAGGAATGAATGTGCCGAGGATGGCAGGTGGAAAAACACGTGGGTCCTTGAGAACATCACTGAGCTTTGAAATTGCCCAAACTGGGGAGCTACAGACTTTGTGTTATAGGAGATGATAAATGTCCCTTTGTTAAGCCATTTTTTAAATGCTTCATCTTTTTTTTAAGATTTAGAAAAAAAATTTTTTTATTTGAGACAGAGAGATACAGAGAGAGAGAGAGAGAGAGAGAGAGCACGAACAAGGGGATGGGGCCGAGTGAGAGGGAGAGGGAGAAGCAGACTCCCTGCTGAGCAGGGGTCCCAATGCAGGGCTTGATCCCAGGACCCCAGGGTCGTGACTGGAGCCAAAGGCAGACACTTAACCATCTGAGCCATCCAGGCATCCCTGTTAAGGCATTTTCTGTTGGATGTTTTTTTTCCTGCTGCTGAAAGCATCTTAACTGTATGTCAGGATAAGTTAGTTCATGCGTAATGACAAGCGACACTTGACTCTCAGTGGTCTTGATACATGTTAATTTCTCACTGAGGCCAGATGCCCCTTGGGGTTGGCAGGGAACTCTCAGGGACCTGACTATTGGGGGCTGGGAAGAGAATCCTGTAAATGGCACATTGGCCCTCAAATCTTCTGTCCTGAAGTGACATCTATAGCTTCCCCTCATGTGTCAGTGGTTAAAGCAAGTCACGTGGATGTGCTTTCCTTCAAAAAACCACTAGGAAGTACAATCCTGTCATCTGTCCCCAAAACGGGAAGGCCAAACTATCTGGTGAATGACACTGATGTCCACACATTCACTGACAGAAACTCTATTGACAGGGAGTCATATGGCCTGAAACCAACAATCTTCTTTCTTTGAAACTTGTTTTCCTTAATTATAAAATTTCACTACTTTGAATGTTTCTTCCTTTTCCTACTATTGTGAAGATACAGTGATAATAAACATGAGAGTATTTTTTAAAGCATAGCAAAGCTACTTGAGTAGGTGGCTGAGGGGGCTGCTTGTCAGCAAAGAGCACACAGCCTGGTTCCAGAAGCTGCTTGCTTTGGGCATACAAATTTCCTCATCCCACCATGTCTACAGCCAGCTCACTTGGTGGTGAAGACACTGGCTGTTTTCTAGTTCAGAATAAAATAAGCAAAGAATGTTGGTTTTGGAGGTGGAGGTGGGGGATGGTGGAGGAAAGCGGATGAGGTTGGAGACCATTTTCTCCATGGTGCTTTGAGGAGGCTGTCTCCATCGGCTTGGGATGCCATTACAAGACTGGGTGCCTCAAACAACAGAAACTTATTTTCTCATAGTTTTGGAAACTGGAAGTCCAAGGTCAAGGTGTCAGCCGGGTTGGTTTCTCTTGAGGCCTCTCTCTCCTTGGCTTGTAGATCTCCTCCTTCTCTCTGTGTCCTCACGTGGTTTTCCCTCTCCATGTGTCTCTGTCCTAATGTTCTCTTCTTACAAGGACATGTTGAATCTAGAACTTCCCCAATGGCCTCATTTTAGCTTAAGTACTTATTTTTTTTAAAGATTCATTTATTTATTCAGGGCGCCTGAGTGGCTCAGTCGTAAAGCGTCTGCCTTCACCTCAGGTCATGATCCCAGTGTCCTGGGATCGAGCCCCGCATCAGGCTCCCTTCTCAGCGGGGAGCCTTCCTCTCCCTCTCCCACTCCCTCTGCTTGTGCCCCTCCATCAAATAAATAAATAAAATCTTTAAAAAAATAAATAACATTTTTAAAAAAGATTTATTTATTTATTTGACAGAGAGTGCACATGCCGGAGGAGCAGGAGAGGGAGAAGCAGGCTCCCTGCTGAGCAAGGAGCCTGATGCAGGACTTGATCCCAGGACCCTGAGGTCATGACCCAAGCCAAAGGCAGACACTCAACCAACTGAACCACCCAGGCATCCTAAACTTAAGTACCTCTTCAAAGACATTGTCTTCAAACAGGGTCACACTCTGAAATGCTGGGGGCTAGGGTTTCCACGTATGAATTTTGAGGCCAAACTTTTTTTTTTAAGATTTTTTTAAAATTTATTCATTTGACACAGAGAGAGAGATTATAAGTAGGCAGAGAGGCAGGCAGAGAGAGAGGAGAGAGGAGGAAGCAGGCTCCCTGCTGAGCAGAGAGCCCGATGTGGGCCTCGATCCCAGGACCCTGGGATCATGACCTGAGCCGAAGGCAGCGGCTTTAACCCACTGAGCCACCCAGGCGCCCGAGGCCAAACTTTTCTTTCCAGGGAGAAGCAGTTCACAGGAGAAACACATCTGATTTCCACTGCAAGTGAGAAAAGAGGGAGAAGATAAAGGAGGAGGAGGAAGAGAATAAGAAGGAGAAAGAACACAAGGAGGAAGAGACAAGGGAAAATGAAAAAGAACAGAGGTATGCAGGTGCAGAGGGGTCCACAGAGAGATTCAGCGTGCGGGCACCACCCAGCTTTGAAGGTCTGCCCACCTGGACATCTGGGTCAAGTCTGCAAATGACAATAGACATGAGGAGTGAGGGAAGCCAGCTCAAGCCACTTCTGGCCAGTGGGTTTTGCCAGCTTGCTGTGTGCAGAGGGATTGGTGGGTGGTCTAAATGAAACCCAACACTGAGGAGTTTACTTACAGATACAGTCGTAGAAGATATTCATAATTAATTGTGTAGGTTTAAAAGCTTGCGAAAGTTTATTTATCATCTTAACTGGGGTCTCTGCATGAAGATCATCTTAAACAGAATCCTAATTTGGGGAACTCAGGGAGATATGAGTCATAATTCATATATTGAAATCTGGGAGAACTCTACTCTTCATCTGAGCTCCTACAAATCCTACCTACTGAGCAAAGAACAGGGGGTACAGGTGAAGAACTACACAAGTACGAACCGTACTGTGATGTGCTCCAGCTGAATAATACATGTGCTTGCCTGCCTTTGCTTTTCAGTCCTCCCTGCTGTGGACTCAGTTCCAAGACTTAGAAGAGACGACAGTGAGCAGCCAAAGGAACACATTCAGGACAAGGCAGCTAGAGTGCCCGTCGTTTCCACCACGCTCAGCCGTTGCTGAGTGACAGGTAGAGCACAGCCTTGGGCAAAAGCATCACAGATCAAAAAGATTATCTTGAGGGCACCTGGGTGGCTCAGTCGATTGGCTGCCTTCGGCTCAGCTCATGATCCCAGGGTCCTGGGATCGAGCCCTGCATCGGGCTCCCTGCTCAGTGGGGACCCTTCTTCTCCCTCTGTCTCTGCCCCTTCTCCCTGCTTGCACTGTGTGTGTGCATGCTCGCGCTCTCTCGCCAATAAATAAATTAAAAAAATCTTTAAAAAATTATCTTGAAAGCACTTGATTTTCCATCTTTTCCCCCAAAAGAATTCAAGTGGCCATCCGGAGGCAAGGGGGATTTTGTTGGACCTTCTTGCAGTTATTTTATAGCTTAGTTTGGGGCTAAGGGCTTCTTAATCACCATTAAGGCTTCCAGAAGGGTTCTCCTCTTAAGTGAGGCAGGTGAGACCATACAGAGCCCAAAAAGTGAAGAACGGGGGGATAATTCAGTCAAATCAGGCCTCAAATGTTCAATGCTGCAGAACATCCAAAGGCACAGGTATTTTCAGCCCGGTCCCTCTGATTCTCCAAGGGCAGCCTCAGCCTGGCGCTGACTCACACACAAAGCGCTTTGTTTGACTGCAGACACAAAGTGAGGATGAAGCGATTTTTATTGTTATTGTCATCATTAATCCTTTAATTAAAGTCTCTTTTATTCATATCAATATCCTGTCCCTCTCTCCCCTCCCTCTCCTAAATCTCATTCGTTGGGCTGGTTCCTCCAAGCTCTCTTAGCTCAAATTTTAATTAAAGTGAGCCACAGTCCTTGAATCTCTAATGAGCCCCTCTTCCAGATTCCATTAGAAATCAGCATTGCCACACTCTCTGCAGTGTCATTTATTAGCACGGTATAATTTCTCAAATACACACTGCCCCTGTTGTGCAACTTTCTGCGTTAAGCTGACGTTCAGACGTGAAATTGTCCCATTCTGGCATTTTTTGCACAGGACCGAGTGGCAATGTCGCTGAGGATATCAAAGTGAAACAGCAAGAGAAGTATGAATGGGGCCAAACTCATCTCCAGAGAGGAGTCACAGTTTATCCTGCGTCGTTGGAGACTGGGGGCCAGGGCATTCCCTACTGGCGGGCTTTTCAGGTGATCAAGACCTCTCCTTCTGTATATCAAAACTTCCTTTGTTTTACTTAGTTAATATAAGTTTCTCGTCTTCAACAGAGACCAGTGCTTTCTTGATGCTCAGACCCATCATTACGATGCGTGATCAGACAAAGTTAGGTCCTAGGCATTTTATAGTCCCGTGCTAAGTTGCAGCCCTGCTCGGGAAAGTGGAGGTTTCCCCAAATTGGACTTCCAGAAATGTCAGCAGGAGTGGGGTGCTAGCGAGGAGAAAGCAGGTTGCTGCATTTGCTCTTTAGCTTCTTGTTGAAGGTGAGTGCTGGAGAGAACCTCAACCATCAACGACTCAAATGCCATAATTTTACAGATGAGGGGGAGGCAGGCAGATGTTCGCTCAAGGTCACAGTGGAGCTTCGGCCAGTGGGGGGCGCTGTGCCTTTCCAGATCCAAAGTAGGGAGCCTGCCACACAGGCCTCTTCTGCCATAGACAGGGGTGGCCAATCCTTTCTCAGAACAGGTGCAAAGAAGTGGATCATCACCAAGGGTCTATCAGCACAGAGGCAAGTGAATGGACTACATGACCTTGACCAGATGATCCTGGAGCAGAATCACATGATTCTTGGTTCTCATCGAAATACATGTTTCCTTGTGTCCAGGTCCTCTTCACACACTCACACCTATGATTATTTGTTAATGTCTTACATATTTGTAATTCATGTAGTCCTTTAATCCAAGTTCATTTTACTTTTTTTTTTTTTTTAGTTTGTATAATACAAATCATCCAGCATGTGTAAATGTGAAAGAATAGTGTAAGGGATCCCCGTGTGGCATCCCACACATGGCCCATCGTCCATCTATTTCCCCGCCCACTTTCCAGCCCAGGACAGACATGGTACCACTTCATCCGAAAACAGTTCAGTGTGCATCTCTAAAATCCCGCTGTTTCTGTTGTCTTGTCTTCTAACAATTATTTCTTTTTTTTTTTTAAAGATAAATACAGTCATTCTTTCTTCTACTTTATTTTGGTTTATTTTTTCCCCTTTTCCCAAGTTTTTCAGTTTGCCTTCAATTTATTTTCATGTTTTCATTTCCATCTATAGTGATATGTAATAGTGTAAATTTCCTTGTGATAACTGCTTTGCCTGATTTTATAGAGAACTCTAATATCTACTCTGCAGGCTCTGTAGAGAATCTGATATGTGACATTTTCATTATTTTTAAGACATTCTATAACTTTGTTTTGTATTTCTCTTTTTAGTCAAAAATTATTTAAGGGAAATTTGTTTTTCTTTTTAAATTTCCAGGTGTAAAAACCTCTGAATCATTATAAATTTCTAGTTTTACTGCATTATGATAAAAGAATGTTGTTTTTATAAGAGATCTGTTTCTTCAGATATATGGAGGTCTCCTTTGAGGTCCAAGACCTGCTCAATTACTTTGAAAGTTACATGTGTATTCCCTATTGTCAGCCTTCATCATTTGATACATTTCTTTAGATTTATCTTATTAATTACGTTGTATAATCCTTTCCAATTTTTGTCCATTTGATCTTTCTTATCCTGAGAGTGATACAAAAAGTCCCCCTGGTAACATGTCTACTTGCCCTCTTATCTCCAGGTGCTTGTGCTTTATAAACACTGTTGATGTGTAATTGGGCATGTAGATATTAATTCCATTCATCCGCATTGTGAATTGTAGACTTTAACACAGTCAATAGTCCTGGGTTTCTTTTGATGCATTGTGGCATGATTTCTACTTTATTGGGTATCAAATTGCACTTCTTAATTACTTTGATATGCAATTCTCAATATAATAGTCCCCTGCTCTATTTAAAAATGTCCCAACTTTTGCTTTTAAACTTTCTGAACCTCTCTGTTTTAAGTGCATCTCTCTAATAAAGTATGGCATTGGTTGCTGCTTTATTAGACAATCTGAAATCTTATGATCCATATATCTGGCCTCAGCTGTGTTTCATTGAGTGTGAGTTTCTTAAGAATGGTTTACTATGTGGTCTATTTTATTCGCTCTGTTTTGTTAGTGTATCTTTTTGTTTTTAGGACTGTTGGCATTTTTGTTCTACAGGTAACTATATTTGACTAATATCTTCATATAATACTGCTAGCCCCTCCTCCTTTTTTTATCACTTCTTGTATGTTGGTTACCTCCTTTAAACCAGATTGAAATTGTCTAGTTCAGTGTTTTCCCCTTCTTTTCTCTATCCTCCAGCACTGATCTGGGGGATGGAAATATTTTTGTACTCTCACTTAATAACTCCAAGACAATTAGCAAGTTTATTCTATTTTTCACATATTCTTCCTGTCCCCTTTTAATAGTTGTATTTCTATCGTCAGAGCTGATAGTCATTACACACTGCACTATCTCCTGCATAAGCATCATTTACTTTAGATTCAGAATATACATATATTTTAATATACGTATATATTAATACCACACATCCTTCCATTGATGTCTCTGCAGGGAACTATTTTAGTTGTTTAATGTGGCTTTCTAATACGCTCCTGAAAAAGAGACCATGAGAACAATATCCTCCCTGTTGCTACACGGTGAAAACAATGGGTTCTAGTCTCTTACTCAAAGCTCAGTTTGGCCGAATATAGAAACGTACAGTGTTGATGTTGAAAAGTCCAATGACAATTTGATTTTTTCCCCTTATGTGAGGCTCTGTTTTGTTTTGTTTTGTTTCCCTGGATTCCCAGTGGATTATTTTTCCTTTAAAATGCAGGGGTTTTTCTAGACTAGGTCTCAGTGTTGCCATTTAGGGCCATTTTTCCTAGGTTTGTGCTATGGCCTTTTTCAATATATGGTTTCAAATTGCTTTGTTTTCTTATCTTGAAGAATGTTTGTTGATTTGTAGATTACAGTATTTCTGTCCTGTGGCTTTTGTCTTCTTGGTGAACTCCTCTTACACATAGGTTGGATTTTCTTTCTGTTATCTTCTGTATCTTTGATTTTTTTTTCTTGAATATGCTAAACAATTTTTTTCCTTGTTTTCTTCTTCCTGTTTAAAATGTTTTACTTTCTAACATCTTTTTGTCCTAAGGCACGATCCACTGTCATTTGCCACTCTGGTGCTCACTTTAATTCATTTATAACTTGTTACTGAATTTTTATGTGGTCTTTTCTACAACTTTATTTATTTTTAAAGATTTCATTTATTTATTTGAGAGATGTGCGTGAGTGAGTGGGGAGGGGGCAGAGGGCGAAGGAGAAGCAGGCCTCCCACTGAGCAGGGAGCCTGACACAGGGCTCGATCCCAGGACCCTGAGATCACAACTTGAGCCAAAGGCAGACACCTAACCAACTGAGCCATCCAGGCACCCCTTTTCTACCCCTTTAAAAATGATTTTAGCTCATTTGGAATATTAGGGTATAGTTTGGATGGTTTGTGGGCATGTCTTGTAGACAGCTTTCATCATTTATGAGGGGACATTATTTTGTTCCTTTTTTAAAAATAATTACTTTGTAAGTTTTTTTTGGCTTCCCTCTTGTGTTATTTTTATGAAGGTATAAAAAACATCCTTTCTATTTTGCAGTATCTGTCTCCTCTACTTCCTTTCCCTTGGACCTTTTGTTTTCTTTGCTTCTAGTGTCCATGTCTTGCTCAATTTGAATTCTGGCCTCAGCAGCTTCTCCTCAGGGGAGGGTTTTTCCTGGAAGCCATACTTTATTCGCTTCTGATGAGTTCATAGCACCCACACTACTCCAATATGTTCAAACCTTACTGAGGTCTCTGTGTGCTCACCCATAAATTGGATTCTGTCGAACCCCCTTCCAGGCTCAGCTGTTATTCTCAGATTGGCCCGCTGTGTTTTCCTGGGAGCACCTGTGGTGATTCTGAGCTCTGTCCTCAGGGCCATCAGAGGCCCTTTGTCTTCGAATAAATGCTGATCAAAGAGGTCTTGTCACTGTCCCCAACTTGCCTCCACCTACTCATACTTTGGAGTTTGCGAGCATAACTTTTCACTCAGTTTTTTTGTGGGCTTTTTTTGTGTTTTTTTTTTCAATGAAGATTTTTAAAATTTAAATTAAATTAATTAGCATATAATGTATTACTAGTTTCAGAGGTAGAGGTCAGTGATTCATCAGTCTTTTTTTTTTTAAAGATTTTATTTATTTATTTGACACAGAGAGAAAGATCACAAGTAGGCAGAGAGGTAGGCAGAGAGACAGGGAGAGGAGGAAGCAGGTTCCCTGCTGAGCAGAGAGCCTGATGCGGGCCTCAATCCCAGGATGCTGAGATCATGACCTGAGCCGAAAGCAGAGGCTTTAACCCACTGAGCCACCCAGGCGCCCATCATCAGTCTTATATAATACCCATTACATCCCGTGCCCTCCTTAGTGTCCATCACCCACTTACCCCAGCCTCCCACCCCCTCCCTTCCAGCAACCCTTAGTTATATCTTTTCACTCAGTTTTGTTATTGGCATGGTCAACCTGTTTTAAATTCTGCTATTCTGGCTGTCATATATGCATTAATGAGGAACTTCCAGAAATTTTAAAACTACGCTGCTACAACATCTTGCCAGAAGCCATCCCAAGTCATTTTGAACAGATATAGCCTGCTGGTTCTTGATCACAAATTCCTTGAAGACAGAGAGAATGATTATCTGTGTCCAACAGCAGGACAGAGAATACCATACATGGATTGGTTTACATTCTTGTTAACAGCTTGTAAAGGTAACATCTAGAACATCTGGTCATTCTCCCAAATGTGTAAACTACAGAATAGTGTGTAGGAAGAAAATTAATATTACTAGTCACACTCCCACCATAGAAATACCCACTGTAGGCAACCTAGTGTTTTCTCTTCCAGTCTTTTCTCCAAACAACTTTTTTTTTTAAAGATTTTGTTTATTTATTTGACACAGAGAGAGAGATTACAAGTAGGCAGAGAGGCAGGCAGAGAGACAGGGAGAGGAGGAAGCAGGCTCCCTGCTGAGCAGAGAGCCCGATGTGGGCCTCGATCCCAGGACGCTGAGATCATGACCTGAGCCGAAAGCAGAGGCTTTAACCCACTGAGCCACCCAGGCGCCCTCCAAACAACTTTTTAAAAAAATATATGCATTAGAATTGAGATCATAGTGTACATTGACATGTTTTTGCCACAACAACCAGAGATTCACTTCATTTGCCTTAGGGAGAGGAGATTATTGTCAAGTTATTTCAGACTGAGCAGAGAAATTTCATAGAGTGCTACCAGCAACTTTGGCTGCTTGAGGGACTGGCGGTTCCCATGGTTTCTCTCCTGGGCCACAGAGTCTTCTCTCTGACTTCTCCATTTCTTTTGTGTCTACTCTATTAAAACTTTCAGATTGTCTGTGGTCTGCCTTGGCTTCTCTCTACATCATAGTCTATCAGCTGTAGGTCCTACTAGTAATGGACTTATTTTATAAACATTTCTCAGTCCAGATTCCTCAGGGAGATCTGATGTTTCAGATTATCTTTTCCTCCAGGGGCCCATATTAAACAACAAACAGATCAAAGAAGAAATCACAAGTGAAGTTAGAAAATATCTTAAGATAAATGAAAATTAAAAGATGATACACTAAAACTTAGGGGGTGCAGTGAAAGCTGTGCTCAGAGGGAAATTTCTAGCCATATAGGTTTACATATAAAAATAAAAGAAGAAGTAAGAACTCAAAAATCAATAACCTGACTTTATAGGTTAAGACCTAGGAAAAGAACAAACTAAACCCAAAGTTAGCAAAAGGAAGGAAACAATAAAACATTAAAGCAAAGATAAATGAAATAGACAATAGAAAAACAATAGAGAAAATCAATGAAACCAAGAATCGGTTCTTAGAAGAGATCAAGAAAGTTGACAAGCCTGTAGCTAGAATGACTAAGAAGAAAGATAAAAGATTAATCTCAGTTGATACAGGAAAAGCATTTGACAACATGCAACACCCTTTTATGATAAAAACATTCAACAAACTAGAAATAGAAGATACTATCTCAACATAGTAATATGTGGGCCATTTGTGAAAACCCCACAGCTAACATGATATAGATGGTGAAAGACTGAAAGCTTTTCCTCTGAGGTCAGGAAGAAGATGAGGATGCTTACTTTTGCCACTTTTATTCAACATAGTAATGTAAGTTATAGCCAAAGCAGTTAGACAAGAAAAAAGAAATGAAAGGAACAAAAAGAAGAAACAAATAAATGAAAGGACATTTTGTGTTCATGAATTGGAAGACTTAATATTGTTAAAATGTCCATTTTACTCAAAGCAGTGTACAGATTCAGTGCAATCCCTAAAAAGATCTTAATGGCATTTTTTTGCAGAAACAGAAAATTGCATCTTAGGAATTCATATGGAATCTCAAGGAACCCCAATTAGCTAAGGCAAGAAAAAAATAACAAAGTTGGAGGTCTCACACTTCCTGATTTCAAAACTTATTACACAGCTACAGTAACCAAAACACTGTTGTATCACCATAAAGACAGACATATAGACCAATGGAATGGACTAGAATGTCCAGAAATAATCCCTCACATGTAGGGTCATGATTTTCAACAAGGTGCCATGATCATTCAATGGAGAAAGGAGGATTGTTTCAACAAGTGGCACCAGGAAACTGAATTTCCACACGCAAAAGAAGGAAGTTGGACCTTTACCTTACACCATATACCTAGCTCAGAGCGAATCAAAGACCTAAATATAAGGGTTAAAACTATAAAACTTTTAGGAGAAAACAGAGGAAAATCTTCATGCTATTGAATTTAACAGTAATTTTTTGGATACAATGCCAAAAGCGTGAGCAACAAGATAAAAATGTATTAACTGGACGACATCAAAATTAAAAACTTCTGTGTATCAAGGGGCACAATTAACTGAGTAAAAAGACAACTTACAGAATGGGAGAAAATATTTACAAATCATATACCTGATAAGGAATTAATATCCAGAACATAATAAAGAGCCACAACTCAACAAAAGAAAGAACAACCTAATTACAAAATGGACAAAAGACTTGAAAAAAGGATAAACAAATGGTCAAAAAAAAAAAACTCATGTGAAAAGATGCCCAACATCACTAATGATTATGGAAATATAAATCGAATCCACAATGAGAAACTGTCCCATGCCCATTAGGATGGCTACTATGAGCTCTGTGTTTCTATGATTTTAAGAAACATGTTTGATTGGATTATAATTTCTCAACTTTGGCACTCCTGACATTCAGATCAGGTAATTCTTTGTATGGTGTGGGGGGTGGGAGGCTGTCCTGTGCATTTTAGGATGTTTAGCAGTTTCTCTGGCCTCTACCCACTAAATGCCAGTAATATTCCCTCCATTTAGTGTGACAATCCAAAATGTCTCTAGGCATTGTCATGTGTCCCTTAGGGGACAAATCTGTCCCCAGTTGAGAGTGAGTAGATTAGATGATGCAAAAATAAATGAAGAGCCTGCTTAGCCCATCAGATATTTGAGAGAGTCAGCCTTAATAAAAGTGTCCTTAATGGGCCACTGGGTGGCTCAGGTGGTTGAGCATCAGACTCCTGATTTTGGCTCAGGTCCTGATCTCAGGGGTGTGGGATCAAGCCCCATGTCAGGCTCCATGTTCAGCAGAGAGTCTGCTTGAGGTTCAAATCTCTCCTTCTGGTCCTCCCACGCTTGCATGCAGGCTCTCTCTCTCAAATAAATAAATAAATCTTTGAAATAAATAAATAAATAAATAAGTAAATAAGTAAATAAATGTGTTCTTAAAATACTTTTAAGTAACTACATGAAGCTATTTTGCATTCATCATCAGCAATAGGCAGTTTGCCTTCAGAATTTCCTCCCTTTGCGTTCAGATTCTCTTTGTATTTTTCTCCTATAAATTATGACCTCCCACCTAGCTACCCTAGGAATATGGTAACTTCTCCTCCCACTGCCATTTAAACATGATCCGAAGAAAAGAACTGATAAAGGATTTAAAAGATGTTACAAGAACAATAGGATTCAAGAAACAACTGGGTGTTGGGCAACCTGGGTTCTAGTCCTAGCTTTGTCGCAACCAATCCCACAGTCCTGAGGATGTCAATTAATCATTCTTGGCCTCCATCATCTCCTCTACAAAGGTTGAGTATTAGATCAGATGATCTTTCTGCACTTTTTCTCACTAAAAGGTAAATGACTAACATGGCAAGCTTTGTTAGTTACACATTTGTTGCAGCAACACAGTAATATGCACTAAAGTGGTTGCACATTTATTGGAAATGATGCTTTTACTAGGGGGAAAAAAAAGAAAACTAACTTTGAATGCCAGACTAAAGATTCTGTATCTGTGTAAGATGAAAAAGTATAGAAAGTTCTGCAACATACATTCAGTCATGGACTTTAAGACTTTCAAAGCCTGAAGGTGTGTTAGAGAATACCTTATCATTTTACAAAAGGAGATCCTGAGGCCTAAAAGGAGAGATGACTTGTCTACTTATTATTACCAAGTGGTGTAATCAACACAGTTTTAAATACTAGAAACCTGAAAGCAGATGGAGAATTGCTTTTTGGAAGCTATATGCACCTTCAGGGTCATTTATCTGAAACCACTCAGCACACTCACTCATGTCTCCTGCTCTTATTGGAATAAAAGGATTTATTTCCGGACGTATTTCTATAAACAAGTCCATGACTACACAGGGAAAACACAAAAAGAATATCAAGAGCAGATAGATACTGAAAGACAAAGAACTTTCCCTGGTCGGGGCAAGAGACCAAAAATACACAGGATTTTAAACAGGGAAAGTTAAGTAAAAAATTATTAATTAGTTAATAGCAGAATGTAGTAATAGGGCATTGACTGCTAAGGGTAAGGAGAACTCTGAAGAATCCAGATTGGCAGATACAGGGAGCAGGCTCACCCCAGGGCTAAGGCAAAGTATCCTAGGTAAAAACAAACTTGGGAGCACCCTCCCTGCTCCTCCCAACACACACACACACACACACACACACACACACACACACACACACACACACACACACACGCCTGAGACCCAGAGCTTGTTGGGGGTAGGGAGCCGCAGCCCACGGGATGGTGCAGTTTGCTGAGGTTGACACAGGTGGACACAGCCAAGCAGGAAACAGACCCCTGGGGTGACAACAGATCTTTCCAGGACGTTGCTGAAGGAAATGACTTTTCTGGAAAGCTAGCTGGGGCACTGGTGAGATTCACCAGGAAACTTCTGGGAATCTGCCCTTAGGGGTTGTTTTTGAACTCACTAGAAGCCAGATGAGCTGCCTGCAGAACTCACTGGAAAGCCACACACAGCGGTGGAAAAGGCTCCACGGGCGTCCTACCTGAGTAAGGAGCAAGAAAGAAACAAAGCACTGGGAACCGGTGCCCCTTCCTCCGGCAGCTTGCCTCCTGCGCCCTCTACTGGCAAAGCGTAGTATCGTGCCTGTGGGCAAAGGAGAAACGCTTTCAAGATTCAGTTCCAGGATGGCAAGCCGGGCAAACAAGCGTTGGGAAAGGGGAGGCAATAAACTGATAAGGGCAGATTCACAATCACGATCATTGAGGTGGTGCATACACACGCACTACACACACATATCGAAGTAACACCACACACCCGCAGCTGTCCAGGTAAAAACTATGAAGGAAGCACTCCTCTTCTTTAGAAGACAGTCTCCCCCAGATGCACAGAATCTCCACACCCTGCCTCTGCGGTACTGGGCAGTACTCCAAGGTCCAGGCTTTCCAGTTTTCTTACTCTCCTTCCCCCAGGTCTTCAATTAGGGCTGCACTGGATGATCTCCCAAATTCATGAAAGCTGGAAAAAGAAAGAAAGAAAGAAAAAAGTCCTGCTTAGAGCTTAGAAGCCTGGGGTACTAAAGAGAAAGATAACTTAGCTAGGGGTTTGCACCTGTGTGGGGCTTGCACCTGTTGTCCCAGCTACCGTCCAGTTAGTGCCCCTCCTCACTCATCAGAGTATCCTGCTTTAGGCAATAAATCACATAGCTTCCCTGATGTAGCCAGCAGTCAATCCACTTGCCTAGTTTACAGATGAGGAACTCTCCCGCAGTGCTGACAAGGGGCTCCTTGGGGTCGTGGAGAGCACTGGACTTGGATCCACGTTGTGACTTTGGACGGTTACTAGGTGTCTCTTTAAAATGGCCCAACATGGCAGGTGTGGTCAAAGGAGAAAAGAAGGTGTGCAGAGCATCAGGCAGGAGTTGTGGCCTGAGGAATATCCATTCCCCACCACCCAGGTCCTCTTCCTGCCCACCTCTCCATTTCCTATCACACCATTCCCCCATCTGTCTTTCAGACCAGGATGATAGTATTTTTATAACAGTGGAGCGCTACAACTATTCAGAATAATCAGCGCCAGCAGTGAGGTTGAAGTGGGATCAGGGCTGCAGGCGTCCCAGACTTGCTAAGCAAGAAGGGGATACTGAACCCTTTCTCCAGTTTATGCCTCCTTCCAGGCAAATTCCTTCTTACTGAAACTTAACAGGTGCTTAGAACAATGGACCAGAAGTAAACGCCACCCTCTGGGGAGGCCCCGGTACTCGAGTTCTAGTATATCTGGGAAAAAGCATCTCAAGGTCGCCATCTAGTGGCCAGACTGTAGAACAAACAGCCTGGCCAATTTATTTTTATTATTTATTTATTTATTTATTTATTTGTTTGTTTGTTTGTTTGTTTGTTTATTTATAATTTTTTCAGTGATCCAAGATTCATTGGTTATGCACCACACCCAATGCTCCACGCAATAGGTGCCCTCCTTAATATCCACTACCAGGTCACCCCTCCACACTCCCCTCTCCCCTCCATAACCCTCACTTTGTTTCTCAGAGTCCACAGTCTCTCATGGTTCATCTCCCTTTCTGATTTACCCCAATTCACTTTTCCTTCCCTTTCCCTAGGGTCCTCCATTTTATCCTTATATTCCACAAGTAAGTGAAACCATATGATAATTTACTTTCTCTGTTTGACTTACTTCACTCAGCATAATCTCCTCCAGACCCGTCCATGTTGATACAAATTTTGGGTATTCATCCTTTCTGGTGGCTGAGTAATATTCCATTGTATATATGGACCACATCTTCTTTATCCATTCATCTGTTGAAGGGCATCTAGGCTCTTTCCACAGTTTGGCTATTGTGGACATTGCTGCTATGAACATTGGGGTATATATGGCCCTTCTTTTCACTACATCTGTACCTTTGGGGTAAATACCCAGTAGTGCAATTGCAGGGTCATAGGGTAGCTCTATTTTTAATTTTTTGAGGAATCTCCACACTGTTTTCCAAAGTGGCTGCACCAACTTGCATTCCCACCAACAGTGAAAGAGGTTTCCCCTTTCTCCACATCCTTTCCAACACTTGTTGTTTCCTGTCTTATTGATTTTGGCCAGTCTAACTCTCTCTTCACAGATGACATGATACTTTATATGGAAAACCCAAAAGACTCCACCCCCAAACTACTAGAACTCATACAGCAATTCAGTAATGTGGCAGGATACAAAATCAATCCACAGAAATCAGTTGCTTTCTTATACACTAGCAATGAAAATATAGAAAGGGAAATTAGAGAATACATTCCATTTACTATAGCACCAAGAATCATAAGTTACCTTGGAATAAACCTAACCAAAAAGGTGAAAGATCTGTACTCAAGGAACTACAGAACACTCTGAGCTCAGGTTTTTTGTTTTGTTTTGTTTTGTTTTTTGGTGTTTTTTTTTTTTTTTGGAACTACAGAACACTCATGAAAGAAATTGAAGAAGATACAAAAAGATAGAAAAGCATTCCATGATCATGGATCAGAAGAATAAACATTGTTAAAATGTCTATACTGCCCAGAGCAATCTATATTTTCAATGCCATCCCGATCAAAATTCCACTGGCATTTTTTAAAGTGTTGGAACAAACAATCCTAAAATTTGTATGGAACCAGAAAAGACCCCAAATTGCTAAGGAAATGTTGAAAAAGAAGAACAAAGCTGGGGGCATCAAATTGCCTGATTTCAAGCTTTACTACAAAGCTGTGATCACCAAGACTGCATGGTACTGGCACAAAAAGAAAGGGACCAATGGAGCAGAGTGGAGAGTCCAGATATGGACCCTCAACTTTAGGGTCAAATAATCTTTGACAAAGCAGGAAAAAATATCCAGTGGAAAAAAGACAGTCTCTTCAATAAATGGTGCTTGGAAAATTGGTCAGCTATGTATAGAAGAATGAAACTTGACCATTCTCTTACACCATACACAAAGATAAACTCAAAATGGATGAAAGACCTCAACGTGAGGCAGGAATCTATCAAAATCCTAGAGGAGAACATAGGCAGTAGCCTCTTTGACATCAGCCACAGCAACTTCTTTCAAGCCATGTTTCCAAAGGCAAAGGAAACAGAAGTGAAAATGAACTTTTGGAACTTAATCAAGATAAAAAGCTTCGGTACAGCAAAGGAAACTGTCAACAAAACAAAGAGGCAACCCACGGAATGGGAGAAGATATTCGCAAGTGACACTACAGACAAAGGGCTGATATCCAAGATCTGTAAAGAACTTCTCAAGCTCAACGCCCAAAAAACAGATAATCATGTCAAAAAATGGGCAGAAGACATGAACAGACACTTCTCCAAAGAAGGCATACAGATGGCTAACAGACACATGAAAAAATGTTCATCATCACTAGCCATCAGGGGAACTCAGCCAGGCCAATTTAATGACCAACCTGGTGGCCATTCAGAAGAGAACCGCAGGCTGGGGCTTGTGGCGTGGGACACTTGGTGATGTCTGCTGATGGGGGCTACTTGAGAGCAGGTGTCTGTGAGGTCCATCCCTCAGGCCATGCTTTGACACCGAGTCAGAGGCTGTTCCATCAGGCTTGATGCCCTGGATTCAGAGTAGGTTACTCCAGGGTTTCTCAACCTCCACTATTGACATTTGGGGTTGGACAGCTTCCTGTCATGGGGGGCTGTCCTGTACACTATAGGCAGTCTAGCAACTTCCCCGGCCTTTGCCTACTAGAAGCCAGTAGCAACCCCAGCCCAGTTACCAGTGAATATCAACCAAAAATGTTCCCATGTGTTGCCACATGTCCTCTGGAAGAGAGGGGAGAAGTCATCCCTGGTTGAAAACCACTGGACTACTCAATGAACTGGCTGTTCATTTAACAGGCATTCCAGTTCTTAGCAAAATGGCAGAGGGCGGTGGTGACTCTGTCCAAGTCTACCAGCAGCCGTCCCTGGGCACCCACGGTGTGTGAGAGATTAACCAGCCCCAAGTCCCAGTTTTCTGGAGCACCCCTCCATAAGGCTTTGTCCATGGGGTCCCCCATCCACCATACACAGGCATGGGTACTGTGAAGCTCACCCCTGGTTTAGGTTGTAGGTCCTTCCTCTAAACCTCAAAGGAAAACAAAATCTGTTCATGTGAGAATCAGGTGTGGTCCTGTCATAATTCTCAGAACCAGGAGAGTCTGTAGCCATAAGAACAGCTATTGCTGTTTTTTTTATTTGTTTGTTTTGTTTTGTTTTGTTTTATCAGCACAAAACAAATGCCAAGCCCCATGCTCAGCATTCTTCTGCCTTCATTCCTCACTATAACTCTGTGAGGTAGGGGTCATTTAATTGGGCCACAGCTACATTTAAGCACTTGTCCAAGACCATGGAGCTTGTACTTGGGAGAGTTGAATTTTGAACTTGGGTTCCACACAGCCTTCTGCAAGTCCCTGCCGTCCCCAGTGAGCTGACTTCTCACCAGCCATTTGAATAGTCTACTCAGTAATAGTCATCAGTACATCATGGCGTAGGCTTTGACAAAGTTCTCCTTTTCTTCTACCTTGGGCTGGATTACTTTGTCTCCTTGAGCAGCTGAAGGCACCTCAAGAAAAGAGACCATGCCTTTTGCTTTCCTTGGGCTGAGCCAGCATGGTGTTTGGCATAGAAGTGCTCAAAAGCACCCAACAGACCTACCAAGGGAGCCCCCTTCCATGCAGAATGGGCCCTGTCTCAAAGCCCCCAGAGTCACACAGAATTCCTATTGGCTCCTCTTTCCTTAGAACGATACCTAATGAAGAGATCTGTCTCATCTCCACCTACATCTCCCTCCGGTGGCAATCTAATTAGGTTCTCTCTACAATTAGCCATTTGTAATTAAAGAGGAGCAAAGCCCATGTGTCATTCTTAAACTTCATCCATTAAACAACAATGTCCAATTTTGAAATCCCTCTTCAGACAAGGAGAAGCGGTACATGTGTGGGATCAGAATTCTCCAGATATGCTAACCTAAATTAAATTATGCAAGGAGAACAGAGGTTTAACTTCATTCTTCCTGGAAGTGCTGTAATTAAAACTCAATTAGGGGCAGTGCTGGCCAACACTGTTGTTTCAGTGTCACCCTATTGAAGAGACAAACAGCTCAGCTCAGTGCTACTCACAGGGCTGCAGGGCTGGAGCCTTTTCCAGAGAAGGGGTCATGTGGCCCATCCTCAGTCTTGAAGTAGTCTTCTAGAAGTGCCATTGGTTCGCTTGCTTTCTCATCATTTGTAACTTTTTTGAAGACTATTCTATCTGAGCATCTAGATCAAGGGAAGAAGAAGCCATTTGGATGTCTGGTCTATTAACAATTCACTTATGATGGGCCTCGTGTTTCACATACAGTATCTTGTTTAATATTTACCTCAACCACAGAAAGTAAGTATTGTCCTTATTTAAAGACAAGAGCGTCAAAGTTCAGAGAAGTGGAAGAACATGCCAGTCACTCCATTGTGAAATGGTGGGACCGATCAGGCCACCTCCAGGGTCTGTGCTCATTACGTTATAATGAACATTTTGAAATAGTTTTCCAAATAGCTGATATTGGCCATTAGAGACCATCTTACTCTGTTTTCTAATTCAAGTGAACATACAAAAAGCAAAAATGGGGGTTCTGAAACACTTCTTGCATGCACTGTGTTAGCAAGAAGTCCAGTGAGCTTCCCTTCCTAAACCCTTGCCAGGAATCTGGCCTATTCTATGTGGTTTGGGACCAATCACAAGGGAACTATGGAGTTTCCACCGGCTACGCGGGGACAGGACCCAGACCCCACACCATGGTTAGAGAAACACAGCCCAGATACAGCTCATGTCTTGGGCAGGGCTGTCTGTACAGACCCCCCCATGTCAGTGACAGCTGTGGCTCCTTCTGGAGATGGTCACCAAGAGGACACGTCAGCCAAGACACGTCAACTCCCCCAGGGCCACCGCTTACGGGACAAGTGCACCGGACATCCAGCTCTCATTCTGCTTCTGACTAAGAAAGGCTACCTCTTTTCATTTGCTCAGAAGTGCTGATGATGGTTGCAGACTGCCCAGGCCCACAGCCCACTGGACACGCCGCCTGTAGCTCTTTGAAACCTCTGGAGGTAAGTCTGAGGATCTATCTGGATTTTTCTTCTTTTTCTAGAGATCCAAGGTCCTCTCCACTCATATCTTCTCTAATTATTTGGTTCTATCACCCCCTGGGCCTCTGCCTCCTGCCCGCCCCCCCCCCACCCAGGAAGTGGAATTCTGTCACTTTAGGGTTAGCTTGGCTGGGTTTTCTGCCCCAGCATCTGCAATAGAAATGTGGTTGAAATCCCAGGAGGGCTAAGGGGGGCGGTTGTAACCTGGGGGTGGCATGGTTTGCTGCACAAACGGAACAGCTACTAGTTGGAGAAAGGAGGGGGGATGATGCCAGTGAGCTGGGGGCTTCCATTGGGCACCATGTTAGGTCAGAGGATGAGTGGTTTATTAGCTCATCCACCCATCCATTCCTTTAATACCCACATACCCCCAAAAAGTACTTGAGATGGTTTAATACGTACGAATTCTCAAAGATGAAACCAACGAGAACACATGCAACCCCTTTGAAAAACCGTGTGGAAGTTTTTAACAAATGTAGATGTGTACCTATCCTTCGACTGAATAATTTTATTCCTAGGTCTTCACCCAAGAAAAGGTAAGTCTCTGTGTCTGTGAAAGACTTGACAAGAATATCTGTAGCATCCTTATTCCGAATAGCCAAAAAATAAAAACGTCCGTGGATCTATCAAAGGACAATGAAAAAACAAACTATGTTGTATTCATACAATACATTTCCATTCAGTAAGAAAGGGAATAAATTTCATATAGGTGCGGTAGGGATGAGTCACAAAGAAATTATGCTGGGTGAAAGGAGGTAGACACCAAAGTATCTGTATTAATGAATCCTCTTCCATGATTCAGGTCAAGCAGCAAAACTCATCCGTGACAATAGCAGTCAGAAGAATGATTGCCCTCATGTGAGTTGGGACAGCAGGAAGAAGACTAAGTAAAGAGGTCATGAGGAAACTTTCTGGGATGCAGAAGATGTTGTAAACCTTGATGTGAGTGAGAGTTATAGAGCATATGCACTTGTCAAACCTTATCAAACTGGACTCTTAAAGCCTGTGCATTTCATTCAATATAGAATATACCTAAGACAAAGCAGAACAAGCAACGAAAACCTTCACAATCACATGGGAAACAGCAAACAGAGAAACAATCTAGAGAAACAGATGGGCTGCATTCAGTGGCTGGTCTGGCTCTTACCGGCCGTGGGACTTCAGTCTCACTTAGTGGATGGTGAACTCTCAATGCTCTTTTAAAAAGATATCAATCTTTCAGGAAACTCACCCTTTCCCTGGAGACCATATATGGAGGTCTCCAAGATGGGGCTTTAGGAAGGGGCTCACAAGACTCTCAAAAATGTGCTGAGCATAGTGTACATTTGTGTTGGGAGCAGATTCATGATTTTCCATGAGACCCCCCCAAGATAAGTTTTCCAGGATCCTAGAGTGAGGTAACTCTCACAAATGAGCAACAAGGTTAAACACCGAGGCTTCTAGTCCCTAGAAGTGAGTCACTAAATCCAGCTTCTCCTTAAGAGAGGAGCTTACACCGAACCTGGCCCTCAGAGGTGCCTCCCAACCAGGGGTGTGGGTGGGGTGTGGAGGGGAGGAATAAACATGGCTTCTTGGGGCTCAACTGGAAACAAGTCAAAGCCCTGTCCTTTCCCCATCCTGTAAGGGCGACGATGCTCATTCGTGTAGACCACTGAACCAGGGACACAGAGGGCAGGGGGCCAGGGCTGGGCCATGGGAAATGCCTGGGAGAGAAAGCCTCCCATGTGTTGGGAAGCTGTGATTCAGACTTTCTGGAAGGAGCAAAGGGTGCTTGAAAAGCAGGGTGAACTGGGGCGCCTGGGAGGCTCAATTGGTTAAGCGTCTGCCTTTGGCTCAGGTCATGATCCTGGGGTCCTGGGATCAAGCCCCATATCGGGCTCTCTGCTCAGCGGACGGCCTGCTTCTCCCTCTGCCTGCCCCCCCCCACTCATTCTCACTTTCTCTCCTGCTATCTCAAATAAATTAAAGAAAGAAAAAACAAAGAAAGAACAAAAAGCAGGGTGAACTATGGAGTGGGAAGCCAAGCCCAGGAAAGAGAAGCTCTTCCTCCATCCCTCCCTCCTCCCCCACTTCTCCATTCTCCAGCATCTTCTCCAGCATCTCTTCCAGGCTTGCCTCCTGGCGTCTTGCTCCAAGAGAAAGCTGTTGGAATCTCTCTTAGAGGGCCTAGCTTCTACTCTGAGAATGAAGAATGGCGGGAATTAGAGCGTGGTCCAGCCCTACCGTGAGGTGAGGGACAAATGGTTCTTCTTGAGCAGCCGAGCAGGACAGAAATGACAGACTTTGGAGCCAGGCAGACTGAGATTTGAGGGCATCTCCACCCTATATTCGCCAGGTGACCTTCAGAAAGACTCTTTACTTCTCTGGGTCTCAAGTCATCAACTATAAGATAGGGATAAAAATCTCTCCATCACGCGGTGTCATCAAGTCTGAACTGGACAGGACCTGGTGCTTGGCAGGACTCTGTACACAGTAGGCACCCCATTAAAGCTCCCACAGCTACCAGTAACCCCGTGGGAGCTTCTGACTTCCTTCTATCTGATGAGTTCAGTGAGTCCCATTTGGATGTATTTATTCAGTCAGCTCATAAGCTGTGAGGCCCAGCTGAATGCCAGGTGCCGTCGTAGGACCCAGGAAGGCAGCGGAGAAGGAAATGGGCCTGGCGCTCTCCTTCTGGGCCCCACAGACATCTCGGGGTCAGAGCAGCTTCTGCTTGCATTCAGGCCCTCCTCAGGAGAGACTCTGGCCCTTTGCCTTCCCAGCCTGCCTGATGCATTGGCGCCCATGGGCTGGGGGTGGGGGGACAGCTCGCAAGCATCGGCAGGTCCCCGTGAGTTCTGGCTGACGGCACCTCTGATGAAGGTGCCAGAGAGAATCTCCTGTTATCTGATTCCTTGTGACTCATCCCTGCTGGGTGCTGACAGCCACCCTGGCATCTCCCCGGCTGTGCCCGGGGCCTGGAACCACAGTACACCCTGCAACCCAGTGGGAAAAGCCACCACACGCCCATGGCCTGGGACAGATGGCACAGTTCTAGGGACCCCCGCCCCGTGGAATCGGTCCTGGTTCCAGCTTTGAGCATGAACAGTGGCCTGTCCTAAGACCTGTCCATCCAGCAGCTGGGTAACAGTAGTGTCTGAGAAGCAGCAATTCCCAGGACAGCAGTGGGGGGCGTGGGGCGCAGATCGGGATCTGCAGGGGGTACACCCCCACCACTCCTAAGTAACACGGGGCCCATGATCCCTTATCCAAAATTCTGGGAGCCAAATGCATTTGGAAATTCAGAATTTAAGGAGTGGGTTAGCAAGGAAAGTGGTGGAAATACAAGGTCTTCTTTTTTTTTTTTAACATTTTATTTATTTATTTGTCAGAGAGAGAGAGCGAGCACAAGCAGGGGGAGCAGCAGGCAGAGGGAGAAGCAGACTCCCCACTGAGCAGGGAGCCTGATGCAGGGCTAAATCAATCCCAGGACCTTGAGATCGTGACCTATGCTGAAGGCACACGTTTAACGGACTGAGCCGCCCAGGGGTCCCAATACTAGGTCTTATCCGATGTCCCCAAGGGGTCTGGGGCAGCACACCATCAGCAAACACACTAAATGGATAAGTATTCAAAACAAAGCAGAGAAATAAAACTACAAATGATTTCATATTCGTTTAGGAAGGATTTACTGCCAAACAAGTTATGCAAAAACATGGTTTCGTAAGCCCTTTTTGGATTCATGATCACAAAGAAGGGATTGTGGAGAAGTGCTAATTACAAGAACAGTTATAACAACAATAATATTGTCTCTACAATTGTGTTCTTGATCCTATCCAAGCGGGGAAGAAGTACCTCTAGAAAATTACATTTGTACTTATCGAACACATGCACTTTAAATAAAAACAGCATTTTGCTAGGTCAATGTCCCGCCTTTCCATTGCCGTACCGAATAACCCCAGTGTAGAAATTCTGGACCTGCCCCTGTAGAAATGCCCACGGGAAGGCCCACGTGAGGGATGTCCGGAAGGACTTCAGGCGTCGAGCACCTGCTCCCAGAGGTGAACGGGAACTTTTGGCAGTCTCATTGAAATTCTAAGGGCCAGCCTGGGGTTTCTGCCTGAAACAGAGAAAGAAGATGTGTGAGGGCTGTTTCTCCCCATCTTAAGGTGACTCCAGGTGTATCTGAGTGTAGGAGGTGTGGATGTGGCCTCTTAGAGTGGACACGGGTACCAGGTTGGCTGGGGACCCTCTTGGCTCCAGGGACAGCATCTCGCAGAGCAACTGGCTGGCTGGGCAAACTTCACGTTCTTGTCTTCGTAAGTCCTTTCCATTATCCCTGACCTTGACTAAGGGCACTCAGAGCAGAGGCAGAGTCCCTGCTCCCGAAAGAGCTTCAAAGGGCGGTCAGTGCGCTGGAGGTCTCAGCAACAGCCACCGGTCACAGGGAGGTATTAATTGTTGTAGGTGCATCTCAAATGCCTGGGGGCTGGTCCAGGGACTTAATTATTAACCTCATTGCCAGAAGGCACTTACACACTAAAGATTAGGAACTTGTGGCAAAAGAGAAGAGGTACCTCTGAGCTGCAGGGAGATGAGAACGACAGGAGGTCCATGGAGGTCCCCCACCATTGCTAATCCTGGAACGGATCCCTTCGACAGAACACGGCTTCATGAACATATGCAATGCTGCCATGATTACTGTACTGTATCATCAAATGAGCCTTCAAACAGGGTGCTGTTGTTCATTTCCTATATGTACCCAGAAAGGTGCAAGCCAGTGGTGGAGTTGGGATTTGAACTCCCATTTTCTGCATCTACCGACTCTGAAGGCTTGCTGTCTCCTGTTGCTGTCCATAATACAGCCAACATGGGAGCAGTGTGGCGTCTCCACTGTGCTTATACCCTTATACTGGAGTGAACAAGGGAGTTTATGATACAATTAAAAGATACAACAAAAGAATCCTGGGAACTGGCTTCCCCTTCTGTCGTCTAAATAGCTGATCTGGAGGCGCCTGAGTGGCTCAGTCATTAAGCGTCTGCCTTTGGCTCAGGTCATGATCCCAGGGTCCTGGGATTGAGCCCCACATCAGGCTCCCTGCTCTGCAGGAAGCCTGCTTCTCCCTCTGCCACTCCCCTGCTTGTGTTCCCTCTCTCACTGTGTTTCTCTCTGTCAAATAAATAAATAAAATCTTTAAAAATAAATAAATAAATAAACAAATAAATAAATAGTCGATCCAAGGGCCACTAACACAAGTAACACTGCCAAGCATTTGTACATAACTTAGAGTTCACAAAGTCCTGCTCCTTGTTACATCTCATTTTGACACTCTCAAGGCCAAGACAAGAGCTATAGAGGAAGACTTCATGTTTCTATTTGAGTCTGGGAACAGAAGCTCACTGAGAAATACACACACACACACACACACACACACAAACACACTCAGCTGACAGGCAGATGGCAAGGACTCGAACACCACGTTCCTTTATGATATATGTGGTGCCTATCAGCCCCCTCGCTCTGCCTCAGACTTCCTTCCCAGGCTTCCTGACATGGTCAGCCTCTAAACCAAGTTCATGCAGGTTTACTGCTTTGGGTTCCAAGAACCTAAAGATTTATATTGCTGTGATCGATTTATACTCTCATAAATAATTGCACCCTAAGAGTTAATTTCAGAAAGTTGAAATCAAAGGATCACCACGCATAAGAGTAATGTTTCTTGACTCCAGGGACAAAGCAACACCCACTGGGGGATTGTGCCTCTATCAAATCAACTTCACTTCCACGATCTTTAAAAGAAAATATTCATAGAGAAAAATGAGCTCACATGATATCCTCGAGTCAGGTGTCTTCCCATGTTTTGGGAATACCTGTTTACTAGTTGATGACTTCATTTGGGAGTTTGGTGTGAACTTTTTTTTTTTCATTTGAACATCCTCTAAACTACAAAGGGGCACAAATATTGATTTCAGTCCATGCAGTGGAGTAGCTTCTGTGCAGGTTTGCACTCAGCTTAGAGGCAAGCTGTAGCTGGACGCAGGGTACATTTCCGTTGTGCTGCTGGGGGCCCCGAACTCCCATACAGCCTACCGTGTAGGCTCTTCTCCACCACTTCCTTAACCTCCCAACAGTGTGATCTCACATGCTATACCACTGATTTAAAAAATCTTCTTGATCCATGGTGCCTGGGTGGCTCAGTTAGTTAATTGTCTGCGTTCGGCTGAGGTTATGATCTTGGGGTCTTGGGTTCGAGCCCCACATGAGGCTCCCTGCTCAATGCAAAGTCCGCTTCTCCCTCTGCCTCTCTCCCTGGTTGCACTCCCTCTCTCTTAAATAAATAAGCAAAATCTTAAAAAAAATTTTTTTGATCGATTTAGCACCTACGGCAGAGTTTTGTTCATATATAATCCAAAATGAAAGTTTCACGAACCAACTCTTACCCTTAATTATGAATGCACGCTGAAATGTTTCTACTCTTATTTCTTTGTTTTTAATACTGGACATCTTCCACTGAATTGATTTTATAATCCACTAATGGGCTCATATCTACAGTTTGAAAAACACTGGCCTGGGTGTCTTCACTCACTCTCTTGTGTCTGAATGCCTCCTCTGTATGAGATGAGCCACTCCTGAATCTCTACTTTCAGTTTTGATCTCACTCCTGAGCTACAGACAACTCCCCACCTGTCTATTGAGCGTAGGCAGAAGAACTCAAGCAGAAACCAACACCTTCTCCCTCCTCCCCACCAAAGTTTCTTTCCCTTGTGTTCCCTGGGTGGGATCATTCTTGATCCAGGAGGTCAAGCCTGGTTGGTGTCTCCTTCTGCTTCCTGCCATTGCCTAAATCCCATCAAACATTGAGTCCTGTTCAGTATCCTCACTAAATATCTCTTGCTTCCATCCACTCTTTCCAACAGCATACTCTGCCCCCTACCTGGACCATCACTGTCCCTGAATTAACTACCCAACAGTCTCTAACTGCTCTTCTAACTTTCCAGCATGGTCCGCTCCAACCCACCCACCATACCAGGAGAGGAGACCTTCTTCAGTGTGAATCTGATCAGTTCACTCTTTAGCTTAAAAGCTCTCTCCTGGAACATGTGGTAGCATGGTTCCCTTTACCTAGAACCCTCTTCCATCCCCTTACTCCAACCCCACATCAGTCTCTGCTTAGTGCCCACCCAGCCTTCAGGGCTCTGCTAAGATCTCGCTTGCTGTGGGACCCCCCCCTACTCCAGTGTAAACAAAGAATGCAGGTAAAATCTGATCCAGTCGCCACGGTCCATGCTTCTTTAGCACCTTCCCCTCACCCATCCTAGCACCCACCACCCTGTACTGTAACTGTGTTTTTTCTTTCTGGAAGCCTCATAAAGTCAGAGAACATATCTGTCTACTTCTCCACTGTAGCACCAGTGCCCAACCAAATATTGGTGCTGGGCAACAAATATTTGCTGAACGAGAAAATGAATTCTGGCATGTAATCTATTCTTTTCATTCAATACCTTGTAAAACATTCTCCTACTACATCATTTTAAAGAAAGCGTCTAGTATATTACTGCATGAAAGTACAGCAATTTACTTAACTATGTGTCAGGTGTTCAGATAGTTAAACATTTTTCTGATTATATACATTATTACAGTGAGCAGCTTTGCACACTTTTCTGAACCCATAATCTTCATTATTTTCTTGGGATGAAATTCTTAAAAACGGGTTGCTAGGTCACATTCATGCATGTTTTAACAAGTCTTGTTTTATATTGCCAGACTGCCCTGCAGGAAATCTGGGCTAATTTGCAGTATTACCAACAACGTAAAAGAGTGCTCATGCTCCTTCATCTTCAATGACACTGGGTTTCATTATTTTTTTAAATCTTACTCATTTTAAAAGGTTAAAAATAGGGCACCTGGGTGGCTCAGTGGGTTAAAGCCTCTGCTTTCGGCTCAGGTCATGATCTCAACGTCCTGGGATCGAGGCCCACATTGGGCTCTCTGCTCAGCAGGGAGCCTGCTTCCCCCTCTCTCTCTCTGCCTGCCTCTCTGCCTACTTGTAATCTCTCTCTCTGTGTCAAATAAATAAATAAAATCTTTAAAAAAAATAAAAAAATAAAAGGTAAAAAATAACTTCCTTCTGTTTCACATGAAATATTAGCATTGGCAGTTTTATAATATCCTTTCATGCATTGTTTCTCCTATGACAAATTACAGAATTACACATGATAACAGCTGTTGTTTAAAGAGTGTCACCTTGGGTGTGCCTGGCTGGCTCAGTAGGTTAAGCATCCAACTCTTGGTTTCAGCTCAGGTCGTGATCTCAGTGGTCATGGGATTGAGCCCTACATGGGGCTCCATGCTCAGCACAGAGTCTGCTCAAGACTCTCTCCCTCTGTCCCTCCCCCCTGGCTCATGTGTGCTCTCTCGCTCTCTCTCAAATAAATAAATCTCAAACAAAAAGAGTGTCTAATTGTAGGCACTGTCATACAGAGAAGAGAGAGGACACTGCTGAGAACTTCCCACATGTAGGTATTGTTAGAAAATTCTATTTACATGACTCCTCACAAAACTCTGCAAGGTGCACAGTATTACATCTCTTTTACAAAGGAAAGCTAACTAAAAGAGCAATAAATTATACATTAATAATGACAAGTGATTATAAATGTGAAAATATTTATTGTGCAATTATTATGTGCCAGTTATAGATGCTTAGAGCTAAGTTTCATTTAATTCTCACAACAACCCTATCATATATACATATACATATATAATTTTTTGACAAAGAGGCTGAGGTAATTCAATGGGGAAATGATAGACTTTTCAACACATGTGCTGGACCAACTGGAATTCCATATGCAAAAAAGTATTTTTCAACTCTTATCTGATGCTATAGACAAGATTTAACTTGTAATGAATCATAGACCTAAATATAATAGCTAAAATTATGACCATTACAGAAGAAAATATGAGAATAAACTCTGGTCTTGGAGTAGGCAAGAATTTCTTAGGTAAAACACAAAATACATAAACTATAAAAGAAACAGAGTAACAAATTGGACTTGAGCAGAATAAGAAATTAATCTGTGCTCTTCAAAGACACTATTAAGAAGATGAAAAGACAAGCCACAGCCTGGAAGAAAATATTCTCAAAGTACATATCTGATAAAAGACTTAAATCCTGAAAACATAAATAATTCTTATAACTAAATGAGAAGACATCTCAATTTTTAAAAGAATAAAAGATGTGAACAGCACTTAAGTAAAGAAGATATTCAAATGGCCCATAGGCATAAGACAAGATTATTAAAACCAAAATGAGATACCACTATACATTTCTACAATTGGCTAAAATTTAAAAGATTAACAATACCCCAAGTGTAGGTGAGGACACGGAGGAACTTCAACTTTCATACATTGCTGGTGGGAAAGCAAAATGGTACAACCACTTTGGAAAACAGTTTGGCAATTTCCAATAAAGTTATATTGTACTTAACATGTGACCCAATAACCCTACCTCTAGGTATTTATCCCAAAGAAACTAAAACAGATTTCTATGCAAAGAACTGTAGCAAATATTGATAGCAGCTTTATTGACAAGAGTCCCCATGTAGGAAAAAAAAATCCCAACTATCAAAGGGTAATTGGGAAAATAAGATGTTGTCTATCACAATGAAATATGGATCACTCTGTAAATAAAAAGGATGGGAAAGTGATTGCAAAGGGGCACGGGGGAGTCACTTTTGGAGTGATGGAACTATTGTTTTATATCTTGATGACAGTGGTGGGTACACAACCATGGACATTTGTCAAAACGCATCACGTTGTACAGTTAAAATTGGTGGGTTTGACTGCATGTAAATCGGACCTCAGTAATGCCAACTTAAAAAAGAAAGAAAGAACATTCAATGCCTACTGTAATGCAGAAATTTGACTTCCGTGTTCATACCAACCTCAGGGTTGGTGCGCACAGAGGCACCAAAAGTGATACAAAAGGCCCGCTAAGTGATACTCACAGCTGTCTTCTTTGTAACAGCCCCAAACTGAAGACACCCAAAATGTCCACCAGTGGTAAAATGATTTGTGGAATATCCTACAACGTGTTCTTACACAGCAGTTGGAATAAGCAAACTACAGCAACATGTAATATCCCAGACAACTCCCACGGAGGTAACGTTGAGCTAAGAAACCATATGCCAAAAAAAAAAAAAAAAAAAAAAAGGAAAAAGGAAGCACATGTGATATAATTCAATTTACAGAAATTTCAGAACCAGGCAAAACGAATCTGTAGTGACTAAAGTCAGACTAAAGTCAGAACAGTGGCTGCCTCTATAGGGCACTGAGGGGCTATGTGAATGTGAGGGGCGTGAGGGAGTCTTCTGGGGGCGGGAAATGTTGAACAATAAGCTTTGGGTGGGGATTGCACAGGTGTGTACTAGTGTAAACGGTTAGGAAGCTGGACACTCCAGATTCATAAACTTACTGAATTTAAGTTACACCTCAATAAAAAAAAATTTAAAGACATACCTTAAAAATATTAAAAGCCAGTTCATTCCATGCTTTGCTTTTAGACTTGGCAGACATACAGACCAGCTGGGTTGTGGTTTTTAACTGTTGTCAATGAAAACAAGGAAATTGGTAGTACACGCAATGAACGTGCTGAGCCTCCTTATGAGTGAAGACTTGTCTGAGAATTATCTTGATGGTTTGGAAGATTACTGTATGTGCAATCACTGTGTTAGCATTAAATGTGCTAATTAGAAGTATTTCTTATCTGTTCATGGGATCAGATTTCCCAACCACTGCTTCAGGGGGCCCTGGAGCCTTGTGAAGATCTGATTGCCATCTCCCTGGGAAGCTGTTAAAAAGAGCTGTGAGCAAACGCTCGCTGCTAGCTCGAGTGGTAGGAGGTGTGGTGTGAACTTCAAGAGGAGCAGGGCCCCCTCTGCTGTTGTCCTGTCACTCTGGTGGATTGGCAAGCTTGCTGTAGTCACTAGCCTTCTTTACGGTCTTTCTGTCCATTAAAGTTTTTTTTTTTAATATTTTATTTTTACTTAAAAATCTCTACCTCCAATGTGGGGCTTGAACTTGGAACCCTGAGATGAAGAGTTGCAGGCTCTACTGACTGAGCCAGCCAGGTGCCCCTGTCCATGAAAATCTTTATCACAACTGGGTGCTCTGTGAATCCAGAGTTCATGAGCTAATCACAGTGTCACTGGATGGGCACTGGGTACTGGGCCAAGAATATTACATGAATTGTCTAATTTAATCCCCACAGTGGCCTTATCTGAGAGAAGTAATAAGTATTCTTCCTTAGAGATGAAACAACAGTGCCTAAGAGAAGTTAAGTGACTTGCCCAAGATCACAGAGCTAGACAGTGGAAGAGCTGGGAGTCAGACTCGAGCCTTCTGACATGTGAGTTTGACTCATCTAAATCCTAAACCAATTCTTTTTCTCAACCTCCTTCCCTTGATGCACAGCCCCAGCTCCTCCCACACAGATCTTGTGCTGAGAGAAAAACTTGAGCCATCATCCACGTGCCACGGATCAACCAAGGCCATAGAGATTCTCCCTTCAGCACATATGCCCCTCTCCTGGGAAATGCTCATGTGTTCGTTTGGTGGCTGGTGAGTGAGTCTTGAGACCATCTGCTCAGGCCCATGCCTGACACCCTGCCATCCAAGGGCAATCAAAGCACCCGCCTACGAGGGATAAATGTCCAGGAGAAAGGCCTCCCCCAAACAAATTAACAGTGCAGCTGAGCTGTTTAGAGCAAGGACTTCTANAGCACATATGCCCCTCTCCTGGGAAATGCTCATGTGTTCGTTTGGTGGCTGGTGAGTGAGTCCCTCAANAGTCTTGAGACCATCTGCTCAGGCCCATGCCTGACACCCTGCCATCCAAGGGCAATCAAAGCACCCGCCTACGAGGGATAAATGTCCAGGAGAAAGGCCTCCCCCAAACAAATTAACAGTGCAGCTGAGCTGTTTAGAGCAAGGACTTCTAGGTAAAAATGGTCCAGGGTCACAATGGTAGCTCTTCCACAGGAGTAGCTGTTTGACCTTACAAAAGTCACCTAACCTCTCTGAACTTCATTTGTTTCATCTTCTGTAAAACAAAGATATTAGGAGGCATACCATATGTTCATAGATAGGAAAACTCAGTAATTTGAACATGCTGATGTTTCCTAAGCCAATCTATGCATTCAGTACAGTCCCAATAAGTCCTCAAAAGGACTGCTTTTCATAAAACTTGACAAGATGACTTTAAAGAGTATGTGGAAGTCCAAAGAATTAAAAATAGTCAAGGCATTCCTGAAAGCAGAATAGGTTGGGAGTAATTTGATACTAAGACTTATCATAATGTTACAGATTACATGATAAATGAAACGAATGAGATACATCACTAGACTTACCCCTTTATGAACTGTGACATGAGATGGGGACATCGCAGACAACAGGGGCAGGCACTGGGACTGGGGACTTCTGGTTATACAAAGAGAAAACAATAAAATTGAGTCTTTTCCTCCTCCATATATTCTGGACTTTGTGTAACTTCCAGATGAACTGAGCACGTACAGGTGAAAGGCACAACTTCAAAACTTTTCCAAGAAAATACAGGAAGTATCTTTCTGCCTGAGTGCAAGAGAATTTCTTCATCAAAACCAAAGAAAAGCACTAACTAAAAAGTAAAGAGTAAGAAACCTGGCTACATTGTGGTGAAGGCCTCTCTCCATCGAAGACACCAAAAAGGAAGTGAAATGACAGGTCATAAACTGGGAGAAGATGTTTGGAACATCTGCAACTGGGAAAAGATTAGTATCCAGACTATATAAAAAGCTCTTGCTAATGCATAAAAAAAGACAATACAACAAAAAATGAGCAAAAGCCATGAATAGGCATTTCTCAGAGGAGAGACAGCAATAAACAAATGTGTTAGAATTAGGGAACACAAAATAAGAGCGCAGTGAGACGCCACTTTATAAAAAATGCTAAATTCCGGACAAGGTATCAATCAACAGGAACTTCTGTTTTAATTCTTTTCTGATGAATATTTGATGCAGTTTCCTAGGAAAACAGTTGAGCCTTTGGATACAACAGCATTCTGTTTCTAAGTATATATGCTAGAGCTGGGTAAGCAAACGATGGCTTATGGGCCATTTTGTCTCTTTTGTTTTTGCTAAATAAAATCTTGTTGGAAGCCCACGAACTCACTTGTTCATGTCTCATGGCTGTTCTTATTCTATGTCAGCTGAGCTGAGGAACAGCAATGGAGATCATAAGGCCCTCAAATCCTAAACATTTTCTAAATGGCCATTTACTAAGTTGGCCAACCCTGATCTAGAGACATTTTTTAAAGCCTCATTTTGTTTTTGCCTATCATTTTTAAAAATCCACAACATTTTTAATAAGCTTTATTTCTTAGAATGATTTTAAATTTACAGAGAAATTTTTTTAAAAAGAACAGTACAGAGAGTTCCCACATGCCCCATATTATTAACATCTGACATTAGTCTGGTACATTTGTTACATATCCATATATTGTTATAAACTGAAGTCCATGGTTTATTCAAGTTTCCTTAGCTTTTATCTGTTGTCTTCTTCTCGTTCAGGATCTCATTCAGGATGCCACGTCACATTCACTTGTCATATCTCCTTTGGCTCCTCTGGACTCTGGCGGTTTCTCAGACTTTCCTTATTTTTGATGACCTCGACATTTCTAAGGAGTACTGATCAAATATTTTGTAGGATGTCCCTCAATAGAAATTTATTTGATGCATTTCTCATGACTAGACTGGGTTTATGGGCTTTAGGGAAGAAGACCAGAGAAGTACCGTCATTTTATGAAGGGTACGTACTAACGTGAGTTACCTCTGCTGAGACTGAATTTGATCACCTGGCTGAGGGAGGGTTTGTCAGGCTTTGCCACTTTCAAGTGCTTCTTCCTCTGAACCCCCGCCCCTGTGAGGTGCACATTTTGGAAGGAAGTCGCTGTGCCGAGGCTACACTTACAGGGTGAGGATGTGTGGTTCTGTTCCTTGAGAATGAAATATGGAATGAAACGGTTTGGAATTTTTCTGCAAGGGAGACTTGCCTCGTTTCTCCTATTCATGTATTTATTCAATCATTTGTATCAGTGTGGACTCATCAGTATTTATTTCATACATTGGGTTCAGGATCCAATACTACTTTGTTTTGTAACTGAAATTGTTCCAGCTTTGCCACTTGGGGTTCTTTCTGTTGGCTCCTGGGTTCCTTTGATAGACCTCTACCAATGCAGGCTTTTTTTTTTTAAGATTTTATTTTTTATTTATGACAGAGAGAGACACAGTAAGAGAGGGAACACAAGCAGGGGGAGTGGGAGAGGGAGAAGCAGGCTCCCGCAGAGCAGGGAGCCCGATGCGGGCCTCGATCCCAGGATCCTGGGATCCTGGGACGCTTTAACGACTGAGCTACCCAGGCGCCCCCAATGCAGGTTTTTAAAATTCTTTGAGCACTTCGTTACTTTCTAGCACCATAAGATGCTCCAGGCTCATCTTGTGTTATGTCCTGCCAGGTTCCAGAATCAGCCGTTTCTCCAAGGAGTCCTGGTTCCTTAATAGGAGAACGGTATTAGGGCCCAAGAAGGGGGTGCCAGTGTGCTTACTGGGGGTATCATTGCTTCTGGGTTTTCTCAGTGGATATGGCAGGAAACATGTCTGTATGTACTAACCTGCATATAGACACATCCCTACATACATTTCTATATATCACCATCTGAATTTATATTAAGCTAAACATGGGTTCATACCAGTGTCTCCAAGTCTGACCCATTATCTCATGGATCATTCTGGCTTCCTCCCCTTGATTATCTGTAAATTCTCACCCCAGGGGGCATGGTTGGTTCAGTCGTTAAGTGTCTACCTTTTNCAAGTCTGACCCATTATCTCATGGATCATTCTGGCTTCCTCCCCTTGATTATCTGTAAATTCCCACCCCAGGGGGCATGGTTGGTTCAGTCATTAAGTGTCTACCTTTTGCTCAGGTCATGATCCCAGGGTCCTGGGATTGAGTCCCGCATCGGGCTCCCTGCTCAGTGGGAAGCCTGCTTCTCCCTCTCCCACTCCCTCTGCTTGTGTTCCCACTCTCATTGCCTCTCTCCCTGTCAAATAAATAAATAAAAAAATTTTTAAAAAAAGTATTTAGAAAAAANCCACTCCCTCTGCTTGTGTTCCCACTCTCATTGCCTCTCTCCCTGTCAAATAAATAAATAAATAATTTTTTAAAAAAAGTATTTAGAAAAAATAAAGTAAAGAACAGAAAAATGAAACAAAACTTCCCACTCCAAAAATGAGACACCAGTCTCCCACCCACTGCCATCCATTTATTCCATTGTTTGATTCCAGCATATGTGTTTAGCAATATCAGAATGATTATTGCATGAGACAACTTTACTAATCAGATTATGGCACTTTCGTGCACTGCCCTTTGCCCGTAGTCTTAACTTATTTCCAAAGTTGCTTGAATTGGCATCTTTCCCCCATCCTCACCAGTGGAATTGTTTATTCATTTGCCAAACAGTTAAATTCTCTCCTCCTCATCAGCATTCCTTCATAGGATCCCCTGTCTTCCTAAAGGTTTTTTTATAGGGGGAAAGGAGCAGAGGGAGAAGGAGAGAGAGAATACAAAGCAGGCTCCCTGCCCAGTGTGGAGTCCAACATGGGGCTCTATCTCACGACCCTAAGATCATAATCCGAGCTGAAATCAAGAGTCGGACACTTAACCGACTGAGCCACCCAGGCATCCCCATCCTTCTAAATGGATTTTTTAAAAAATTTATATGTATTATGGTTCATTCTTTGTGCTGTGAACTTCTGTGTATTTGATAGATGCATAATGTCGTGTATCCATCACCACAGTTTCTCACTGCAAGGTGGCTAAACTTCTTTAGTAACAATTCTGTCACTTATTCAAGAATCATTTCACCTTTCTAAAAAATACCCTCTCCACTTCACCAATCACCTCTCTCCCCACTGATCTTTTTATTGTCTTCTAGAGACATTGTTACATATGTAAAGAAGATGGGCATGCTCCCAGAAAGACCTAGAAGCAACCCAAATCCACGGACAGGAGGGTGGATAGTTAAGTTGAAGTATATTTCAATAATGAAGTCTCGTTCGGCCATGACTGCGACACTAATCCTGTTACAGGTAACATGGGTGAATCTTGGACAAGTAGTATGTGAACAAATAAGTACCAGAGGACTGCAAATGCAAGCAGAACAAAGCAATATAAAATAATAATCAGTTTTTAAAAAAGCAAACGAAAACACAGAATTGGGTTAATAATTACTGGGCACAGAAGCAGAGGAACGAGATGAGGGAGGGGGACAAACGGGTAGCAGAAAGTCAACAGTGATGCTCTAGTTCTTGGAGGGTAGTTCATAGCTATTTATTGTAGTATTATGATTTTAAGTTTACACATTCGTGTACACACATATAGTATACCATTATAATATTAGTAAACGTTTTTATTTTATTTTTAAAGATTTTATTTATTTATTTATTTGACACACAGAGAGAGATCACAAGTAGGCAGAGAGGCAGGCAGAGAAAGGAGGAAGCAGGATCCCCGCTGAGCAGAGAGCTCTATGAGGGGCTCGATCCCAGGACCCTGAGATCATGACCCAAGCTGAAGGCAGAGGCTTAACCCACTGAGCCACCCAGGCGCCCCTATTTTTATTTTATTTTTAAAAAAGATTTCATTTATTTATTTAACAGAGAGAGAGACAACGAGAGAAGGAACACAAGGAGGGGGAGGGGGAGAGGGAGAAGCAGCTTCTTGCTGAGCAGGGAGCACAAAATGGGGCTCGATCCCAGGACCCTGGGATCATGACCTGAGCAGAAGGCAGACACTTAACAACTGAGCTACCCAGGTGCCCTTAGTAAACATTTTTAAACTGACCTGATGATACCTAATTCGTGGGATGCTGTGAAGATTCCAAGAGAGAGCGTCCATGAAGAACTCATTCCCACAAATGAAAACAATGGTGCTTATGATGAACGTTCTCACCTCCCCCAGAATCACTGTCAGTCAAGTCAGTTCCCTGTTCGGCTCACCCTCCCCGCCTTGACCTTGAGTGAGGCCCAACCCTGTGCCTTTCTTGTAGGTCACCAGCAGTGAGGCACTCAGTATTGGAAGCCTCTCTACAGATGTCTCAAAATCCATCCTGAGACTCACGGATTCAGGTAGCCAGCAGTAAGTTTAGAGGTCATGTGCTATCATCTTTTATTTTGCCCTTGAGGGAAAAGCGGGCTCAGTACAGGTTGAATGGCCTTTCTAAGACTACTTGGATCTTTTGTGAAGTAGCCGGCCATGGATGTCTACCTTCCAGCTGGGTGCAGAGCTGGTCTCTCTGTTAAGAAGGCAAACCCCCCAGTGAGTTAGTACGTCAGATCCAATGGTGCAGATGTGGCAGAGCTGAAAAGAGGTGGAGAGTAAAAAGAGGACAGATAAAGGGGGAAAGACATCCATCTCCAAGTTTAGGATTTCGGATTTATTAGGCTCCTTCAGCGGGGGTCTTTACGGCAGGCAGCCTGTGGTTGGTGTAGTACCCCAATATGGCCACACGATGTCGCCAGAAGCCAGTATTTTGAGTGGAGTCCACTAGGGCTCCCCCCGTCGCCTGCCCTTCAGTTCCCATCCCGCAGAAAGGGTTTTACTGAGGCTCTGAGCCGCCTCCATTCATGTCGCTAACAAAAGAAACGAAGGAGCAAGTCCTCAAAACAGTTTCAGAAGGGAAGGGATTACCTAGACTGGCACTGTCGATAGAAAGAAAATGTGAGCCCTATATGCCAGCTGAGCATATCATTTAAAATGTTTTAATAGTCACCTTAAAAGAAAATTAAAAAAAAACACAAATGATATGAATTGTAATAATATATTTTATTTAGCTCAGTATTCAAAATATTATGTCAACATATAATCAATATTTTAAAAGTTAATGGGATACTTTACATTCTTTTTGTCATGCTAAGCCTTTGAGACTTGGTGTGTCTTACTTTGACAGCACATCACAGGTCGGACCAGCCGTATTTCCAGAGCTCAGTGGCCACTCTACAGGGCAGAACCGAGACAAAGTCCATGAGCACCAGCTCTGAGAAGCACGTTACATATAATGAAGGGATACTGAGACCAAGGAGAATTCATCCCAAGGGCGAGAACTGATTTATCAGCTAGCTCTGTGACAGCCTGGATCCCCCCAGAATCTTTGCCACCTGCTGGATAATGCCTGAAATTCCACCATCAGCTCCCTTTAAGCTTCATATCCTTAAACCCTAAATGTGGCACACTCTTTTTTTCACTCAGAGGCCAGAGACCTGGGATATGAGTTTACGGAAGGCTGTGGGCCACAGGATCCTCCCTCCATGGGAAAGACTAAGAGAATGGAGGAGAAGTTTCTCTGGCCGTGGGAGATTTGTCATAGCAAAGAGTGTTCCAAGCCCTGTAACTTTCTCGGCGCCCTCCCACGCCCGGTTAGCCGCCCCGACTTCACACTGAGAATGCTCAGGACAGCTGAATTGGCCAGGCTTCCTATCAAACCAGCTTCCTTGGGACACATGCTGGAGGAAGGCCAGCCTGCCTGCCCTCCCAGGCCTGGCGCACTCATCCCTTGCGCTCTGGACCCTCACACCAGGCCGAGGCCTCTCTTCTGGACATGCTGGGGCAGTGTCCACATGCTGGGGCAGCCTCCAGGAGCTGTTGCCGCCCCCGCACCCCACCCCCAGGCCAGGCCCTGCAGGCTTGGGGAAAATTTCAGTTTGGTGGTTTCTACAGACCTTTGACCCACTCTACTCTGTGGACTCCGGGGGAGAGGGGGAAGGTGAACCCAAATTCCCAGGCTATTGTGGGACCTGTAACATGCTATTATCTGGAGAAAATACTGAACATTTCAGATCTCAGAACCAAACAGCCTCCAGTGTGGAAACAACTGAATTTCTGGAGGGATTGGTGTTCAGTGTCTGGCGCTGTGTTGACAACAGCCCATGGAGGAGGTGGGGGAGAAGGGCTTGCCACCTCAGGAGAGAAGCCCCATTTCCCGAACAGCCTGCGCCACCTCAGGAGAGAAGCCCCATTTCCCGAACAGCCTGCGCAAGGCAGAGTGTTTTTAAAGGTAACCAAAATTATTGAATAAAGCGCGTGGGGACCCACAGGGCAGGCACAGCACCCAGCATAGAATTCCAGATTTCAAATAAAGATTGGGAACTCTGTGTGTGTGGTGGTGGAAAGCACCAGTAAAACTGGCCAAGCTGCCATGCTCTGGGAAGCCTGGAGGGGCAGGAGCGGTGGGGGGAGGGGGGAGGTCTGGCCACAGAGCCTCATCCTCTCCTTGCTTCTTCCCCGTAATCTAGAGGTGGGGGGGGGCTCAGTCTCCTCAGCTCTACCGCGCACTCCCCTACCACCAACCAAGGGGAGCCCAAATGCCAAAAAGTGAAACACACATGTTTGCTATGAAATTCCTGGAGGAGAGAATGTTTTCCGGTGAACAATATCTTCATAAAAACACCCCGGCTGACTCCACAGCTGTTGTAAAAACTTATCTGCAGCATCGAGTGTGTCTCCCGCGGTGACTTATCTGATTTGGAAACAGATACTTCATGAGGCAGCAGGAATCTCGGGAGGGGCTGAGTGTACCAATAACAACAAAACAACCTTGTTAAAAAGTTACAAAAGTGATGGTTTGCCTCTCCACTCGGCCCTTCTCCCCAAAGGTTCTCAGACCACCCAGCTCCCACTCCTGTGCAGGGATTACTGGGGGTGCAGCCTCAACCCAGAAAATGAGCCAGGGGGTGGGGAAGGTACGCCGCGGTTGTCCTGGATGGTAACTGCAGCATCTGGCTTAGAAAGTGCCCGAATGCCCCTTGGAGGTTGCCTGAGAGGCTGGGGGTGTCAGTGGGAGAATCCTATTTTTGAATTGCAGGAACTGTCCATTCCTAAGGTCACATTTTGCAACCGAGAGGGATTTTGCATGCAGATTTTCCTCCTTATCCAAAGAAGCAGCGGGAAGGATGGCTTGGCAGACCAGAGCATTGGCCTGAGGTCAGTTGGCCAGCCCTGAACTCCGTGTCCCACGCCTCACCATTTCTCAGCTAGAATATGAGTGAGGAGGTTGGGCCCAGTGGCATGGGGCTTCTCATTACAAAAAGAAGTAAAAAACAAAGTTTGGATTTGGACAGGAAAGAATGAAATGCAAACTGCAGAATTTCTTTCCACCATGCAATTGTCTCTCTCTCTCTCTCTCTCTCTCTCTCTCTCTCTCTCTCTCTGTGTGTGTGTGTGTGTGTGTGTGTGTGGTCAGGGTCTGACCTCATAAACCTCAAAGTCTGACTGCCTCTCAGGTGGCCTCAATCCCAAAGCCTAACACCGTCAGGGTTGATAACTATTCTTATTAGAGTGCCTTTTAAAAAAAGGAATTAGCTGGGAAACCACCTGTTTTGATATGATACATAAAAAAGGGTTACTCTTAAAGGTTAAGGTGTTTTTGAGTTATTGAAGCCCAACTGAAAACAAAGCGTTTTGTTTTTAAATGTAGACAAGAGGGGCGCCTAGGTGGCTCAGTCAGCGAACCATCGGACTCTTGATTTCGGCTCAGGTCATGATCACAGGGCCATGAGATTGAGCCCCAAGTTAGGCTCACAGGCTGGGCGTGGAGCCTCCCATTCCCTCTGCCCCTGCGCCCCTCTCTAAAACAAAAAGTAGACAAGAATTTGCTTCTTTTGAATAATACATTTAAAAAGGCAGCCACACACTTTCCAGATGGGAAGGGGTATGTCATCACCATGCAGCAGTAAAGGCTGAACCTCACACCAATTGAGGAAGACCAGAAAAAAGGCAGCTAGAGGAACCCAAATGTGTAACTACTCTCCCAGTCATGAAGAAATGAAATTAGGACAAGTTCAAGGGTAGGAGTGTTGTTGAAGTAGCTAGGTGATTGTCCAAAACCCCTAAAAGGCCCAGTGATTCCTGGGGTGGAAATTCCCAAACCCCTCCATCGTGACTCACTGTAATTTGCTGCCCTCCAAGCCCGCACTGGTTTTGGCAGAATCAGGGCCCTGGAGCTCCAGGCCAGCGGTAGTGGTATGGGTTGGGGGTGGGGGGTGGGTGGGAAGCTTCCGTTGGGAGAAAAATGGGGGTGAGGGATGGGTGGTGGCAAAATTGCCTTATAAGGAAACTGTAAATCCTGGGAAGGCCTTGTGTTTCATCAAACTAGAAAAATGTTGAAGGGAAGATCCAAGAGCCCCATGCCCCTCCCACCCAGAGTTCAGGGAAAGAGGAAGAGGGAGGGACGTGTGTCCCTGAGAGAACATTCTTCTCTTTCAATCCACCTAAAGGTTCCGCAGCGCTGTCTTCACCAGAAGGCGCCCAGCTCACAAAGGTCACACCTTGACGTGAATGCGTGGTGGAGCCTGTCAGAGCCTCGTGGGGGTGGCCACTCCCCGGGAATCTCAAATTCCCCACTTTCCAGGCTACGATGGGGGTTCCAGGGTCAGAGAGTGGAGTGACTTGAGGAAGCCCTTTCCGGGTTAACCCTGGTTTGCCTCCCAGGTGATGGGGGCGTGTCCTGGAGCTCCCATCCTTCACCTGGCCCTTCCGAGCTGGGGCTCCGCTACAGAAAGAAGGGGCGTTCCCTGGGATTCTCCTAGACATGCACATTTGGGCTCAGAGCTGGGCTGTCTGGGATGTGCTTCCTGGCACATAATTACCACCATCAAGATTATTATTAGCATTAGGCATTTACATGACACTTAATATTTTCAAAGCATTGTACTGCTGTTTAATTAGTTTTTCCTTGCAACATTCCTGTCGAGTCCACACTTGATAGCTGGGAGACTGACAGGGGGAAGAGAGAAATGCTAAAGGTTGAGGAAGACGAGGGGATGCTGCAGTTGCTCTGCTTTTATTCTCTCCGGTGACCCAGCGAAGATCACCACCCTCTACTGCCAGCAAATTCTGCACACCCCTTTCCCCAGGGCCCCAGTCTCAAGGTACCTGTAACCTCCAGGAATGTGGTGGGGGTGGAATCTCTTATATTTTGACTCAAGGTCCAGACACCTTTCAAAAAAAAAAAAAGCCTGTATCAAGTTCAAGTTCACTCTTATTCAAAACTGCTGACACCCTTAGTCTCATTCCAAGTTTCTCCATTAAAGTAACTATAAAATCCCAGGGTGGTGATTCCCAAACCTAAGGCAGCTCTGAGGAAGGCTTTTAGTATTCGACAAATCCTAATTCTAATTCGGTCTGTGAAAACGGAGGGGTGGCGCAGGCCAGCAAAGGCTGCGTCTTGCTGGCATGGAGGCTTCTTTCCTGGCCCCGAAAACCCCACCAGGGCCTTGAGAGGCCCTAAGTTCTACTTCTGAGACATTAAGCCCTTTTTAGGTACAAGGCCTCTGGTTCTGCTCCCCTGGTTAAAGGGGAAAGCTCAGGGGAAGTGAACGGGGAAGGGATGCCCTCAAGGCCAACCAAGGAGGGAGGACTGAAATCTGGCAGTTAGCAGTGGTTCCCACCACCTGGGGGTAAGGCCAGCCCCTCCTCTCCGCACACCCCTGCTTTCCTAAAGCAAGCCAGGCACTTCCATTCTCTCTCCTGGAAAGTACTTCTACCAGTTGTGGGGGGAGGGGGAGCAGGGAGCGGAAACCATAGGACCTACTGCCCACTTCTGGGGGGCCAGTGATATTTCCAGAAGTTGGCCAGCCGGTGATCTGGGGTCAAAATCGGGGCAGAGAGATTTCGGTCTCCTGGCCATGCTGGCCCAAGGTCTCCTCCTTCCCTCCCTATCCCCACTCCCATCCTGCTCAAGGGTGCTTCATTCGACTTAGTGACAACCCATGGAAGGACTGCCAAGACCAGGGAGTGAGGCGATCTCGAGGGGTGACCACCTTAGCATGGTTGGGAAGCGCTGGGTCCTGGAGGTTTTGCCAAGGCCCTAACCACCCCTGGGGGCCCCCCTCTTTTTCCTCCCCAGGACAGTGGAAGCTCGAGTCTGGGGAACCTCGGAGACTTGTCAGATCCTCTCCGCTGCCCAGGGGCAACTCCGAAAAAGTCTGGGCTTTGACGACCCCCTAGCAGACGTTTAGACAGGACACTGAGCCTGGAATCCGGCTCCTGGAGGCAGGAGCTGGGGCCTGCAGGCTTGCCCAGACCGGCGTTTCTGTCGCCGTCGTCCGGTGCAGGCAACCAAGGCCGAGCCCGATGCGCTTTCCGCGGTCCCTGCGCTTGGGAGCTCCGAGAAAGAACACGGACAATACCAGCCTGGAGAGAGGCGTCGGCCTCCGCACCGCTCTCGGGAGGGGCCCTTCAGTGCGACAGAAGCAGAAGGTCGTCTCTCCGCAGCGGGCGGAGGCTTTGGGATTCCAGTTCTCGGTGGTCCAGGACTGGGGCCGGCGTGCACAGCATGGGCTGGGGGCTCCCCGCACGGACCCCTGGAGCCAAACCCGCTCAGCCGGTGAGAACGCGGCCGACTTCAGGGCTTAGGAGCGCTGAGGCCCCGCGTCCCTGCGGGAGAAATTAGAACCCCTGTCCTCCTTGGGGGCCTGTGGGGCAACTTCCAGAGCCCCCTGAGCCGACTGGTCCTCTCTTCTAGAGTTAGGGACAGATGGGGTTCTCCATTTCCAGCTTGCTAGGGACGTGCCCTTGGGCTAGTTTACGACTATCTGTGCCTCAGTTTCCTCCTTTGTAAGTTGGAGCCGGTAATAATACATACCCCAATAAGTTACAGTAAAGATTGAATGAGCTAAACCAGACGAAGAGCTGAGAGCCATGCCCAAAAGAGGCACCCGATAAATACTGGTTATCTACTCCATCCTCCCTCCCTTGCCTTTTGGAGGAGGGGATCGCTGGCATGCTCTCTCTCTCCCTCAGTCTTCCCTCTCTCTATCCCTAACTTTTCCCTTCTCCCTCCGTCTCCCCATCTCTCTCCCCTAGTCTCTTTCTCTCTTCCCTACCGCTCTACCCTTTGTAGACCCACAACCTCCGAGTGAAATGTGAGGAAGGTTTAAAATAAATCCGTTCGCTTTCCTATGTCAGTCCCACCACTGAAGCTGGCCGGAGCAGTGCAAATTGGATCTGGCAGTCGCCGGCTCCAGTTGACTCTGAAAGGTTCCCGCCTCTTGGTCAGCTCCCGGCAAGGGATTGGCCCCCGGGGGTCTTGACCTTGATTCCTGAAGCCAAGGTTCCATGGCCCGCCTGGGAGAGTCCAGCCGCGCGCCAGGATAGTGACGAAGTCCCCGCTGTTTCCCGGTCTAGCCGGCGACAATGTCCACGCGGCCACCCCGCTCAGCCCACAGCTTCTGCCCCAGGCTCGCCACAGGCCCCAGTGTGCCGACTGTGCTAGGCCCAGGACCGCAGCTCCCTATTTCCCAGGCTGACCTGGCTTCGTGGGGCAGGCGGTTGACCCCAGGACAGCTACCCTGAGGCCAGAAGGCGCGAAGTTCCGAATTCCAGGAGTCAAGGCTGAGGGCCAGGGAAAGAGCCACCGTCACACATGGTGTGAGTCCTGCGGCGCCAGGAACCGGAATCTCCAAACCCCTGGCCACCAGTGGGAATGGAGCTACGGAGAGCCAGCGAAAAATCGAAAAATCCCCCGAGCCACACAAACCATCGGGACGTCAGGGCCAGGACACCAACTAAGGCTTCAGGGCTCGTTTTGCATTCAGACTGTCGGTTAGAGGACAAATGATCAGACCTCCCGACCTCGATTTTTCCATCTCTAAATAGGAACACTAACCTCCAGCCTGAACCCACTTGCGCGCGGCTTGTCAAGACGCTGAAATTCACCACCTCCGAGAAGGAGCCGGCGCTCCCAGAACGATTCCTGGACTCACACATGGAAAGACCAGAAAAGTCCTTTTCATTCGGAAAGCAAAGGGGTCAGGGTTCAAAGTAGCAGCTCATCTGATTGTCCCCAGGGGAGTTTCTTATTCCCAGGGGAAGGGATGCGCGGCCTCCGCCCAGCAGCAGAGCTGCTTCGGGAGCTGAAGACCGGGTTAGCGGCTCCGTCTGCTGCTCCGTCAGGCGCGGACCGGCTGGGGTTGCCCAACCTGCCTAACTCAGCCCGGCTGCCCCACGCTTGGGCGCCAGGCCTTACGGAAAGGACCCACCGCACGGGACCCGCGCTTTCCTCCAGCTGCGCAAACATGGAACTCCAAGCGGAAGTTATACGCGATCTCCCGGTAACTGGAGCAAAATATTGCCCCCTCCCCGCCCCTCGCCCCCGTTTCCGCGCTTTATTAATTTCATGGAGAGTTCAAGGGAAAGTGGTTTGAGGTTTGAGCTATCCGACACTGGTCTTAACGCTTGTCTTTTCTGCTCTCTGGACACCGTCCGTGAGGGAGCCCCTGGTTAGGGGCCAGTGCACCCCCGGCGGTGGGGGTGGATTCAGAGTGTCCATGGCCTCAGCGTTGTTTCCAGCTTCCGTTCTTCTTCGGTTCTCTCTTGGACACTGACCCAAATCCTGGGCCTGGGTCATCTCTCTAAGCCTTCCACGTTAGTATCCGTTATGTTCGCGCTGGCCCCATGACACGGGTCCTTCCCATGGGTCCTCCCCAGCGTGTTCACATGGCAAAGCGAACAAAGTTTTCTTGTTTTGTTGATTCTTGAAAAAGAAAGATTTTAGTAAATGGGCACTTATCCAGATAGTTCGGGCCAAGAAACATCCCTACCCCCATCAAATGAAATCCTTGAACAACAGAGAAAACAGTAATATAATCAAAGCATATACATTAAATATGTAAAAGAGATTATGATATAAATGGTATATGAAGGTCCAGGATCTATTAAGAGCTAGACATAGAAAGAAGATAAGACACAGGTATCTACATTTACGGCTGAGATTCAATGCTAGATTCAAGGTCAGAGCTGAGAGGGGATCAATCTAATCTAATTCCCTCGGTTTAGAATAAAGAAACAGGCTCAGAGAGAACCAGGGGCCTGCTCAAGGTCACATAGCGGACAGAGGGGTCAAAGGAACCCAGTCCCTGACTCCCAGGGCAGCATCCACTCCACTGTGTCTCGGGAATTTTCTGCTTTTGGAATCACAGAGCAAAAAGCCCCTCGTGGGTTTTTCCTCTCCAGCTTTGCCTCTCTTGTGGTGACGGGATCCCAAGAAGGATCCCTTCCCGGAATCCCGTTGTCTTTCCTCCTTCCGGCGGCGCTGGCTGACAGGAAAGAGGCCAAATTTCTCTCCCTCGGATCCAGGGACTTCAATCACAAACCTCTCTCCCTTGAGCACCATACAAGTGCAGTTTTCCGAAAGCACCGACAGGTGGCGCGTTCCTCACAGGAAAACCAGCAGGGAATTCGCCGGCGCCTTCTCGACCCTGCTCCTAACCCTAACCGCTGGCCTAGGGTCCCTCTCCCGAGAAAGGGGACAGCAAGGGATTTAGCGGCGGGGGCTCATGCTGGGTGCCGAGTGGTTTGAAAAGAAATCCCTAGGAACCCCGACTCTAGCCTTATGGCTCAGAGAGGCCTAACCTCCGTTTGAGGAGTCAATGAGCATTGGGTGCAGAGGGCAGAACTCTGCTCGCTTGGTCAGAGAAAACACCGGGACCCACTAGGGTCACCCCTAGAGGGCGTTATCTTCCCTCAACAACTCGTGCGTGCACCGGCTCATCCACGCACACTCAGCTGCCGCCCTTCCCAGCCACCATCTCCAACTCCTATCCTTCACATAATATTTTCTTTTATATTTGGAGGGTGGAGGGAGAATAAGGGGAAGAGGGCGCTTTTTCAATTGCGACGATAATTGTCCGCGAGATGGGTTTCTTAATCTGCTCATCCATTATTGACTTCTCCTCTAATATTTGGCTTTGCCGCTTTGATCACCAGAAGATCACATACTTGACTCCTTTGCATAACAATTTTGGGACTGGCGTCCTTGGCGCGGGAGGGGAGGGGAGGGACGTGCATGGAATGGCTTTGGGGTCGGTTTCTATCACCACGCCCCATTGCCCACCCCACTCCCCCCGCAGGAAGTGAGGCCAGTCGATCCCCCCCCCTCCAGCCCCATCCTTAACAGTACCATTCAAGCCAGGAAAGTTCTGATGGTGAGTGACGGCGAAGAGGAAGCTGCTAACCCCTTGGCGGGTGTGTGTGGAGGGGGGGTGGGGGCATAAAGGCTTGGAGTGAGACCCTACCAAAGGAGGGATTGGGTCTCCCCCCTTGCATTCCGCTGCATTCCCAGCCCCAAGAGATCCTGCCTTAGCTCCCCCCACCCCTGCCTCCCGTCCCCACACATATATTGGGAAGAGAGTGAACCTTACTTAGAGGTGAATGGAACGGATTGGCAGCCAGGGAAAGAAGACCACTATCCCTATGCTCTCATCTGGGACTTAGGTCACAGGACAGAACTCAAACTCCCATGGCTCTGGGTTTGTCGAGCTCTGGGACAAGTGACAGCCTCTGTGGGACCCTGACCTAGTGCGTTCCCTTCTCAGGGTCTCAGTTATATCATCCGTGGAGTGGGTTTTGGGTCTGTGCTCTCTCTGAGGTCCCTTTGATGTTGACTTTGTCACGCGGTGCCCACCTTCCCCGCATCAGGGTTTAGGGCTTCGGAGCTGCATAGGGGGGTCTTGGAGGGGAAGAGAAAACCAGTAGCTGTTTTAATCTGTCTCTTCAGCCTTTGCATAGTTCCAATACGGGGGGCTGAGGGGGGGTGGGG
>LNAC01000094.1:1783930-1883618 GCA_002007465.1 Ailurus styani | reverse complement strand
CGTGGGGGTGGGTGGGAGGGAAATCCTGAGAGAGTAAGTACCTCATTCAAAAGCAGACAGCAAATGAGAGGCAACCCCCCACCCCAGCTTTCCTAGGAGTCCAGTGTCCTTCCCAGGGCACCACTGAGTTACTGCACAACCAGCCACTCCGCACACACTCGCCTACTTCTGCACATCAGAGAGGACAAGCATGCTTTCTTCCATGTGTACACATGCACATACATGTAGAATACGTGCACATATACAAAGAAATGCACATGGCTGATGTACGGAGGTGTGTCCCCAGTGAGCGCAGGGACATTGCCCATGTAGAAGCTTCTGGTACACATTTGTATGTAGTCCAAGAATACACATACTGGTATCCAACACATACCTGCCTGCCTCTTCCATGAAGGCCACCAGAGAGAACTGGGATGGAGGCAGGTGGGTTGGTGGGGTGGGGGCCAGAAAGACTGGAATCAGGGCAGCCAGGGGTGTGATGGGGTAGCCCATTCTCTTTCTCAGGAGGCAGCTGGGGCCAGGTGACTCTAAGCTCACACACAAGACACACAGGTACAACTCTCTTTGGCCTTACAGTGTACCCTGCACCTGCCCAGGTGCATCTCGTGGGGGAATAGCTGGCTTGGGGCAGGAGGGGGGCAAAGTTCCTAAAAACAGAATTCTCAGAGAGCTTGGAAGGTCCTGGGCCATTACAGGTGGCTCCTTGGATTTGCTTCTAAATGCAGGCTTTCCAGGCTGAGCTGTCACTCTGGAGGTGGGACTCTGGAATTCTCAGATATGTGGGTGGGTTGCTCTGGGGACATTTGGGAAGATTTCAGGCCACAGTAACGGAAGGCTCTGGGTATAGGTGAGTCAGTGGAAAAGTGGGGATCTACTGTGGGTGTGTAGGCACACACATCTTATCCTGAAAAGAGAACTGGTATTAGTCATTCCACACTGGGCTCTGGGTGGCAGGAAGGAGGTGGGGTGGTAGGAAGGAGGGAGGTGGGGAGGAATGGGAGGAGGGGATAGGAGAGTTGTGTAGAGTAGGTGGTGAGCCCAAGGGTCCCCCCTTCTCAACTTTTCTGGGGGTTGGGATAAAACTCACGCAAGCTCTTAGGGACTAACAGCTCCCGGCAGATTCTTCCCTGCCCCCTGCCACCACGCAAGCGCGCTGGAGAGTGTTTGGAAGGGCCAGCAGGGCTGGGCTCCTCCTCCTGGAGGCCTGAAGACTATACAGCCGGCGCCTGAGGAACACAATTACAGCGCAGAGGGGAAGGAGACCCCTGCGGGCAAGACGGAAGGAGTCCCAGGAAGAGAGGGACCCACAGGTATTTAAAATTTGGCCAAAAGGGCTGTAAGAGTGGGCTAGGGCCCGACAGAGACCAACATCCTCAGGCAGAAAGACGCCCAGTTCTGCCCTCTGATAAAGCCGACACAATGGGAAACTTGACAGATAAAGCTCTGTTGCCGCTTGGCAGCTTGGACAGGCTGGGGAGAAGCCACCATTCACAGTCTCCATGTCTCCAAGCTGAAGGTAATTAGATGCTGAAGAAAACAAAGCAAGTCCCAGAAACCACCCCAGCAGGTCTCTCTCTGTCCACTCCCCTTCACTTCCATGAGCAAGACTTGTCCATTGGACAGGATGGAGGCAGTTCAAAAGAGGACACTTACAGAAATTTAAAACTAATGATTATTACTTATTGCTAGCTCATACTGCTAGCTATTTGGCATAATTTACTGCATTCAATCTCATAGGTTTCTTTGAGTTGGATATTATCATCCCCATTTTACAGTTAAGAAAAGTGAGGTCCAGGGTCATCTTGCCAAGGTCACACCAAACCACATTAAAACTTACATTGTAATAATGCATCTGCCTTGGCACCTCAAAGTATTACGTGTCTGCCATACAGAGACTTTGGCACAAGGTAGGGAGAGGCACAGGCTCCGGTTCGGGGCTAGTGTCTGTCTTTTGGAATTTCGAGTAGGAGTGGTCCTCAATTCCCACCTCCCCACCCTGCACTCCTCCATCCCCCACCCCAAGCTCGTAAATCGTAAATCCAGGCTCAACTCCTGCTCTCGCACCCCATACCACCCGGGTCTCAGATTAGGTTCCTGGGGGTTCTGTCTTGCCCTCCACAGTCACCAGTGTCTGCCTCCCTCCTTCCTCTCCCACCTGTGCCCAGGCGGTTGGGGGCGGAAGCAGGCCGCCCTGGCCAGGGGTCTGGACTTTGGCCTTGCTCCAGCCGGGCGGAGCAGCCTGCGCCCTGAGCGCAGGGCGCCTCGCAGATGCACTTCCGGTCAGCGCGGCCCAGGCCGCAGGCCCCGACCGCACCGAGTCCCCTCTGTCGAATGGGGTGTTGGAGATGGGAACGCCTCTGGGGTTCGACTTCCCTCCAGGCACCGCGAAACCCCAATTCTGCTCGCCCAGCTCGGGGCTGCGGTTCCCAAGCCTCCGCTCTTTGGAGACGCGAAGGGAAGGGCCACTCCGGCCACGTCCTCGCGCCCGACCTCCGTGCAGGCGACAGGGACCCGCGCTCCTGCCGCACCACCCCCTCCTCCTCCCGGGTTCTCCCGAGCAACTGTTCTTTGTGCAGTTTCGATTTGTGTCTTGGCCGGGTTCGCGTTCCTTTCTGTCATTTTCTATGGGCTTCCCAGCCCCTGAGTCCCTCCACGTTCTCTGTTCCAAGCTTTGCGTTTTGCGCTCCGGAGGTCACCCTCCTGCGGCCAACCTCTCCGGCCTCCGCTGCGTGTGTACCCGTACGTCCCTTGGGCTTCCCGCCTTCCGTCTCCTCTCCTACCCGGCCCAGCTCTCAAGTTCGCTCCCTGCAGCCCCGAGGGAGGCCGGCGCGTTCCGACCTTCCTGTCCGCCTCCCCCGGCCGGCTCGAGGGACCAGCGCTGACCTTGGAGGCGGCCACGCTGACCCCCTCTCCAATGTTCTCCTGTCACCCTTGCTCCTCCTTGACTCGATGGCTCCCAAGTCCTGGCTACTGGTGGCAGGGGAGTGGGGGCGGGCCCTTCCCCTGGCAGCAAGGCGCATCGGCTTGCAATCTTGGCTGCACACGCCACGGCTCCGAGCCGCCGGGCCTGGGGTCAAAACAGGGAGGAGGAGGGGGTGGTGCGGGATCTCCAGGCTGGGGGATCCGACTTTATTTTTGTTGCTTCAACTTGTCCCGAACGGTTAGACGAGGCGCGCTCGCGCACACACACCACGGGGAGTCCAAACCCTCGCTGGCTCCGCTCGCTGGCTGGACGCGCCGGCTCAGCGCCTTGCGCGCCCTTGGCCCGCCCTTGGCCCAGGCACCAGAGGGCTCCGGCGCCTGCCTCCGCCGCGCGTGCTTGGGGAGGCCCTGGCCCCAGAAGGGCCGCCCGCTGAATTTTCCCGGACTAGGTGAGCGCCTTCCGAAATCCCCCAGTCGGGATCCTTTTTAGGGCCCAGAAGAAGTTGCAAGTAGCCGCCCAATCCCCTCCTGCCTCTTCCCTCGGTAAAAGCTAGCACCTTCAGGGCCCAGACATTTGCCCACCTTCCCTCTTCTCTTCTGGAGATAATCTGGCTAAGTCATTTTCCTATGCACAGCTGCGGTTTCCCGCTCTGGTTCACTGTTTACTTGGAATTTCTTTAAAACCAGCGGCGCCAAATTGCCCTCGCTATGCGTCTTCTCTGGGCGGACCTCCGCCCAGGCCTTGCGGAGCTTCCAGAAGGGCGCGGTCGGGCAAGGAGGACGCGCGCGAGAGGCCTGGGCCTAGCTGGGACGCGTCCTTCGATCCTTTTCTCGATTTCCCACGCCTGCGCCCGGCTGCAGATTGAGCTCTGGCCTTCGCCAAGGGTCCACCTCACTTCGGGCTCTGACTCAGTGGCGTCTCATTAGGCGGAAGCCAGGGGGAAGAATCGGATGTAGATACCCCAGAGAGGAGGGCTAGACCCAGTTCCAGCGTCCTCAGGCCTTGAGTTTCTTATCTATTGTCTTCAGTGCCCTCACGGGGCCGCCGAGCTCTTTGGCGGGACATAGTTTGTCAGTGGCAGGGAAGTGAGGGGCCCAAGGTACTGGGTGAGTGTTGGGGGAGGGGAGAGTTTGAAGGATACAGTTTCCCCGAGGCCACAGGCCAGTTTCATTCAGCTAAAGTAAGCAAAGTTCTCTTTGGGGAATAAAACTTTTGTGGCTCTCTGCTGGGGGGCGGGACCTGGGGATGTGGTTTGCGGAGAGGAGGCACTGTGCATTGTGCACCTGGGTGCAAACTTTGGCCCCAAACAGAAGCAGCCACCAAGTGAAAGTAAGCAGGGGTGTCCGGGTAGAGAAGGCACCACGATGTCTGTCCTTTCTGCGAGCAGTGCCAGTCTCCATGTCTTCCCTCTAGGTTCCCGCACCCCCTCAGTCACCCCGGGGAGAGTTGTTTGTACCACTGCCCTCCTCCTAGGAGAGCTGCCCGCATTTGGATTTGGCCCACCAATCCAAGCAAAGCAAGACCGGCCTGGCCAGGTGCTGCGTGGTCCTCCCTCCAGCTTCCTGGGGTGGGGTGGGGGACCCCTTCTCCCCTAGAGACCCTCGAGAGCCAGAGCGGTGATGATCATTACTTTAAATTAAAAGTCCCTTTTTTCCCCTGTCTAAGCCCCAACTTAGTTTCAGAGAATGAAGCGTGAAAGCTCTTTTATGGAGATTACCGATGCTTCATTTATTCCCGCAAATGGCAAACACGGCCCGGGAAAAACCGAGCGAGCGAGCTCCTTGTCTCGGATCCTCAGCCGTCTCCATGTTCACAAGCTCACTTGGCTGTGAGAGGGGCGTCGGGAAAGCCCCTGCAGTGGGCTTACCTGGGAAGGAAAGAACTCCTTTGCTGGGTCTGTGGCCGCAGTCTCGCTCTGGATGGGCTAAGGACCTAGTTACAAACCCCTGACTTGAGAGCTGAGAGGTTTGAGACCAGGGTAGAGTGTGTGTGTGTGTGTGTGTGTGCGCGCGTGCGTGCGTGTGTGTTGGCATTGCCCAGACTGCTACCCCTGAGGCTCCTTGAGGTATGGAATTTTTGTCTGATCTGGAGATACTCCTTAACCCTCACTGCCTGGATTTCTCTTCCATTTCCTTTTGACAGAGGAACTTGGGGTTACATTGCAGGAGGGAACCAGGGGACCCAGGTGCAGCCGCTTCCTGACCTCATTTCCCGTTCCCATTCCAATCCTACACCAGCCTTTGTGACCCTCTCCATGCTCAGCCAAGTGATTGTGTCCATAGTGACAGCTCTCCGTCCACAGTTTTATTTTGGTGCATATACGCAGGCCCAAGGGCGGGCAGTGCCTTTTGGAAAGGGTGGGTCATTTTGGAAATGGATCCAGATCCTCTTTACCTTGGATTATACAGAACTCACCTAGTGACCTGGTGGTTGTCTCCTCCCCAATCAGGGGTTCTTTGATCATTTCACATGGGGCAGTTGGAAGGAAGCAAGGAGAAAGCCTCCAGGAGAAAAACGACAGCACAGCGAGTTCTTTCGAGACAGAGCAGGAAAGTTTGACGAGGGAAAAGTATAAGCTCCTGGAAGAAGAATTTCCCGAGTTCAGGCTGAAATTCCTTTGTGACAATGTATTATTAACTCCAACATAGTGGAGTCTCCAACATTCTGGCTAGCCCAGGCTGGGAGAGCCTTTCTGACACAAAAGCTATTGTTTGGGGTGGGGGGAGCATGTGGATCACCAGGAGGGGCCATTCGTCCTTCCTCCTCTCACCTTGCCCAGCTCACAGGTTGCAAGGAAGGTGAAAGTGCTGCTTTTGTTTTAGAGGGGCTTGTTTTTTTGTTTGTTTGGTTTTGGTTTTTTTTTTTTTTTGCTTTTTTGTTTTTTGTTTTGTTTTGTTTTTGTTTTTTGTTTTGTTTTGTTTTTAAGAAGGTAGCTGCCCTCCAGTGTCAGTGGACCAGGCTGGAGTAAAAAAATACACTTTTCGTAGTATAGAGCTTGTCTATAGCTTGTCTATACTTGTCTATAGATGCTTGGGATTCATGCTTCTGTAGATCTCTTTTCTGCCCTTAGCGGATGACGGCTCTTATTCCACAGAAGTCCTCAGTGGCCAAGACGGGCAGTCTAGGTGGGTTTTGAGAGCAAGGTCAGCCCGCGGGGCCTGCGAAGGTTACATTCAGAAAGGGAAGGTGAGGCTCCCTAGGTGGGGCTGGGGTGCCCCGTGAAGTGTATGTGAACACACTACACTGAGTGGGGAAAGGAGGAAAGAGGGCTTGCTGCCTGCATGAACAGTTGCCAGCTTTCATTCATTACTCAGTCCCTTCGATGTGACAGCAAATACCAAAATGCTCTATTGCCCATTCTGGATTAACGGCCTGCAAAATTAGGTGAGGAGGGGACCGGAGTGAGAATTGAGGTGTTTGGGACTATGCAATCCTTCTTTCAAACCCAGAGGGATTTTTGGGTGCTTTTGGCTTTTCTCCTCTCCCCCTGCAGAAAAATGCCTGAGGTGGTGGTCACTAAGTTGGAGACTTAAAACAAAAGGTATTCCTTCGTGAACAGAGGTGGTAGTCTCACGATGACAAACAACAGAGGGAAAACCTTCTGTTGTGTCCTGATCAATTATTCAGTTGCTCAGCCTGGCCTAACCCGAGTGCCCGTGATGCATGGAAGTGGGCACCAGTGGGGACGGATTCCTCATGCTCTGAGCGTTCATCGTGGTGTGCTATAGCCCAGGTTTTCACGTTAGTGGAATGGGTTCCTGAAGGCTATGCCTGGGTGTTTGGAATATTGTAAACAGAACCAGAGCCCATCTCTTAACTTCAGGACTGGCAGAGACAATGCCTCTGGGACCGTTTTTGGGTTGGTTAACTTAGCTGAACTTACAACCTGTGAAATAGAAAACAAAGTCAAGTTTAGGTGAGCCTACGTTAGTTTACAATGTTGATAGGTTCAGGGAAAAAAAAATTCTTCCCTACTTTTCCCATATCAAATCTGTTTCAGATAGAATATACCACTGACTTACAGGATTTAGAGGTCACGTTTGATTTTCCTGGATGCTTTTCCTTCTTATCCTTGTATTGTTTCTGGGTGCTGTCGACGCATGTGCCAGCATTTTGGATGGATTTTTCTGGGAATTGTCCTTGTATAGAGCAGTGTCAAACAGCTTTAGGCTTTGGGTTTGGAACGGGGCAGTTAGGGCTGGAATGCAGGGTGGCTTGCATTCTGCTTGTCACATAAAGTAGATAAAGCTGGTGAGCACCCCCGAAATGGCTCCGTGTCTATTTTATGGTAATGTTTCACAGAGTTATTATCAAGGCAAATACCTTCTTCATCGTAAGCATCACATTTCCGAATGGGCAAAACTGGGGCAGAAATTTGAAACATCTTACTGGGGCCATTTTCTGTTTACTATTTTGCCGCTGTGAGTTCACTGTTATAGGCCCAGGTCTTGAAGTATACATTCTTGGGATTCTGGGGCTCTCTCTGGGATTCTTTTAGACATGGTCTGTACATGTAAACCAGTTTGGGTAAAAATGACACGGTGAAGTAGGAGTTGGTTGAAGTCGATCAAACAGCAATGTGGTTCTTTAAACTGCTTCCCACCCCTTGCCCAGACCGGCCTGAGGGTAAAGAGCAGGTCGGTGGTCAGTCTTCCTACCAAGCGTACCGTGTGCCCCCAACTTTCCAGGGTTTAATAGGGTATAGGTAGGGGACAGATTGGGGGGATTGACACCCCAGAATTAATTCCCTTTGGAAATCCAGTGCATTTACCCCAAGTGAATACCTTTCACACAGTCGGAGGATGTTGAATCCCAGGGGGAGGAATTCAGAGCTGGACTTTGAGCCAAAAGATGATTCATGTCTCCTTGGTGTTTAGGTTTGGAACTCAAACCCTAGGCCCTTGAAAAGTGTGTGTGTGTGTTTTCTTCAAGAGGTTATGGAACCTACATGGAGGCTGCACTTGAACTACTTCAACCTCAAGGAAAGTTCCTTTTTGTTTTTCTTATTAATTTCTATAGTTAAGGACCTTATGAAAGAGAGGGCTGTGTGTACTTTTCCTTGGGAACCCTAGCAGTGAGCTGTCAGCCTCTCTGCGGTGCCGAGGATTTAATATGCCCAGAGGTGGGATGCCAAGGATTAGAGTAAGTTCCAGAACCACTCAGGATCAAGACAAAATAGGCCCTCTTTAATGACCTAACTCCTTATCTTTGAGGTCAGGACCAACTAGCCATCCCAACCCCTGCAGTTTTTCCAAACTTACCTAGAGTCTTATCCCTGATTTTCTGACAGGCAGATGCCAGAGTGGAAATGGAAGTTTATGCTGCTGTTTGACCATCTTGGCTTTTGTTTATCTATTTTCGTGTGTGGGAGGGAGTGAAGAGATTACAGGAGGAGAGGATTTCTGGGAATCTTTAATGGTAGACAGAAGGCTAATCTTTTTTTAAAAAATGGAGTTTGCCGTTTAATAAATAAAACTGCACGTGTCAATCTGGGAAATGTGACGTGTATTTGAGTGGATAAAAGATTCATGAGGAGTCAAATCAGGGGATGTGTTGGATGAAGCTTCTTTTGGTGCCTAGAGTCACATTCCGAAGAAGACAGGTCCCTCCCCTCAGGTAACTCCGAGGCAGGCCTCAGCCTGCCTAGACTGACCTAGACCTTCATGAGGGGGAGGAGCCCACCACACTCCTGGGTCCACAGGTTACTTTTGTCTCCCAAGTGCCTGTCCTTCCTCCCTAGCCGAAGTAGTAGGAAATGCCGCCAAATGACTTTGTGGGGAAAGGAGTGGAGGGCTGCCCTTGAGCTTTGGGCCCTGGAACTGGACTGTTTTCTTTCTATCACGACGTGTGTCTGAATGGTGGGAACTTTCTATGTGGAAGAGAATTATTTCCGTGCACAACTGTCCGTCCTGCTAGCAAAGTTATGGCTGCCCTATAAAAGGGGGCTGCCGGTCCTTCTTTGTCCTAGGTTGGGAAGGCCTCCTGGTCAATAAATACATATTAATCATGTAAAAGGATTGACATGCAAATGAAAGGCACCACTGACAGGCCCTGGATGGCAGAGGGGAAGCCCTTCTGCAGCTGTGGTCCTGGCCGGAGGAAGCCGGGCTGCACCAGGCTCTCTGCTGGGCGTTTCCTAGAGGGTTAAACACCCTTTTCTAATAATTACGTGGAAGAGTTAATTGAGCTGGAGATTGCTTTAGGATCTTTTGCTTGCATCCTTCTTAGCTTTGCCAAATCTCCAGGTTTGTGGTTTTGCTTTGTTTTGTTTTGTTTTGGGGTGTGTGTGTGTGTGTGTGTGTGTGTGTGTGTGTGTGTGTGTGTGTGTGTTTTAATTTAAGTCTGGCGATAGGCAGACCACACTTTGGATCGCTGTGTCTCTGGGCCCAACTGGAAGTCTCCAAAGGTACTTTGTTCTTCTGATCAAAGAAAGGTTCAACCCAACAGAGCAGCGGTTAAAAGCTTAGCTGAATTTTTTGAGGAGTGCTTGATATTGCAGGAATAATTATTACTTGCCATTATGAATTACTGCTTATAAAACAGCATGTTGTACATTGTTGTAGCTTTCTTCAGAGAGCACAAAAGACAGTACAAAATAACCTTGCTATAGGCAGGACTAAGCTTTGATTCGGATTTTTCTACGTGCATGACACCTGTGGGTATGTTTAATCCGCAGCAATGATTTTCAGAATACACATGATCACTGAAGAATATGATTTGGTGTTGGGACAGGTACAAAAAGTTTTTTGCTCTAAAGACAGAACAAAAGGCAGTATTATGTATTAGCAGGTTTTTGAGGTAGAATGTAATCACTTCATCCATTATGAATTATTAGAATATAAGAAAATATCTTAACTCTTCTGAAAGACTCAGTTATTCTATATACTAAAATTGAAGTGAAGAGTATTTGAGCAAATGGATGGTCTAACTTTGATTTTCCTCCTTTAGGGATGTGGGATGTTTAAGGGGTGGACAATTGGAATTTACATGATTTAGGCTCAGAGTTATGCCTAGAAGTGCTTGTCAGCCGAAACATATGTGTTCAGTAACTTTGGAATTGGACCACAAAACAGATTTTGATGATATTCCTGCTCAGGCCAGAGGTGTCAAAATGGGCCTCAGTTTGGTAAAAACAGTGGATGGATGTCTGCGGGTTCTGGCAGGTCAGGGCCTGGGAATAGTTCCTGGGGAGCCATGTGCACGGGCCTGCTTGCTGTCTTTCTTTTGTGGTCTGTGTCTAATCTTATCTGAAGCTGTGCAACTGGGTAACAGGTCTAGCCACACCAACTGGAGAAAGGAAACAAGTGGGAATATAAATGGTCTTCCTCTCCTGGTATGAAGCACTAACCTCCCTGTCTTGTGGGTTAAATGTATCTGAGGATGACTGGAGGACCCTGCTCCTTCTGTATTTTGGGGATCTGTTACCACTCGGATGAGGATATAGACTTGTCAAAACATTTGCATTTTCCTCTTTAAAAAAATTCATGAAAATGTTTTTCGATGAAGCTGGTCGGCTCTGAAAATCCACACCTAGTTTAAAATCAAACACCGAGTCTCCACCATTCTCACCATCGACATATTATGCTTTCGTGCGCTTTGCTAATGTTTATCTAGATTCCGGAAGACTCGAACGTTACCTAGAATTCGAACCTGGCAAACACGTTGTCTATTGAATTACTGCGTGTGTGTGTTGGGTGTGTGTGTAAAAAAAGTAGCTACTGCCAGAGATAAATTATTTAACATGATTTTCCTGCATTGTGGAGAGGCAGGCTGAGCCTCATTTTTTGGATTATGATTTGTATTATGAAATGCTTATCAAATGTTTTCCAAAGATTAGTTTAATTTTAATTAAATAAACCTTTCTCAAGAGGAGGCTCCCAACTATTTCTTGTACCCAGAGGCTAACGTACTTGTTGGTTTTAATTATTTTCTGCTGTTACCCAAACTGCTTTGGGTACTCCCGCCCAATTAAATCAAAGGCGCAGGTTCCTTATACACAATATGTTTAATATTTAATTTTAATTAAATTAATTAAATTGTTTATTTAATTTTATGTGCATTATTGTGCATAGAATGATGCAAAATTCATGATAGGAAGAGTTAGGGTGGGGAGGTGAATCAGAGAGCTTTCCAACAAGCTAATTACGGAGCTTAAAGGAAACTTCCCCTTCATTTCCAGGGAAACATCCTTACTGGAACCTGAACTTTCTCTCCTAGCGGTCCATGGGTCCATGACTGGGCCGCTGTGGCTGCGGGTCTCTTGGCCTCTTTCATCCTCTGGAGCTCGCTTTGCAATTCGCAGCTGCAGCAGCTGCTTGGCAGAGGACAGGGTATGTGCGGGCACGTTCGCCCCGTTGTCACGGCTCATGCTCGAGTGACATTTCCTACTTTACTGAACAAGGAGCCACCCGCACAGTGCTCCTGGAAGGAACCATTTTCTCCCAAAGACACAGACAAAACTTCCAGAAATGTCTTCCCACTCAGGAAGGGCCCATTCTAACGGCTTTGAGCTGCCGGATCCGGGCCAGTGCTTACAACCCTGGAGGTCAGGAGGGGGGCTCACCTTCTGGTTGGGAACAGTTCCTTTAAGAGAGGGGGCCGTTGGCTTGGCTCGGTTGCCTCTTCAGGGCACGGTTTCTCAGGAATGTTTTCCTCTGCACTGTGCTAGGCTTAACTGTCTCTCACTGGAGTGCTTAGTTCCCAGGAAATCTGATTTAACAGACATAGGAAAATAGAGACCCCTGAAACCCCCAGATTTCTCTCTCGTCTGAATGGTTTCTTAAACAAGGGGCTCTGGAATCAAAAGTTTGAAGTGCCCGAGTTAGAGGAGCCCACTGAATTTTGAGGCATTTTATTATCTATCTCTCTTCCCGATTTTCCTGACTTAACAGATAATGACAGTATCACCACCGTGGCCTGGCCCTTGGGGCACCTGAGCCAAATTTTCCAAACTTGACCTCGTGAGGTGACGCATTCACTGGATGTCTTTTCAGTTTGGGGTTTTGCGCATCTGGGCTACGGTTGACTATTTTTATTTACACAATTCATCACTCTACTTTTTTTTTTTTTTGGTCAGGGGAAATAGTTTATTTCTTGGAGCCTTTTGCTTTTTGACACCCATTAGCCGTATATAGTGAAATATAATCCTTGACGTGATTCGCTTAGCCACTGGGAGAAAAAAAAAGGAGAGAAAAAAAATAAATGGAAAGAAGGAAGAAAGTGAGAAAGGAAAGAGAGAGAGAGAACTAGTCCCCATAGGTGAAGCTGTTTCGATTCTCACTAGCCCCCTTACTTGAGAGTCGGGTGCTAAAAATAAGGTCTCCTTCTCTTCCTTGCTGTTGTTTGTTTGCTTCTCCCCCCCCCACCCCCCAGTCTGGTTTTGTTTCAGTAGATTAAATATTATCATAAAAGTAGCTGATGATGCAGGAAATTAAAAATCAGGTTGTGGAATATTTTGCAAAACCCTTTTGATATCTACGGCACTTACCCAGTTGGGACAAACATTAATTTTAAACCGAAAGCATTTGTCAGGATGATTTTTTGCTTCAGATTTGGGAAATACTGAGGAGTCCAGTTAGCCTGAATGGAAAATCAAAGTGGAAAAAAGTAAAAAAAAAAAGTGAAAAGTGAGTTTAGAGGGAAATTAATGTTGGCTCGCTGGGCATAGAAAAAAGAACATCCTCACTCTCCATTTATGCTGCACATCTGTAAGCTTAAAAACATTTTTTAGTATAAAATCCAAACCTGTGTGACTACAAGGCTTGTAGCTGAGGACAGAGGCCATCAAATTCGTGGGACACTGCTGTGTCACCACGTTTAGCATCAAATTATGAATTAAACAAGAAGAATGAATAACAAATTAGGATTCGCCTAAGCTTAGCTTTGTGCAGTGGGACAATGAAAATTTATTTGAATTCTATTCCTTGATGAGGTTACAGATTTTCTCCCCACAGAAGATACACATTAATGTTGTGGAGACAATCATCGGAAGTTCATTTTCTGCGGCTATCTTAGAAACCTTTTCATGGAAGCAGGAAAGTCCTGCGCAGATTTTGATTTTCGACAAGCCCCTGCCCTGGGGAACTTCTCCTTTGCCCCTCTCCATGCAGGAATCATTTGTTAGAAATATTTTGAAGGTGATCGCAGAATTAGCAGCACCCGAGTTGTGTGTCTGTGTGGGTGTGTTGCTTTGTTTTTGTTCTTTGTCGTCGATGTGTAGGAAAACAATTGTTAAAGATGTTGGGTTTTAAGAGTCCTACACCGGGCTAAGAAATGATAGGCTTCTGACAGCTGGACCGTCTGTGGAAAAAGAAAGAAAGAAAGATCGTAATTTCCAAAGCCGACTGCACTTTTGAAAGTACAGTCAACTGTTCTTCCTCACCTAACTGGAACCGGGAAATAATGCGACCCTGGCTAATGCCTTCACCACATGCTGAAATTGGGGTGAAGAAAGGAAAGGTGGCTGGAATGTTCTCAAGGGAGCAGACAAGCAGACAAGTTAGATATAGTGGGAGCAATTTCTTGTGTTGCTGGATGTGAGAAAACTTTTCAAGCCCTTAATGTAACCCATATGCATCATCGTTCCGGGCTTATTAAAGAGGCTAAATAGATAGACATGTAAGATAGACGTAAAAATACCACCTGCTCACATGCCGAGGGTATTGGGGGAAATTAAAACAAAGTGTAAACCGGTGTGACTGCTGCTTCTTTGCTGCATGAGCGTGTGTCACACCTAAGGGATGTCGCTATATTATTATTATTATTATTATTATTAAGCAACTTTTTACCTTTGAAGGGTTTTAGGTTCGCAGGAAAGCGGTAGAGACTGTTGCCTATTTGTACGGTTACTGTAATAATTACGAGTTTGCCTTTCTCAAGAGCCCAAAGGCTTCTTACTGAGGTAGGATCTGATGGGTTTTGTGTGGCTTCGTTAGGACTCCTTGTCTCCCTTGAAGGAGACACCCAGGGCTTCGCCCACAAAATGGGTTTAGAAAATAAAACCACGCTGAAGCGTATGCAGATAGCTGGGGGCTTAAAACAATAGCCAGGTTTCGTCAAAGGCACAGCTTTGCGTGGACTGTTCTGGATGAGGCACCCCTGTGGTCTCACCTCGCCTCCCTTCCAGCCTTTCCGCTTCTGTAGACACGGTCCCCGCTAGCTTGCTGTGTCTTTCTCTGTGTCACCTTTGAGCTCTGACCACAACTGGGGCAGCACCTGACGACTCCCCTCTTCCCCCACCCCCACCCCCGTCCCCCACTTTCCCTTCCAAGTCCAAGGCCTCTCTGGTGCCGCTGCCCTCGTATTTCTTCTCTGGGGCCTCGAGCAGTAAGTAGTTAATTTATTATGTTGGGTTTTGTCTCTTAATTTCAAAAGTCGGGGGCTGGGGAGGCAGAGTGTGTGTGTGTGTGTGTGTGTGTGTGTGTGTGTGTGTGTGTGTGTGTGGTGTGTAACCCCTCTTGGAAATCAATCATCAAAGTCTCTCCTCAGAGGTCTTAAAAATCTCCTTTTGAGTCCCTCCTCCCACTGACCCCCTCACCCTCTCCCTGCCTCCTTCCCAACGTACTAATCACATTCAGGCCAAAGGCAGGGCCCAGCTATCTGGCTGCAGCCCAGAGGATATTATATTTTATTTACAGATGAGCTGGTAACCCCTGAAATATGGATGCCTTTGGAAGCTCTGGCACAAGGAAGGCTGGCCCGCTCGGGCAGCTCAGCCCAGAGCTGCGGTAGGACTCACCTTAATTAGCTGTGTCCTTCAGAACAGAGCCCACAGGCCAGCAGGCCAGGCAGGGGTGGGGGGGGGCACCCAGCCCCCTCCCCTCCCTGCCACCGGAGGGGACATGGAAACATGCGTGCAACCCAAGGCCTGGCCTCGGAGTGGATTCCACTCCAGGCTCTAGTGGGATCTCTGCTTTCCGTCATCAAGTGAGTTCCAGGGTTGATGGTTTCACACCTGACACTTTTCTGGGTATCTCTAAATAACAGTTGACCTCTCCGAAGCAAGGACTTTGAAGGGATGTGCCCTTCTTCCCACAGTACTGTAACGACTCCTAATCTTCGAAGAGCGTCTCTTTCAGAATGACTTTTATGAGTTAGTGTACAAACCACATATTCACACACATGCCCTGTCACAGACAAATAAAAGCAGTTTTGTGATCCCAGCCTGATCACTCTCCTTATTCATCAAACTTGGCTCAAAAGGACTTTTGACTCTTTCTGAAACTCAGATCTTCCTTGGAACCTTCTCTATCACTGGGGATTTTCAAAAGAGTGTGCCACATGTTCCAACACACTTCCGGAAGAGTTCTTAGGGGTTTTAAGCATGGCAATTGTAATTGGAATCAACTTACTTCCCTTGGGTGTCTCTTGGAAGGGGACAAAACACACATTGGAATCTCTGAACGTTTTGGGATGGTGACAATTCCATTTTCAAAGCAATGTCGCCAGCAGACCTGTCGTACTCCATCCCACCCCAACTCACCCCAACCCACCCCACCAAGCCAGCCTGGACCTCACTCCGCTGGTCGCTGCACAGCTAGTAAATATTTGTTTGAATTTCAAGCAGGGCAGGGCAGGTTCCTCCAATGCAAATCTGCAAATCTGAGGCCCGGTTTTAAAGACATGGTAAAATGTTTGGTGTCGGAGAACCTGGTAATGGTATGTCTTTAGCAAACTCTATTTGCAACTTTAAGACTTCTCCCATAATATAGATGTGCAGATAACAATGATGTATAAAAATTCATTAGCCATGAAGCATGTTCTGAGAATACACTGTTGGTGAGGGAAGGCCTAATCTTTAGCAAGTATGTTTCTTTGTTTCTATTCATTTCTTACATATATATGTTATCCGTCTATATTTTGTAGGTAATATGTATATATCTTAAGACCCATTTGACCCCCCCCCATTCTACTAGAAACAGTGACGCAGGAAGAGGGCTAATTAGGAGGGCATCCACCCTGGTAAAGCAAGGGCTCCTAAAACAATTTGGGGAGAGGTAATTTAATATTTGACATTTCCTTATACCTAAATTTCTGGTTAGGAATTTATGTTGGATTGCATTTGTGGTCTCCCTAACCCAGCCAATGCATGGTGGAATATGCTCAGTGCCCATAGGAGGAGGCGTCCAGAGTCAAAGAGAGCCCCAGGAGCAGAGGGGAGGGGCGGGAGTGCATGCCTGGAAAGGCTGGGAGTGGCTTCAAGGACTCCCCGCAGGAGGGGTAGAGCATGGGGAGACTTCTCTGGATGTCTTGACCACCACCCCTGGGAGACCAGGCTGCACTTTCCAGCCCAGAACAGGGTGCTGGGGTCAGGAGACCAGCTTCTGCCACCAACTGTGCGATCTTAACCAGGAAGGACTCTTGTCATCTTGGGATGGGAGCCTAGCATTTGCAAGGTAAAATGATTGGATGAGCTCAGCAGTTAAACCTACTTGAGGTCTTCAACAGGAGTATCCTGGGGAGGAGGGAGCTGTAGTAAGTCCCAGTGTTTTCAGGTGACTGCTGGAAGAACTCCCGCCCTCCGCTTGCTAAGACTGCCTTGGGCACACACACTTGACATTTTCTAGCTTTGGGCTGGAGGTAGGGCATTTTCTTGTGCTCATGGATGCTGTTTCATGCTGACCGGGAGCTCTGCCTGCCAGTTACATGTGTCCTTGGTTAATAAAAATGGTAAACTATAGGTATCGTTATTCAACAAATATTTAAAAATCAATAACACTTATAAATACCTGACATATTGCTGTCCCTTAATAAATGGTAGCCATCATTATTATTAATATTTTTCTAGCTTATCTGGTTAGCAAATGCTTTTAAAATGGAGACCATCACAAGGACATTCATGGGGAGACAGTTGGGAGTCCCAGGGACTGGGTTCCAGACCCTTCCAGGAAATAATACGGTTTCAGGTTCTGCTGGTTGCAGTCTCCTGGTGCAGGTGGGTAGTGTGGGCACTTGAGGCCTGGTGATCCCGAGGCACTGAACCCCAGGGAAGAGAGTCTCCAGTCTCCTATTTCACCTAGAGTCCACCCTTCTCCCCGGCTGTTTCTTAGTCCTGAGCTGGCCCCGACTCCCAGGTGGACCAGCAGTCCAGCTCTGGTGGGCGGAGTCTTAAGATTGAACCTCAACAACCTACGAGTCTCGCCGTCTGACCCTTTGTTAACTATGGGTTGCATGCACTGACGAGAATAGGGATGGGATTAGGGAGAGACATAAGACTTAGGAGGGATGGTTTTTTTCCTCAGTGAGTTTCACATCTCCTTCTTATCAAAGTGATGCAATTCAGAATGGAGTTGCACAATTGCATTCACAGAATTTTATGCCACACATTATAATAAGAACTATAATTTGTTGACTGCTTCCTATTTGCCCAACCCTCTCTGGGATATTTGCATATGTATTATCTCACTGACTTTTTAGACTAGCCCTGTAGGGTGTATTGGTGTTTCCATTTGATGATTTCAGACACTGAGGCTCAGAGAAGTTAAGTGACTTGCCCAAGATTACACTGCTAGGCAGTGGCAGATCTGGGATTTAAAGCCCAGGCTCTTTCCAGATATTAAAGATTTGTTGCAATCTGTATGAGGAAGACAAACATTAGCAAGTTCCTGAAGAGTCACAGAGTGAAAGGTAATCCAGAAATGCTTTTCGGAAGAAGAGAGTTGTTTTTGTTTTTGTTGTTGTCTTTAGAAGAAAGCTTTGAGTTGGCTCTTGAAGGAGAAAGGGAACAAGGGAATGGGGGATGGAAGGGTAAGTTGTGGACTGAGCTGGGGACCTCGTGTGTGCAGGAGAGATGGGAAATGGAGGAGAGAGCTGGGATGCTGGTTTTGGGGTGATGGTGGAAGGGTCAGATTGAGAGTGATGCATCATGGTTGATGCTTGGGGGAATAGGTGACATGGTTGGACACCTGTCTCTTTCCCATGCCTTTGGCTCTGCCTCTCTCTTTGGCTACCAGGACCTCTCTGCCCGCTGGTGGCAAGGGCTGCTCTGGCTCTCCTTCTCTTTGGACAGCAGTTAGATTCCAGGAAAAATTGGCTGAGGATTTACTTTTCTACCCCATCCCCTCCTCCTGTTTCCCTTCCACCCTACTTCACCTCCACCCTCCCTTTCTCCCTCCTTTCCTCCCTCTCCCTCCCTCTCTCCTCCCCTTTCTTTTTCTCAGTCCCTCCTAATATTTTCTTTTTAAGACTAGCATTTAAGCAAGAATAAAACTCAATGAGAACGACCACTCATAGTATATCTCTACCACTCTCCCACTTCAAACCGCGATTTTTCGCTTTTCTCCAGTGCCTTCTAGCTCCTGTCCATTTGTTCCCATCATGCTGACAGTTGCAAACATTGGTAGATACAACCTTTTCTTTCTTTTGATGTTGATATCAGAATCTTTTTTTCTACATTGTCTTTGCGATCGCAGAATTATTAATGGTTGCCTCTATCTCGCCGGGCCCCAGGGATGCCCCTGATGGACAGAAGCCTCTCACCATGGCTGCATTTCCAGTTGTTTCTTTGGGGGGGGGCTCCTTTTTTGCTACTCTTGTCACCGGGGGACGCATGAGGTGGGCAGGGACTGTAGGAGCAGAATGCAGAGGGGTTGGGCTGCTTGGGGAGAGGAACAGGGAGGACAATAAGTCAACTGACAGAGATGCCTCTGGAGTGTATGTGGCTGGTGGGAGCCAGGAGAATGGGATGGCGCTGCCAGGATGTCTGATATTTATTTCCTGGAACTATTAATGAGGACTGAACGAGATCATGTTTGCAAAGCATCTAGCATTCAGTAAACATTTGTTCCCTTCTGCTCTTTCCTTCCTTCTCCTTCAGATGGTCTCGAGCAACTCGGAGGTGTTGATGATGGATGCAATTATCTCTGTATAAGGAGGCCTTGGCTATGGGCCTGGAAAAATGATGGTCAACCCATTCATTCAACAGATGTTTGCGGAGCACCTGCTATGTTCCAGAATGTGGGCCTGAATGAGACAGGCAAGACCTCTGCCAACATGGAGCTGACAGTCTCGTCAGAGAGACAACTGATAAACAGGTAAACAGAAAGTTAAGAATTTCCCATAATGTTAGTTCTATAAAAGGATGACAGATGTTTACATTGGAAGGTCAGGGGTGGCAGCTGAATTTTATCTGGAAGGGTCTAGAAGGGTATTTGGTTGGAAAGCAGGGCTGTGGGGTCTGTCTCAGAATGCTGTTTTCTTAAGTTGGGAGTTTATTTGGATCTGTCTTTGGGAATGAGCCATTTAGGATTTTATGGGAGGAAGAAGCTAACATAGGCTTTCCCCAAAGCCCATGGCTCTCATGCCAACACTGTTGGGGGATAGTTAATGTTTGAGCCAAGTTCTGCACGATGAGAAGGAACCAGCCTGTGAAGTTCTGGGGGGAAGAGGTGTGTGGCCACGGCCAGCACTCAGGGATGTGTGGGAAGAGGGGGCAGGGTGTGCGGGGGAGTGCTCCGGGAGGCCGAGCAGGCAGGGGCCTGTGGACCAGGACACAGCTTGCTTGCTAGGGTTTGATTTTCAGTATGGGGAGTCCCTGGAAGGCTATCAGCAGGGCTGGGCTATGCTGGTCGGGCTCAGGGTGTAGACATTTAGACATCAGAAAATACTGTAGATGAAGCGGTAATTATGATGGGTAGACCCAGACATGATCAGGCCTATCTGGGAACGTTACACGTGCTGGGTCCTAGTGGGTGAAATAGGACGTGAACTGGTACAAGTAGACTCCATATTATGGCCAACGAGACACTCAGAAGAGACGCCACAGTTGCGATGTTTCTGTGACCGTGAGGCCAAGGGGAGACCTGGGGAGGAATCTGGGAGAAGCCTGACTGGCGGACAGTGTCTAAGGCGTGAAGGAAAGGAAGGTTGAACCTGTGGTGTGTGTGTGTGTGTGGGTCCTTCTGGGCATTGGATACCTCCCTTTTTCCTCCTGGCATGGCTCCTCCCATCAATGACTGTGTCCATGGAGCTGCCAGGCCTCGGGCTGGTGCAGTTTCCCCTGGGATGTTCATGAGCTTCCTTGGATTCCCGGGGCCTGGCCACTGTTGCTTCTCTCGGGAGTCCTTTCCACCCTTGCTTCCGCCAAGTGCTCACATCTACAGGGGCACCGAGAAATACAGTTGGATTGTTGGGATTCTCTTATGGTTCTTTCAGAGCGAGTGCATTGTCTATCGACTTGCCTGTGTACACGTACTCAGACATTTCTGGACACACCAACTTGAGCGGCTTCTGGCCACCATACAGACCCTCTGATATCCCCCCACGCATGGGTCTGATCCGCCAGGCCCTGGCAACCCACAGATGTTTGTATACATTCATGGACCTGCCACAGTGTAACTCATCCCATCTGTGGGATTCACATCCAAGCTCCCAACACAAAAGGCTGCACCAGCAGAAGACCCTTGGTCTCCTGGACTCTCCCTCTGAGGAGTAGGTCTGGGTACCACGTGCTGTCCACGAGGCTCAAAATGCAAATTCCATAGACAGGTGACTCTGAAACTGTGCTTCATGACCCCTTACTGAGTCATGAAATCAATTCACGGGGTGACAACTAACTTCCAAAGACAGTGCTATAGATAAATTTGAATGGAATAGGATGGAAAATATGATTTGGTCTGTCCTACGTAGTAAGGATAAGTGTAACATGAGTTTTTTCAAATGCATATTATGCGTACCAGACTGAAGTGTAATTTTTTGTCTCTACTGAGACTTGTGGCAGAAAATGTTTGGAAGCCACCACAAAACTTTCTTTCTTAGTCTGGCACTGTGATGGGCAATAAGAGAAGTCCCTTCCCCTTCCCTGTCCTCCAGAGATGCTGGCTCATGGGGAGCCTGAGCTCCTACAGAGCTTGGTGATGTGGCTTAGTTGTGCCCTGACCCAGAGAACCCAGGGGTGAGGCTGGCAGCTGAGACATTGTCTGGAGGGTTGGCTGAGAAAGAAGTCAGGAGATGCTTATCAACTGGAATGGACAGGACCAGTGGAGGGGTTGGTGGCAACAGAGGCTAAGGGTCCACCCTGGTTTGGGTGTGGGGTGACTGGGCTGGGAATGCAGGTAGGGGACAGACTTGTCTTTTGTGAAGGTGGATAGTAAGATTTGTCACCTGGATATTGAGTTTGGGTGGCAAGGGAGACTTTTAGTTGGCCACAGCCATAGTGGTCCTGGATAGGGTCTGGGAGAGAGTATGGGTCGGAGGTACAGGTGGGGGGTCTGTTGAATGGGTGGGAGCAAAAGAGGGTTCAGGAGGTGTGGGGGGTCAAGAAGACACCAAAGAGAGAGCCCTGAGAACCACTACTACGCAAGGAAGGACCAGAGGCAGGGACACTGTGATGGGGGCGGGGCAGAGGCCATTCTAGAAGCCAGGGGGCAAGTTCCAGGGAAAAGGCATGGCCTCCTGTGTTCTAGGAGTCACCGAGCAGGGGATCTAAACAGAGAGGAGACTTGAAACAACCAGAGAGCTGCCAAGGGGCTGAACTTCATGTTACCGGCTCCGTGGGCCAGTGCGCCCCCAAGACCTGCCAGGACTTCCCTCACCATGTCATCATCAAGAGCCAGAAAGGAAGAGAGTGAGGTTGGGACAAAGTGGAGGGAGAGCTATACTGTCAAGCTGGCAGCACCACTGGTCTCCCTTCCCCTCGGCTGCTGAGTGACCCAGCCCCCTACGCAGCAAGGGACATCAGGAGACATGAGTTATAACTCTGGCCATCAGGAGCCCCCATCACTCTCCACAGCCCTCATTTCCTGACTGAAAAATGAATGGGATATCACCAGAATCATTTCTTAGATCTTTGCCTTCTCACAAATTCTCTGAGGCCATCCATGAAATGGGCTTGCCCTGCTTCCTTCATGGGAGGAACGCATTTGAGAATCATCAAGAACCACCAAAGCAAGGGTATTAAGATTATAGTCATCATTCTGGGTATTTACCCAAAGGAAATAAATACACAAATTTGAAAAGATACACATACCTCTATGTTTACTGTAGCATTATGTAAAATAGCCAAGATATGGAAGCAGCCCCAGTGTCCATCACTAGAGGAATGGATTAAAAAAGACATGGTACATGTACACAATGGAATATTACTCAGCCATAAAAAAGAATGAAATCTTTTTTAAAAAAATTTTTTTATTTGCCCCAGGATGATTCACAGGTCTGTGAATCATCAGGCTTACACCTTTCACAGCATTCACCAAAGCACAAACCCTCCCCAATATCCATAACCCATCGACCCTATCCCTACCCTCCCACCCCCCAGTAACCCTCAGTTTGTTTTGTGAGATTAGGAGTCTCTTATGATTTGTCTCCTTCCCCATCCCATCTTGTTTCACTATTTTTCCCTCCCTACCCCCCACAACCTCCCACCCTGCCCCTCAAGTTCCTCATATCTGAGAGATCATATGATAATTGTCTTTCTCTGATTGACTTATTTCGCTCAGCATAATACCCTCTAGTTCCATCCATGTTGTTGCAAATGGCAAGATTTCGTTTCTTTTGATAGCTGCATAGTATTCCATTGTATATATATACCACATCTTCTTTATCCAAAGAATGAAATCTTGCCATTTGCAAAAACATGGACAGATCTAGAGAGTATTATGCTAAGAGAAATAAGTCAGACAGGGGTGCCTGGGTGGTGCAGTGGGTTGAGCATCCAAATCTTGTTTTCGGCTCGGGTTGTGATCTTGGGATTGTGCGAACAAGCCCCGTGTCGGGCTCCGTGCTCATCATGGAGTCTGCTCGAGACTCTCTTTCCCTCCACCCCTGGCCCCTGCATGCGTGCTTGCTGTCTCTCTCAAATAAATAAATCTTTTTTTAAGATTTTTTTTAAAAAGAAGTAAGTCAGACAAAGACAAACATCATATGATTTTACTTACAGTGGAGTCCAAAAAACAAAACAAATGATTAAGTAAACAAACAACCAACAACAAAAATGGAAACAGACTCATAACTACAGAGAACACACGGATGTTTGCCAGAGGGGCGGGGTGTTGGGCATGGGAAAAATAGGTGTAGGGGATTAAGAGATCCAAATTTTCAGTTATGAAATAAATAAGCCACAGTGATGGGAAGTACTGCATAGGGAATACTGTCAATAATATTGTCATAACTTTGAGTGGTGATGGATGGTAACTAGACTTACTGTGGTGAGCATTTCATAACATACATAAGTGGTGAATCATTATGTGATATGCTTGAAACCGATATTATATATCAACTATATTTCAATTAGAGATTTCGAAAGGGTTATGGTTGTTAATAATTAGATTCAAAAGGACCCTCTGCGGCCTGAGGTAGCCAGGTAACTGTCAAATTGCTCAATTCCTTTCTCCTTCTCCACCTCCCTTACCCATTTGCCACTGTATTCTCAAAATTGTGCATAGTGGTTGGTAAAAATGGGGGGATGGAAGGAACTAAGACAGAAACTTATTAACCTAGTGAGTAATTGTTGGGCACAGACTGGGTGCAGGTCTCTGTTAGATGCTGGGGTTACCATGGAGATCAGGACACGGACTGGTCATGAGGACTCCCCGCTCTTGGTACACAGCAGAACCACCCTGCAGCTTTTCAAACCCAGATTCCATGGGGCGTGTGCTAGACCCACCTCTCTCAAAGCTTCAAGGAGGCCACCTTGGCATGTGTCTGTTGAAAAAACTCTGTAAGGGATTTAGTTGCACTTGGAAGGGTGAGGACCACCCAGTGAGTGGGAAGACATGAAGCAGCTCCCTGAGATGGAGTGGGAGGTGCTACAAGAAGGTGAGGTCGTGAGTGCTGGGACAGAGTGCTAAGGAACCCCAGAGCAGGGGTGTGTGAATATAGATGCAATCAGGGAAGACTTCCTGAAGGAGATGCTGCCTATAGTGAATTTTGAAGGATTCGGGAAGAGGGAATAGCAGGTGCAAAGGCACGGAAGCTTTAAATGGGTGGCCGTATGCTGCCTTATAAGTATCTGCATACAAAGTGTGCAGTCCAGGTTAGAGGTATACCTCATAGGCAAGCCCACCTGTGACCCTGAGAAACTCCCATTGCAGACCCCTTCCTTTTCACAACTCGGGCTGGCTTCCATCCCGAGGCTGGCTGTGTTCACTGGGGAACCTGTTCCTGTTAATAAGCAGCCATATCAAACCACACTGGGACAAGATGCAGGCTTTCCTTAGGTTTCCCCAAGACCGGGCAGGAACACATGGGTGAGTTTACCAAGGCCTCATCACGGGCAGGTCTGTTCTGCATTGTTGCTAGCTATAGTAAAGTATTATTCCTGCCATCTTAGCGGTTCGGAGAGATGGAGTGACTTGCCCAATGTCACACAGCAAGCAAGTGGAGAAAGAGGACTTGGGTCTAATTGTACTTGGGCACACAATGAGATGGCCAAGAGTGTGGAAGCCAGACTTGCTGGGTTTGAATCCCTCGTTCATGGGTCTGAGGGATCTCGGGGCAGTTTCCCTCAGCTCCAGGCTCAGTTTCCTCGTCCTTATGAAGGGAGGCTGACAGAGCCTTCCTGGTAGGGCCGTGGTGAGGACTGGATGCACAGTGCCTACGCCTAGTGGGTGCCCCGTCAGTGGTGCTGAGAATGCACCAGTGCTGGTGGCAGTCACGCTCCTTCCCAGGTCTGGGCTCCTGCCTTGTCACACCCACGAAACAGGTCCGAGGGACTCAGATTTGGCAGTGCCCAAACGGCCTACCCAGCTCTGACATTCCAGAATGGGTGGTGAGTCTCAGTTTCTCGAAACCCACCTGAAGTCCTGGGATAACTTGCCTGGAGGCGGGTGGATTGTCCCTTTGACCTTCCTGAGCACCCACTTTGCTCGACTCAGCGGAGGTGGGTACAGGGACAGAAGCCTCCCTGTCTCGTCTGGGACAGTGTCAGTCAGCTCCTGTCAGGAGGCTGGGCTGCCTTGTAGGGCTCTGGGGAAAACTATGTATAGAAGTAAAATGGGTTGTTGTGGAGAGACAGACAGGAGAGCAAGAGAAAACTCTGAAAGTGGCCAATTTTCCACAAGTACTCAGCTTAAAAACCCTTTGGATGCAATTTCTAAAGGGGCTGTGTGCGGGGACAGAAACCGTGGCAGGGCGCAGGGCCATCGGGGGCCTCCAGGACATGGCTGGGGGGAGGTGGAGGCTTGCCAAACAGACTGCAGCCCAGGCAGGGGGATGGGGGGGGAATTCTATGCAAATGAGCCTGACAGAGGCAGGTGGGGTGTGTCTTTGTGTGTGTGTGTGCGCGCGTGCACGCGCATCCACACACCATGATGGCAACACCACTCAGAAGGGTGCATTCTGGAAGCTTCATGAAGCTGCGCGAGAAGAAAGCCAGAGACAAAGGGCTGGGAGGAACAATGCCAGTGCAGACGGGCATGAGTCCGAGCCCAGGACCAGGGCCTGCTGTTTCCAGGACCCCCAGCTCGGGGCCTGCTGCAGCTGGGAGGGGGTGGTAAGCCCAGGGCAGGTTGGCTGTCAGGGTTGGGACACTCCTGACAGAGCTTCTCCTAGGCTGTGGTGGAAACAAAAGACACTGCCTGCTTCTCTCCTGTGGGTCAAGTGAGGTGGAGGGTCGGGGCACAGTTACTTAGAAAATGGCATTGGAATCCCTTGTGAAAGTCAAGGGGCTTCTCAGTTTGGCCCAAATCATCCCAGGCGTGTGACCACAGTGGTTATTTTCCTCAGCCAATTCAAAATCGTAATGGTTTGCCACCAGGCCCTGTGGGAACCTGCGTATCTTCAGGGCCTGCTGACGTAGGGAGGTGCTCAGGGAGAGAATACTGAAGAGACAGAAGAGGAACTCGAGTGCCAGGCAGGCTGAAGAGTATTCCAGGGGCCACGGGGAACACCAAGCAACCTATCGGATGAGGGCCTCACTGGCCGGGGAACCAGAGCTGACCCAAGCACCCCCACACAGCCATGATGATTTAACACGATCAGTGAGGATGATGGCCACAGCCAATGGTTGTGAACATTTGCAATCACGTGTGCAAGACTATGTGCAAGACTGTTCTCGGTGCTTTACATATATTAAGTTATTTAACTCCTGTGAGAATATGAGGTAGGCAGAATTCTAAAGCCCCTTTGACTAACCTGGAAACCGAGGCCCAGGAGTTCAAATTACGCACGTGAGGCCCCAGAGTGAGAGCTGATCCTGTGGGGAAGATAGGATGGTGCCATTTTGCAGCTGAGGAAAACAAAGCCCAGAGAGACCAAGGTATCCAGGGCCACTCAGGTGGATGCAGAATGCCACACTTGGCTGGCTGGGCCCTGGGCAGGCAAAGGCCTGCGTGTGGCATGTGTAGATCTTTCTTTGACTGCCTTCATGCTGTGTGTGAGCCGTTGCCCCAACCCAGACCTTTTGACCTGAAACAGAGGCATTTTCTGCTGGTCCTTCATGCCTGGAGACCCTCAGATACCCTGAATCCCTACAGGTCCTCCGGAACCCCTGGGCTGCCAGCATCCTGGGGCCTGCCCTGCCTGCCAGGAGCAGATTTGCCCAGCCATTCGGCTTTCTCCACAAGTGCTCCTGGGCTGAAGGTGGAGCTGGACCTTGGGGCTTCCTCAGAGGGACCTGGGTCTGTACACAGCACAGCACAAACCTCCACTGTTAAAGTAGCTCGGCTCTTTGACATCCTCTTGCTGAACCCTGTGAGGGGCTCAGACTTCATCAGTGGCTTGTAAACATTTGGGGCCAAGATCCCTTTGTTTAAATAACATCTTGTTCACAAGTTTCATAAGACAACAGTGGTGCTAGGCTGGCTGAGGATGGCGAGCCCTCTGACAGCCTGGCGGCCGGCCCTGTCTGCAGGCTGTGCGGGCCATGCCTCTGGGCCCCCTGGGTTCCTCGGAGCACATGTGAACCCCCGTGAGACAGGTGCTCTCTGATGTCCCATTTAGCTCTAACACTGAGTCTCATGGAGAAGCTTGAACACACGGCACGGCCATGTCTTTGGGGTCCAGGCCTGGTTCCGGTCTCTTCTGGGGAGTGGACAAGGTGGGAAGCAGAGAGAAAGGACAAAGGCTTCTGGGTCCCTTTGGCCTTCATCCTACTCGGCAGGTGCAGATGTGGGTTTAGGGTGAACAGACCTGCGTTTTGATCTCATGGTTTCCAGTTCCTAGCTGGGTGACCTTGGATAAATTATTCCACGTGTGCAAGCCTGTTTCCTCTCCCTCGGCACGGTGCTGGGTTTGAGTAACGTAATGCCTGCGAGCCCTCGGCCTGGCTTCTGGTGCACTGTACTCCCTTGGCTACAGCACGGCTCTGCAGGGGTGTTTGGGTCCAGCTCTGACAGGCACATGCTGTCAAGGCTGGACCCAGGCTTTACTTCTGGCCAAACTGGAAGGTGCAGGGGCCCAAACTGGGCTCCTCCTTTCTTTCTGCTGCCCCTCTTCTTCCTGCTCCCCTTTGATGCCACCAACAAAGCTGCCTTGGTCATGACATTCCCTGGCCCGACAGCTTGTTTTGTTAAGGTCACACACTCTTTGGGTCTCCCAAGGTGAGCATCAGCAAGCCTGCTACACTGGGCTCCTCTCCCAGGCAAGGCCGTGAATTTTGTCCACTAGAACTTGGCCGTGCTCTCCTGGCTGCCTGCCCTGGGGGCGCCTGGCTGGCTCACCTCTCTGCCCTCAGCACTCAACCCCAGCCCAGGGCATTTCAAACAGTCCATTTTAATGATGTATTGGGATAGAATGGTCTTCCTTCTTTCTGATCAGAAAGAGTGATCCTGAAGGTAGAAATGTCTGGCCAGGGCGCCTGGGTGGCTCAGTAGGTTAAAGCCTCTGCTTTCGGCTCAGGTCATGATCTCAGGGTCCTGGGATCGAGGCCCGCATCGGGCTCCCTGCTCGGCGGGGAGCCTGCTTCCTCCTCTCTCTCTGCCTGCCTCTGCGTACTTGTAATCTCTCTCTGTGTGTCAAATAAATAAATAAAATCTTTAAAAAAAAAAAAAAAAAGAAATGTCTGGCCAGCTCCAGGGGTGTAAAAGGAGATTCCCTTTGGTAAAGACCCTAATGCCCTTGAAATTAGGGAAGGGTCTATGTGACAGGCCTTTGCTGTGAGGCACGAGGGGGAGGGTTTGCTGTTTTGTTGGGGAGGTACGTTTTTGACCTCAGAAAATGTCAGTCGAGGCTGTGGACTGGGGCAGGAGGGAGAAAGGGACTTGTTAGACCCAGACCAGGACCTTCTCTCAGAGACCAGAGAGGAATTCTTTGGTGAAAACAAGCCATTCTCAATGCCAGGGAAGGAGTTCTTTGTCTCCGTGGTAGGCAGAGAAGTAGGATGTAGGATGGATGCCAGCAAGAAATATAAATTTCCCAGGGGAGGAAGCAGACCAGCTGAAGGAAATCAGCATTTTTTCCAGAAAACCATGATGGCAGTACCAAAGGCCAGCCCAGCTGCCACCATCCGAATCCTTTGGAGCCTATTACCTGGTCCAAAGTCCCCAAGTCTGGGGTGCTTGTATTATCAGGGTAATGGAACACAAATGTGTGTGTTTTCCTGCATAATTACAGCTCTCACAGCGTGGACCTAAATAGTGACTCCAAAGGCAGACCCACGGGGCTTCAGGGACTATCCACGTGGAAGGCGATGTTTCAGAGGCTTTGGCAGGAAGGCTGAAGTTCAGTGCTGCTTGTGGTAACTCAGACTCGCGTCTGCCTTGTGCTCTGAGGGCCACAGGGTGTTGGTTCTGAATTCGTACACCTGCCCGGTTGCCCTGTGGAGGAGGCAGTAGAGGCTTGCCTGAAAGGTGGGGGACAAGGATCTGTGGCTTGGAGCAGTCAAGACCTGCCAAAGGGAAGCTTCTTGCATCTGCATCCGGAAACAGTGCCCGCCAGGAAAGTGGACAGCAAGACCCTTGGCCCAGGGGCACCTGTTTCTCTGATTCAGACGCCCGAGCCGGCCAGGAGCTCATAAAGCATCTAGTCTAACCCCTTCATCCCACAGGCCAGGAAAGCAATCTGGAGCTGTTGAATGACTGGCCATTGGAATTTCAGCAGGCATTTTAAACACCTCCCATCCCTTAGAACAGGATCAGCATCCCCAAACGCCACTGAGCTTATTAGGTAAGCCACAATTTGGGACAGTTTAGGGTTGAAACTAGAATCCAGGCTATAAAAAAATGGCCACCAGGAAAAACAAAACAAAACAAACAACAAAACTAATACCATAAACAAAATGAAATGAAAAACTGGGGAGAATATTTGCAACTCATCATGCTGGGAAAGAGTGAATTTCTTTAATATATAAGGAGCCTTTATAAATGAGTAAGAAAAGAACCAACAACTCAACGGAAAATTTATCCAGGAATGGGCATCATTTACAGTAAAGGAGGTTCAAACGGCCCTTAAAACATTTGCAGAGTTGCTCAAGTTGATGCATAACAGCAGAAATACACATTTAAAATATGAGACACTGCTTTTTACCCAACCAATTGGCAAAGGTCAAAAAGGTCTACATCGCCTAGTGCCGGCCTAGGCTGTGGGAAAACAGACACTTTTATATGATGTTGTTGTAAGCGTAAATTGATAAAATCTCTATGAAGGGTAATTTGATAATAACTATCAAAGTGAAAAATGCACGTTCCTTTTCACCTCCAGGAATCTCTCCTATAAATACATTAGCAGACTTGCAAAGTGAGCAGATACAAGGCCTATCAGTCAAACATTGGCGACAACAAAGAAGTTAGAGTCAAACAATTAAGAGCCTACTTCCATAGAGGGATTCTTAGATAAATTATGGTATATCCAGATAATAAAATACTACACAGCCACTAAAAAGAATGAGCCAATACTCTGGGTGGATATGGAATAATCCTTAATGCATCTTGTTATGTGACCAAAGTAATTGCAGAATACATGCAACCATTTGCATGAATGGTAATATATATATATGCATATCTGTATCTATATATGTATTTATGTATATATAATAGTGATATATATGTATATATATATATACCCACACACATATTTGAAATTGCTTTTATGTGCACAGGTTCTCTTTGGAAGAATACACCCAAAATCGCCGTGGTGACCTCTGGGAAGGGAAAGTGGGTAGCCCTCAGCACAAGTCTTGGCTGAACACACGACTGGGATGGAGTGGAAGGAAGTTTTCACTGCATGCTTTTTTGTTTCTTTTGAATTTTGTTTCATGTGTGTCTATTCCTGGTTTTAAAAAAATGACAAACAGTGAATTCAGCTACAGAAGATACAGAGAGGAGGGTCTCAGGGCCAATTTCACCTATCATGACAATTCCACCTGGCTGACTGTGACCTTGGTGGGGCGCAGACCAGAGAGTGAGGCTGTGTCTGGGACAGATTCAGCTGTGGGCTAGAGTAGGCCTGGGGTGGGGAGGAGCTAGGCTGACTCAGAAAGTGTCCAGTACATTGGAATCAAAATGGAGCATTTGAAATGCCTGTGATCTTGAAGACAAATGGCTAGTTGGGTCAGATGGCCAGCCCATTTCCAAGTATCTGTCTGACTTTTGCTCCTCGCAATCCAGGGAGAGTAAGGTCTGTGAGGATAGGGATGGTTGGGTCACCTTTGGCGGGTCCTGGGGTGACCTGCGGTGGCCCGCCTGAGTAGTGCTGAGCCCCAGTATGCACTGGTGATGAAGTCAGCTGGCTTTTGAGCTCTGTGGGTATTACCAGACGCTGCTCTATTCTCTGAGGTGAGATCTACCCTGGGAACCGGTGGTAGAGCAGAAAGAACACAGCGTTTGGAGTCATGCTGATCTGGCTTTGGGTGTGGACTCCACAAACAGGAAGATTATAGTGTTAAATTAATTAAACAAGGGGACTCTAATGTCACTGTGGCCTACACAAGGAAACCCAAATCTAAGCCTGTAAATGTCTCAGGGTTATGAAATCAAAATGCGAAGGACAGCCCATCGGAGACAGCCAGCTGGGGTTCAGCTATAGTCAACCAGTTTCCTTTCTTTGCTCTGGCATTTTCTCTTTATAAATCTTTCCCTGAGCTCCTGGAGGCAGAGCCCTCCTCACCACTTTTGGTTTGGTGCTGCCCAATGTGAATCCATGTTCGCTCAAATCATCTGTTCAACATTTTCATATGCACCAGTTTATCTTTTAATAATAGATAGGAACAGGATCCTTAAGCTTTTGGAGTCTCCGCTTCCCATCGGCAAAATGGGGATGATCTTATCCGCTCCACAGGGATGTCATTTGGTCTGATGCGAGTGAGGATATTGTACCCGGAGTCTCAGCGCCTCCCAGACGCCCCTGTGGCCTGGTGCAGGTGACATTCTTGGACCACGGCAGATGGCTACATTAATTAACGGGCTCTAAGCAGGTGACCTAGGTTGGAATCCTGGTTGTGCAAATTATAAGCTGTGAGATTTAGGATAAATTACTTAACCTCTCTGTGTTATATAACCTGTAAAACTGGGATACTAATAGTACCTAGTTCACCTAAAGTCGTTGTGAGCATTAAAATTGAGAAATAACTTGTTCCATAAAGTACGTAGCACCTAGCCCAACTTGGAATCATCAGTCAAGAATATTAGCTGTTGTTCTTATTATGAGTACATAATAAATTTGGAATACATATTTGGAACAACTGGATAAACCTAGTCAGTCAATGACTGATCTTAGACGTTTACCTATCAAGGAATGCCCGGGTGGCTCGGTCAGTTAGGTATCTGATTCTTGATTTTGGCTCAGGTTGGGATCACAGAGACCCCAGACCCCCAGAAACAGGCTCTGTCCTCAGCAAGGAGTCTACTTCCCTGCCTCTCCCTCTCCCTCTGCCTCCTCACCTCCTAGGTCTCTCTCTCTCTCTTTCAAATAAATTAATTAATTAAAAAAAGTTTAGTTATCAGGTTGAACTTTTTCTTTTCCCTGGACACATAGTAGGAGATGCTGGAATTGGCATCCTCAGTGTGGGCAGCTTACATTTTCCAGAGATACAGATCACGCAAATGGGCAAAACACACCCAATTAGACTCACCGTGAAACTGCATCCCATCTGGCAGGGCTCATGTGGGACCAGGTCAGGGAGGCATCACGAAGGGGCTTATTTCAAAGAAATAAAAATTGCCAAGCCCTGCTGTTCAGGGAGAAACACATGGCATTTAGAGTGGTCTTTGAAGGAAATGGACCTGAAATTCATAAGACCTTGGTGGAGGGTAGAGGCAGGGTCTGCCTCAAGGGAGGAAGCTGGAGTTTTTCCCAGGTTCTGAGTTCAAGGAAAGGAGAGGCCGTGTTTGGGAAGCTGCAGTATTTTTGGCTTTCTTTCCGGGAAAGGAACATATGGGGGGTTGGTAGTGAGGGAAGGCTAGTGGAGGCAAAAAAAACCTCTAGACAGAACAATTGGAAGGGTGTAGGCTATTGCACAGGCTCGAGAAACTGGCTTGGAGGGGGCTTAGCATAGCGAAGAACTCCACAGAGGTCCGAGGACACAGTGGAACCGATTATTGAAGTCATGTCAGAATGGAGATTTGTTGGAGGGATTTAATAGCAACAGTAATTCACGAGGTGCCTCCTCCCACATTAGATGACACATCCCTGCAGCAGCAGTAGTGAGGAGTCCCAGTAATCGGGACATGAGGGGAGTGGGAGGGAAAAGGGCTCAATGCAGGGTGCATATATTCACTTATAAAATAAGCCAAACAACACATCCTACAGAAGGGATACCTGGGCCCCGCCAGGGCCTCCTGCCTCCCTGACATTTTAGCAGAACTTTGTGTAATTGATTGCTTTTTGATTCAGGAGTTTCCTGAAGTGTGTTCCCATCCTATGGCTGGGCCAGGCTGAAGCTCAAGGTGGGGGGAACCCGCTGCTCTCCACGGCTTCCGAACGGAATGTTTTTGAGACAGAAGCATAGGGGCTCACGTTGGAGCACGTCCACCCTGATGTGTTGGCTAGGATAGCACGTGGGGTTCCGAAGCAAGCTGACTGACCCCTGTGTTTCATGGCTCATTCTACTGAATGAGGGTGTAATCCCAGGCCACTTTTCACGGAGGGGAGCTGCGCTGGGCCCTGTCTCTGGTCCACAGGAAAGCCTAGGACAGGGAACAACCAGCCACAGCCCTCCCCAGCCACCTGCGATCATTCCAGAAGCACCATGAATCTCAGCGCCCTTGTCACAATGAGAGAAGAAATCGAAACAGGATCTAGGTCCAAGCTGTTACTTAATTACGATTATTATTTTTCATTTCACCACCAGGAAATTTCAACCCAGGATGGCCGAAAGCAGAAGGCCGCACACCCTGGAGTCGGAAACCTATTTTGTAAGCACTTCCTCGCCGCCTCCCAAAGTTTAAATATTAATTTGCCTGTAATTGGCGGAGAAAACAAACAGGCAAATTAAAAACGCGACAAAGCTGACTTTCTCCTTCCTCGGAGCTCCCTCCCTTTTCATTTCACTGCTGCCTAGAACGGGGATATAAGACAATGGGACCCCGAGCTGGGTGGAATTCTAAGCCTGGGCTTGCCTTAAAGCTACAATATGGATTTAATTTATATGCAAATGCAAGCAATAAAAAGGCAGACACTGTAGAAATTATAGGGTTCCCCCCTCCTTTTCTTAGGAGATGTTCAAACCCTTTCTCTCCTCTTCCCACTAAGACCTAATTATTATTGGTTCCTGCTCCCTTCCCCTCTCCTCCTACCCAGTCTGGGTGTGAACTGGGTCTTTTAAGAAAAGCAATGGAAGATTGGGAATAAGAGAAGGAGCATCAGGATAATGTCACAGCCNCCCCCCTTTTTTTTTTTTTTTTTTTTTTTTTTTTGCCTGCCAGGCCCTCCTGTTGGCCAGTAGAACGCAAAACTGATCAAAGCCAGCCGGAAGCCTTAAGTAAGCCAAAATGGGGCTAAAGTATGCTAATAGAGGAGCTAAATATACTTTAATCCTGTTATAATACAAGGTAACTTGGAGGCAGGGAAAGGGCCCAGTGGCTTTGGCAGGGGGCGGAGGGGGGCTGGGGACCCCTGTGAACCCTGAATGGAAGTTGCTTCCTATTCTTTCTCTGGCTGGGGGTGGGGTGGGGGCCTTCTTCCTCAGATGCCCACATCAGCCCCGCCTGTCCCGTTTACTGAGTGTCAACAGTTGGGTGAGCAAGACTTCTCAGCCCTTAGATCAGTACCCTGTGACCCTCCACATTGAGGCCACACCATTCAGTNTTAAGGACAGAAGTGAAGGTTTTTTTTTTTTTTTTTTTTTTTTTTCAAAGTAGAGCATGGCTTAGGAGAACACTAGGCAACAGTTTTAAATTATGTCCTTACCACCACCCAGCTTGCTCTGCAGATCCTGGGGGTGGGGGGTTGTTCTATGCAAGGCCCGGCATGTCTAGCCTGGTGAAGAGCGACACGGACACACAAGCACATTTTGGGCAGCATCGAGCAGGCTTTGGAAGGGAACCAGCCTCTCTGGCCACCTTCAGAGCCGGCTTCCACCAGGCTAGTCTTGATTTTTACAGAGGATACCGGGAGTGGAAGTTGATTTGGTAACTCTAGCTGAAATAAGATCTTCGGGTACTCTGTTTCCCACCTCTGGGCTCTGGGCCTTGGACGCTTATTCCAGAATCAGGGACGCATTTCCTGGGCCAGGTCCCCTTTGGAAGAACCAGTATCCAGGCCTCCCTCCCCTGCCCCTGAGGACCTCAGAGGGCACCAATGCGGTTTTGCAGTCCCCAATCACCACTGGTATCAGAAGATTGAAAACAAAAGTGGCAATGAGGCCTACCTCCCACCCAGTCTGGAAGTCTGAAGGGTGGGGTGGGGAGGGGGCCCACGGTCCCAGATACCTCTCTGTTAAGTACAAATTACATACTGGATATGTTAAGTTGTAATGGTGTATTTTGCTTCTGACTTAGTTTCGTGAGAATGCCAGTACTTCGTCCCAAATGCTGAGTGCGTGACATATGCAAACAAAAAGAATTCAATCCCCATGGAGTATGTTTTGTTTGAATTCAGGCCCAGTTTTCCCTTTCTTTCTTTTTCTTTTTCTTTCTTTCTTTCTTTCTTTCTTTCTTTCTTTCTTTCTTTCTTTCTTTCTTTCTTTCTTTCTTTTTCCTTCCTCCCTTTCCTCCTCCTTCCTTCCCTTCCCTTCCCCTTCCTTCCTTCCTTCCTTCCTTCCTTCCTTCTCTCTCTCCTTCCTTCCTTCTTCTTCTTTCTTATCTTCTTATTCCTTCTCTTTTTCACTCAGTGGCTCTTACTCTCTTCCCTCCTCCCTGCTCCCCGCCCCTCCTCAAGTCCCCACGTAGATGCTCTGAGTGGCAGAACACTTCTGCTTCCAACACACTGTGCTTTGGGGGCGTTGGCTAATGAAGTTGGCCAGAATGTGTATGATTGATTCTGTCTTGAAAACCTGACACTGAACAAAGAGATCATTTCTATAGCTGCCCTCCCTCCCCCCGCACTGGGCCTCCATATCCTGGTCTGTAAGGTGAGGGGTTGTACCAGGTGTTTCCTGAGCTTCCTAGAAGCCTCTGATTGTCCAGGTGGCTGTCTGTCCCCAGCCTCTGCTGCATGTGTACTCTGGAGTCTGGGAGGGCTGGTGACACAGTAGGTGTGGAGTGTGCATGGAATGCATCACCCAGATGTCACAGGGAGGGGCCTGGTACACCAGCGTCACCCAGTGCAAAGAGAACCCACAGACAACTTAAGAGAGACTGAGTTTTGATCCTGGCTGTACCACTTCCTGGCACTGAGATTTGGGGCAAATGATGAAACTCTTCACACTTGAGTTTCTTAATCTGCAAAGTGGGGGTTTTGAGGATGTCATGAGCTGATACCTGTGATGTGCTTAATAGGGTTAATAGGGCCACCCCCCCTTTTGTAAAGATTGTATTTATTTAGTTGACAGAGAGATAGGGAGAGCAGGAGCACAAGCAGGGGGAGTGGAGAGAGAGAAGCAAGCCTCCCGCCAAGCAGGGAGCCTCATATGGGGCTGGATCCCAGGACCCTGGGATCATGACCTGAGCCAAAGGCAGACGCTTAATGACTGAGCCTCCCAGGCGCCCCTAATAGGGCCCTTAGAACATGGTAAGTACCTCTTGAAAGTTGTCTTTACTACTCCAAGACTTAGAACGTTGCTACTCCCCTGTACCCAGAGGAAAAGTCCCCTTCTGCCCTTTTACGGTTTCAGCAAGGGTCAGATGCATAATCTGCCTGGAGCCAGTTCTCAGGGATCCTTTGTTCCCAGTGTGTTTTTCTGCCAAGTTCAAGGGCTTCGGTGTTGCTCAGATCTGGCTTCAGGTTGGATGCTGAGGTCCTTGGTCCTGAGGCGGGTCTAAAGCTCTCCTCTCACATTCTCCTTCTCTTGGTTCTGGTTTTCCTCTCACATATCTTCCTGGAGTCCTGGCGTACGGCCTCGATGAGCATACAGAGAAAATAAAAACTATTTGCAAATGTCCCATCTGGCCAAGACTTTCTATTTCTCGCTTGAGTAGAACCCCCACCCCCACCCCCAACAACGCATCTTGAGGCCTGACTCATCACTTCTGTTTTTGCAACAACTCATAAACTGGTTTTAATTATACGGTGCTTTTCCAAATAAACAACCCTACCGAAAGAGAAAACAACCTCTGATTTTTGTTGCATTAAGTGAGGAACGATCCCAGCAACACGATCGCTGACGAGTCAGTGACCGGAGGCTTCTAGTGCTGTCTTTGTGCTCCCACCTGCCCTCCCCGGACGGAAGCAACAAGGACATAGGGGGGACGACCAGAAAAACCCAAAACAGAATTTCAGGACAGGACTCCAGATCCCCACTGAAATTCGGGAGTTATTTTGGTAGCAGGTTTGCCGGGGGAAAAACACGGGGCAAAGATCTTTGTCTCCGTCATAAACAAACACAATATTATTTTGACTATAGTATGAGCCACGAAGCGCCCTCTGCTTGACTTCCAGACGGATCGCCGCTGCCCACGTATGAGTAGTGGCAGCCGATTTCTGAGCAATTCCTCTTCTTCCTTTATTTAAACGCTTTATGTTCCACACATTCATTAACATTTCCCTGCATGTCTCATTATTATCTCATCAAACATTTATTATTACTTCAAGATAGATAATTAAAATTTTATACAGTTATTCTCTCTGTATGACAATCCCATGAATTTCGGATTTCCCCGCCCTCCCCAGAACTCATCTGCACCCTCACAATCAGGCCGTAAAACTCATAAACTTTCAATTCACCGGGCGGAAAGCAGAGGAACAAAATCTAAAATTCATTTTGAATGGGGAGTTTGGTTTCCTGAATAATGACTCAGTTATGGCAGTTGTGAAAGAATCAGAGAAAGAGGTCTCGCAGGACAATCCTTGCTCTTCATCAACGAAATAACTAGTCTCCATTGATAACATTACGAGGTAGACAAACAATGTCGGAGAGTGATTTTTAAGGCCAGAAGTGGATTTGTTAGAAACGACTCCCAGACAGCAAATGCAATAAACTCCCAAAGATTAGCACAGAATTACTGTCTTTCCAGGATGCATATTACATTTAGGATTAAGAAATTTTCATATGGATTATATATCACACATATTGCACAGAGCACAGACATATCGAATTCATTGCAACCAGGGTGAGATTTTTTTTTCACTGGAATTTAAGAATGTAGGTTGGGTTTTCGGCTACTTACAGCTCGGAAGAGAATTTCCGGGTGGGAGGAACGTCCAGCCTTAACAAGCCCTTGGTCTCTTGCTTTTCATGTGCCGTTTCCCTGCCTAGACCAAGCGCAAGCAGAAAAGTCATCTGAGACCAAACCCGGCCCTGAGGGGCTTGACATGCAATTTCTGAAATTGCTTGAATTCGGTTTTGGAGCTATAAATCTTACTGTTGCACCGAAAAATAATCAGTGCCAACCTCTGGGAAATTCAAACTGTCTCGCATTTCTTCTTTAAACATGCAAACCGGGGAGATGTCAGTTTCGTCCGTCCAGTTAATTAAACAGGTTTATGCTCCTTAATTTGGGAAAAACACGAAGGCTATCCTTTCATTGCCTATCACCCCGATCCAAAGAAGGAGAAGGTGATGGGTTGGGGACCCGTGTCTTCTAAACTTTTTAAAAGCGTGGTCTAAAAAGCATCACTTGGCAAGCAACCATTTCGCCCCACTTTGGGGCTTTTCACTCATAGCTGGTTCAGATTTCGGCATCGCTCACAGGAGAAGGTTTGCTGGGCTCTCCTGCAGTGTGGGTGAAGGAGCAGATGGGGAAGGGACAGCCCGGGGTTCTGAGCTGGGGTATACGCTGGAGAGCTCGTCTTTTTAATAGGCACTCGGCTGCTTAGCCCCTGTGTGCGGATCCATAGGTCCGCCCTGGGACACACGGCCAGTGCCACCGCTGGCCTCTGATCGATGCCCACTGACTGACACCCAGTCTCTCCCTTCTCCTGGACCATCCACATGTTCTCAGTCAGGGGCAACCGCACAACTCAGCTGCCAGAATTTATTAACATATAAAACAGGCCTGGCATGTCAAGAAAGAATGGTCCTTGCCTTCAGGGAACTTTAATTCATTAATGTTTGTGGTGTTTTCCCCGTGCGCTGAGCAAAGAAAACAGGGCACAATATGGACAGACGTTCCCTGACTTAGGATGGTCCAGTTAAAGGTTTTACCCAGGCCAGTGGAAACTCTACTTGGATGACTGAATTTGGGTCTTTTCTGGGGCTATCCGGTGCTCTCTTGTATAGGGCAGCGAGCCTCAGTGCCCGCCTGGCCAGGCGATCCCCAGGACAAACAGCCGGTACACTTCAAACTACTCTGTACCCCGATACCTGTCTCACGTGCAGTAAGGTATCCAATCAATGACCTGGGATGTGCAGCCCTTTTTTTATAAAATAGGCTGTATTAGATGATTTTGCCCTGCTGAAGGCTAACATAAAGTGTTCTGAGGACGTTTAAGGTAGGCGAGGTTAAGCTGTGATGTTTGGTAGGCGGGGTATAGTTAATATATCTTTGGCTTAACCGTGTTTTCAACTTACGAGGGGTTTGGGGGGCGTGTATCTACCCTGTAAGCATCGAGGAAGCTCCATGCAGGCAGAATACAATTTGGTCTCAAAGCGTTTGGTGTAGATGGTGACCATAAGAGGTCTGAGGGGTTTGGAAGGCTTAGGGGTGGCTTCAGGGTGGGGGCTGGTGTGAAAAGCGAGTGGGGAGGGAACAGTGGGTAGACTTTCAAGAAGCTTGAGCATGCTTGATGTTAGGGCACCCAGGGGTCTGGTTACACCTTTATCAAATCCTCATTGGGCCTCTATAGGATAAACAAAGCACCAGGTTAACCGATGTGAAGCTAGTCCCCAGATATCTTCTGAGTAATATAAACACTCTGGGAGGGGAGGGGGCGGGGTGGGGAGCAGGATGTGATTCATCTTTGTTAACTTCCACCCTGACTCCTTAGGGGGCACTGCGCTCAAAAACTACACTTGTAAATAAATTGAAATCCGTATCTGTCCTTCCAGATGTTCTTTGTTTGCAAAAGACTATTGAACCTTCCCCCCCCCCGCCTTAGGTGTTTTTTAGGTCCTTCCCCGTTTTCCACTAATTAGAAGGCCTTCCTCTAATTCCTCTAGAATTAGAATTCTGCTAATTCTAGAGTCTTTCCTTTAGGATGCTGAGATCTTGGGTCCCAGTGCACTTCCTGTCCTCTCAATACACGAGCATCATCTGAGGGTCCCTTGGGCCTACCGAGGTGTGAGGCTTGTTTGGGTGGGGTGGAGGCACAAGGGAGGTATCTGCCCTCCAAAGCTTGACCCTTGATTAGGAAGGTAAGAACTAAAACTCTTTGGTGTGTAGTGATGTCATTGTCACGGGGAACCTGTGAGGTCCGGTGTTGTATTGTCACCGTCTTGGAGAGGGGAAAAGTGAGTCCCAGGACGGTTGTGAAGCTGTCAAAGTCACCCAGTTAGTGGGTGAGCAACCCAGCTCCCTCCTCCAGAGCTTGAGAGGGGCACCCAGGGCGCTGTGTTTCCGTGTCTGTCCGGGGCAAAGATCACGTTTAGCTGGTCTGCGCACACCTGGCAGAAATGACTTTAGTAAGGATGGGTTGGATCACAGAACGACTCTCCCATGAGGATGAGGGCTGGTGGAACAGCATCTAGAGGCTCATCTGTGACAAGAACAGACCAGCAAACAACAGGATAACCTAACACCAGTGCCGTGCTTAGTTTTTACTTTGCATTTCTCCTTCATTGTCTCCCCGCTGCGGGGAGACTATTGACCAGTCGGTGAGAAATGTGCTCCTTTGCGTGACCAGACACAGCCTAACATGGAGCAAATCTGAGCTCACCCTCACCCCTAGCCCCGTTAAATTGGTTTGATCAGCCTGGTGGCCTGGAATGTCTGAAGTCTTGCAAAAGACACAGGCGTGTTTGTTGGTGGGTCTCACACGCACTCCCATATTTGACATGACTCAACAGTTGCAAGCCTATCTCTGTCTGCTTCTTGTACGCCTCCTCACCCCCTGTCCCGCTGCCCAGCCCCCACCATCATTGCCACCAACATAGCAGAGGGAATATATCAGATTGACCCTTTTATTTTTTATTTTTTTTAAAAGCTTTTATTTATTTGTTTATTTGAGAGAGTGAGCGCAAGCAGGGAGGAGGGGCAGAGGGAAAGGAAGAAGCAGGCTCCGTATGGAACAGGGAGCCCGATGTGGGGCTCGATCCCGGGACCCTGGGATCATGACCTGAGCCGAAGGCAGACCCTCAACCAACTGAACCATCCAGGCGCCCCCAGACTGACCCTTTTAAACATCATTTAATACTGAACAAAATCCTGATTTTAATGATGGAGTGAGTGAGGGTCTACATCTTAGAAGAGTCAAAAGTGCTACACAAATGCAAGGTGGGGTCAAGGGCCAGTCTGGCCTAGGAGCGAGTAGGGCAGGCCTGGGTTCAAAATCCCAGAGGTGTGACTTTGGACAAGTCACTGAACTGCTCTTCGATTTCTGCATCCTTTTTAGAAATGAAGTGAAATAATTGGTGCAGAGCACTTCACTTAGGATGGAGGGGGCCCTCCATCGAGGGTAGCTGTTGCTGTTCACATTTCTGGCTCCTACGTCCATCTCAGGGTGTTCATCCAGCACTCTCGACCAAGAACACTCCACTGTCCCAATATTCACTGGATCCTGACATCCTCTGGTGCCGTGACAAAGGTCTGGAATAGGGGTTAGTGTTGTCTGAAACAAGGCCAGGAAGGTATTGTCAAGGAGTGAGGGGCTGGATTGGGAGGCAGTAGAGAGTGGTGGGGTCTGTGGCAAACCTCAAAGGGTGACTGTGACTGCTCTAGCCAATTCCAGGTATAAATGTGGCCCAAAGCCCCAGATTTTTCAAAAAAGTCAGACTTTTTCTCTTTTAGTGTGAGATTAGTTGGTAAGGGCTTACTTAATATCTTCTGAAAATACGGTTCAGGCCAACTCTGTGTGGGCCAAACCAGACATGCCTGTAGACCAGATGCAGGCCTCCAGGGTACGACCTCTGGCTCAGAAAGCCTGCCCTCAGAGAGGCCCGAGGTTAGGTAGAACCCAGAAAGGCAGAAGCTACTAGGCACTTTATCTTGTGGGAAGTGTTGTGAAAGTCTAGGCGGGCTCTCCTAAGAACATGGAGATCATTAAATGAGTGTCTAGCTCAGGGCCCGGCAGCTAATAGGAATTCAGTATTGTTAGGGTTATATGTTCTAAAGTGCATATCTCCCAGGATCACTTAGATGAGTAAGTGATAGCTTTGGGAGCCATGTCAATTCAATTTCCAGTCCCCATTTTAGAGTTAATATCTTTTGTATAATCTTAGGGGCATCATTATGGTTTTCTGGGTACAATCCATTTCTCTTAATATATTTTGCATTTTTATTTGCTATTGGTATAATTATCCTTAAGGCATTTTAGTACTAGAAAGGCCTTTAGGAATAACCTAGTTCCCACTCCCTATTTCACACAAAAGGAGCCCCAACATTCCAGAAAAGTTGAGTGGTTTGCCCAAGGTCCCACAAGAAGGTTGCTTGGACTTCTGCCTTGGTTCTGGATGAATCTGAGATTCCAGCTCTGTCTTTGGTTAGTCCAGGGACAGGCCAAGGGATTGTCTGACAAGGACCAGATGGGAAACATCACCCTGTCTGGTTCTGGGGACTGGTGGGTGGTTCACACCACTAGTCGTGACCTGAGTAATGGGGCCTGACCCATGGGGGGGTTTAGAAATTGGGGGTGAGAGGGAAGGAAGGGGAGCTGGAAGGAACAGTATGGAGGGGAATTGCAGCCCTGGGAAGAAAGGGTCTCTGACTCTTGGAAAGTCCCTGACTCCCTGACCTGGCTTGGCTTGATTTTCCTCCACCTCCTCCTATCCCACACCGCATGACAATGGGTTATTATCTTCATTGTCTGTCTCTTCCCAGTAGAATGTAAGGTCCATGAGGGCAGAGTGCTTTATTTTGGTTGCTGCTGAATCCCACATGCTCAGCATAGGGCCTGGAGCAGAGTTAGCCCCTACAGTGTTTGTTGAATGAATAACTGTGGCAATGTGCATACACACGGGAGTGGTCATATTTGTCTCCATCCTTCAAGCACGGCAGGGAAGGGAGCAGTCACACAGCTCTGTTTATGCTTGGTGGCTTAGGCAGCTTACCCTCAGTGACACTGCTAGAAAGTTCTTGGTAGCCCAGACCCAGAAACCAGTCCCCCAATTCAAAGCATGGGGTACCATCCCCTCATCCCCACATGTATAAAGTCCACAGTCTGGACAATACAACTCTTGACTGCTGCTTCTGTGCTTAGGGGTGGAAAGGAAGCTTTGAGCTAAAAGCTTGCAATTTAAGAAAAAAATCATCAGAGATTCATGCATAGAGTATCACATTGCTCTGACTTGGAGTGGTTGATACTGAGACGAAGATTCTCATATTTGAAATAAAAACGATCCCACTTTTATCCCCAAAACTTTGTCCAAGGTCACGCTCCAGATGGAAAGCAGGAAGTGTTTTCCGAATTGAAGGAAATGAGGTGAAAGCGTGAATCCCAAAGCTGGCACCCAGACTTGGAGAGCTCCCAGGAAATCAGAGGGCTCATCCTATTCATAGAATTATGGACTCACAGGGCTTAGAGCTGAATGGACCTTAGAAATACCATCTAGCTCCATGTTTCCTGAAGAGTGGGGCATATACTCTGGCTAATGAGAATATAAGCATTTTGTATTTTCATGATTACATTTTTATTTTAATGTGCAGTAGACAGAGATAACGATTTCATCGGTACCTGATTTCAGGCCACTGTTTTAGGATACATTAGCTGGGAGAAAAGTGAGTTATTAAAAAAAGAAGTATTAGGTTTAATTTTGAGAAAGTGGCAAAAATCCTGTTGGCCTGTAAATGCTTGAAGTTTGGGAAACATAATTTTGTAGTCAAGGAAAAAAAAACCCGGTAATAGCCTTCACAAGGTCATTAAACAAATTGCTGGCAAAGCTATGATTTGAGTGCCAGTCTTCAGGCTCCCCGGTCAATGGAAGTCCCAGGAGGGGCAGCATCTTCCCAGGTTCCCCGACTACTATATTCATCCTTTCCCATCCACTACTGCTCTGTCGTCCCCCCGCTCAACAGATGTTTCCTGGGCAGCCGCGGCCAGGTACTGGGTGGGATTCAGAAGCGGTGGGAGGATTACGTCATTCTCTCTGTCCCCACGGAGCCTTCGTCCGTCCGTCCGCGCAGCGAGGCACTCACATGAATCTGGAGCGAATGCCACACGCTTTTGATCAGACATCCTTAGTCCTCCGTTATGATCACTTATTTATCAACAAGATGCACCTCTTTCTGTCCCACTGTTACATTCAGGATAAAGTATGCACAAAAGAAACACGTAAGTGTGCTAAAAATAAAGCAAGTGGCACTTTAAAATGTTGAGATATTTGATTTATCAGTAGGACCATAGAAACTAAATAGAAAAAAGGGAATACAAAGGAAACTACTGTAGAAGAACAAGTGGGTGAGCTGAAGGGATATTAAGTAATGCTTCTTGGTTTTTAAAAAAATTAATTTTATTTGTTATAGCAAAGAAGACTTTTTGTCTTCACTCCGAATTGTCAGGAGCTTTAGAAAAATAGATTGGAATATGTTTTAAGGTCGGTTTAACCCTTTATAATAGGCCATTGAATTCAAAGTCCTGGTTCCGTTTTAATTAATTAATTAAATTTTTAATGCTTAGTTTTAATGGTTATCAGAGCTGAAAAAAAAAAGAGGCTTTACGAAGACACAGAGATCCAAATGGAAGAAATGCAATGCTGGCTGTACTTACTAAATCAAGATGCTCATATAAAAAAGATTCCACCCTGCAATTACACAAAGGTTTGTAGTGAAATTCATCTAGTCAGCTAGTCAGCTTCCATCTTCCATAACGTCAATTCTTGTAAGCTAATCAGAAGTTATATTTTTAACAAATGGGTTCAAGATCCACTGACGCTTCTCTTTGGGAAAATTTTTAAATAGGTTAGGAATTGTTTCCAAGTTTTTAAAGAGTGCAGATAAGAGGGCTTTTTCAAGAAAAGGGATTATATATATTAGCTCAGAGAACAAAATCATGAAACTAAGGGAACATTTTCAAACATCCGTGCTAAAGGTCCTTTACTATAGCACACTAGACTTTGGCAAAACAGTTATTTATCACTTTTTTAAGATACTACTTTTATCTGGAAAGGATATGTTTTTAAGAAACTAAGGATATTCCGGCTGTTACACTACAATAGCTAGTTTCATCACAGAAAACTCCAACAAATATAGAGCACATATTTTTTTATCCAAGAAAAATGTATAATTCATCTTAAAATTGATCACCTTTTTAAAAAAGATTTAATTATTTCTTAGAGAGAGTGAGCACAAGCAGGGGGAGGGACACATAGAAAGGGAGAGAGAGAATTTCAAGCAGACTCCTTGCTGACCACAGAGCCTGACCCTGGGGCTCGATCTCACCACCCTGAGATCAGGACCTGAGCCAAAATCAAGAGTCAGACGCTTAACCAACTTCAGCCACCCAAGCTCCCCAAAACTGATCACCTTTTAAAAACTAGTTTGCCATGAGAAAACCTACAGTCCTTGTATGGTGCAAAAGAGTCTCATGGTCACTCCACATCATATTACAAAATGTTGTAAACATTCTACTACTTAGGCTAATGTCATCTGTAACTCCCACACAGACTGTAGGCCTCATGAGATGCTGCTGAAGCAGTCTGAGGAGTGCGGAGGCCACTGTCATCCCCATCACACTATAGATCAGTCACAATCCCCTCTCAGTTCCCCACCTACCACATTGCATATGAGGCTCTGACTTAATGACCCAGCGAGGGCAATGGGTATGAAACCCTGAATTCTGTATTTGTAAACTTGTGCTACTTTTTAGACACAGAATAAACACAAGTAGATTTCTTACTTCTTGTCCACACATCCTACACTGGAGGTGATTAAATTGTAGAAAGATCCAGAATTGCAGAATTATGTGCCATAGACTTTAAGGCAGGTGGGCTGAGAAGTCAGGTAGGCATCATTGAGGGGGTGGGCCAGGCTGGGCACTGGATGAGTGAGGGGCTTTGGGAGTGGGAGGGAAGCTGATCAGGGTATATGTGGAAGGACATCCCAGGCAGCCTTCTGGGAAGGTGTGCGCTCGCCTTTGGCCTTGCCTCTTAGCAGAGACTGACAGGCTGACCCAAAGCCAAGAAGCCCATCTCTTCTGACAAAGGGTAAGCTGGAGCTGCCCAATATGGGGCTGGGGGTGGTTGGCTGGGGTTGGCACTCCTCTGATTCCTGGTGGAACCACTGCCCATCCCCACCCTTGTCCATCATTGCCTTGCCATCATTATGTCCTGGCTTCTTGGGAGCAGTCCAGCCACTCTGACCAGTCCAATCCATAATTCCTTCAGAAGCCATTGCCCTGAGGCTCTTTTGTCTACATTGGGCACCTTAAGTTTGGCCAACCCTGAAAGCAGCAGCTCTCACAGATATCAGCCCTTAAAGTGAAGGATCAAAAACTGTAGGCCACAGTAATGTAAAGACATTTCCTGCCATGCTTCCTAAAAGCATGGCCAGATGCTCCCCTGTTGGCCGTGGAGGGACTCCCTCCATGTGGGTGTCTGCAGAGGCACTAAGAGCTCTGTCCCTTGTCCAGTCCCAGGCCCTGGGACCCAGTGTGCCCTCGAGCTCTCCTGCTAATTCCCATCACCACAACTTTGGTTTGGGAGACACTGCTACTCCTCTTTCAATCTTAGGCCCAAACTTAGAAAATACCTTCCTTTCTTATCCCATAACAAGGTCAGAAAGTTTGAGGTTCAAGGCTCTAGAATTTCCATGTAGCCAATTAAAGCCAATTAAATCCATCCACTGTTTGCAGGTCTGGGGAATAAACTTCAGAGGACATGGCTTATAGGTATAATCATCTTTGTGGGTGCATGCCTCTTTAGCACCCAGGAAATACATCTAGACTCCTCGATTCCTCAAAGTCCCAAGTTCAAGGCAGTGAAACCCTAGACGTAGAGAAACACGTATGGCCAGTCTTGTTGGTCTCATGCCAGCCTTCTGGGTTTTAGTTTTCTCTCTGCGGTTCCTTGTCTTTCCTGAAAGGTGATGCCATTTCCCAATGCTGGGCATGGCCATCCATAAAGACTTTGCTTATCTCTTTGAGCTTATAGACCATTAACTAATTAATTCAGCTAGCAAATATTTATTTTCTACCATGTGCCTGGCTCTGGGAGAAAGGCTGGATATCCAGCGGTGAAGGACACTGGCATGGTCTCTGTTCTCCATGAGTTTACAGGCCAGTGGGGGAGCTCATGTGAAGCACATGACCATACAAATGAATGTGTGATTACCAATAGGAACAGACCTACGAATTAAAAATAAGGGATCTACAGTATATGATAATAGTGGTGACGGGTGGGGACTGACCTTATCTCTGAGGAAGAGGGCTTTGAGCTGAGGCCGGAAGGAGACAATGGAGGAGGAAGAGGGTAGCAGACAGAGGAAAAAGCATGCAAGAATCTGCAGTGGAAGGGAAGCTTGGCTCAAAGACTCAGCAGCGGATCAGTGTGGCTGAGCCAGGAGCAGTTCCACTTGAAGCTGGAGAGGCAGCCACGGGCAAAGTCACAACTGACCTCGTGGGTGGTGGCAATGACTTTGGACTTCATCTTTTTTTTTTAAATTAACATATAATGTATGATTTGTTTCAGGGGTACAGGTCTGTGATTCATCAGTCTTATATAATACCCAGTGCTCATTATGGGCTTCATCTTAAAAGTGGAGAGTCACTAAAAGTCTTAAGCCCAAGGAATGCCATGATGTGAATATGTGTTAGGAAGTTCAGCCCAGCCAGCTGGATTGAGAGGAGAGAACAGGACAAGGTTAAGAACCCGATGATGATGAAGCTATCGATGCTGCTGCTGCTGAATAGGATAGTGGAGGATCTTAGAATCAGAGGAAGACAAGGGAAGAAGGAGATCTCAGTGGTATTTTGAAACCAGATAAGGTGACAGTATTGAGGCCATAGAAATTAACGAATGATATAAACCAGGGCTTCCTTTTCCTTAGAGAAGCTGTTGTTAAACTTTTACCAGTACACCGCTCTTTACAGATAACCTCTTTTGTACTAGCAAGTGGCTAAAGACTCATCCCCAGAGCCTGGCATGTTGTTGCTGGGGATCTGCCTCCCAGACAGATTTCTGGCCTCCACTGGCAATGAGTCAGTCCTTGAGTTGCCGTCAGTCCTGGATGCATGTGGCCAGGCAGTGAATATGCATTCTGAATCCATATATGTTGAATTCATATTCAACAAATATGAATAAGCTGCCACTGTCTGCCAAGGACGGTGATTAGCACAGGGGGCCACGGAAATGAAATTCATTCCATCTTTCCTCCCTAAATGAGGAGAGACAATCCTGTCCTCAGGAAACAGAGTGTCAGGCCACCATGGGAAATTCAGAAATGAAGTGCGAGTGGTGTTCTCTGGAAGGTGTGGGAGAAGAAGGATTCGTTCCAAATGAGAGGATATAGCAATGAGGATGAGGTGTTCGTGATGGGCCTTGAAGAACCAGTAGGTTTTCAGCAAGAAGAGGAAGAGAGAGAATTCTTGCCTGGGATGCAGCACAAGCAAAGGCCCAGGGGCAGGGAAGCATGAGGTATATTTAAGGACTAACAACTGATCAGTATTAAATGGGAACATTAAATGAGTGTGTGTGGTGTGTGTGTGTGTGTGTGTGTGTGGTGTAGGTGGGGGGAGTCTTAAATGTCATGCTGAGGTATTCTGATGTTGCTTGCAGGCAGTGGGGAAGCAGAGAAGGTTCTGGGCATTGACTTAGGCAGGCAGCCATATAGCTGGGGGGGGTAGACCTCTGTCAAGGAGACTGTTCCGGAACGCTGTTTGGTTCCCACACCTCTATCTGGGCTGGGGACCTTCTGTTCTGCCGGTCTCAATGCCATTCTGGTCCCCTTTAATGTCCCTGACACTCATACCATGCTCAGGCCCAGCTGGGGGGCCCCAGTCAACAATGCGCGGATGCCAAACCCAGATGGTGGATCTCTAGGTTATCACCTTGGGACCCCCAGAAGGTGGCGCTGTGCAGGCCTTCTGGGGCCTTGGACCACAGCGATGATACACCATGATGTGCAATGACATAGATCCCTGGCAGGAGTTCCCAAATGGCCATTTCTCCACGTCCCTCCTTTCTGATGCCAGAGAGGCACAGGAAAGCCTACCAGCCACGTAGGTACCGGAGGAAGAGCTTGGTGAACTGGGCTGGTTATTTCCCCTCAGTGAGCCTCAGTGTTGTCAACCATAAAAAAGAGGGCAGTAACACCAACCCCAGGGCAAACCTACAGGCTGAGGGTCACAGCATCTGTAACTGAGGTTGAGACTTTATTGATGGACCTACCCAGGTGCCAGCTGTGTGACTTGACCGCATTATTTTGCCTCCTTAAACACCAGTCTCCCAGTCAGTGGTGGTGATCACTTTCTTATAAGATGGTTTAAAAAATCCAGTGTGATACTGTTTGTAGGCGCCAGGGGACATAGTGGTCAATCCATGGTGACAGCCATTGTTGTGTTATTTGTGTTAAAGGGCTTCATCGAGGGGCCTGGCATGAAGCAGGTTCTCAGTGGACAGAAATTCAGGCCCAGAGTAGGTGCTCACTTAATGGGAGTTTTTGACGATCGTGGGCTTATCAGCACACCCCAATCTCTGCCTATCACTGGCTGGACACTGCTTGCTCCACGCTGGCCCATCAGACCACCAGAGCCCAGATCCTTCACTTGGCTCATGTTTGACACTGGCCTCCGCAGATGGGACATGCCACGTGGAGCGACAACAGACAAAAGCGAGAGCTCTGTGGAGGCATCTAAGAGGTTTCAGGAGAGGACATCATGCCCCAGCTGGTTCCTCTGAGGCCGGATGGGACTACGTGCAGCATGGTGCATGTGTTTGGCATAGAAAGGGACACTCAGTTGGCACCCCCCCACCCCCCAAGCAATGGAATGCTCCGGAACACCCTGAAAGCACCGGCCTCCCCTGTCATGTTCTTGCCAACAGTGAGGAAACCTCATGTTCTGCTGGATGGATCCTCCTTCACGTATAATGGCACAGACCCTCCCCTTTACTAGACTTCAGTCAGGCTCTTTGAGTCGTCTTTTTGACTAGGCCTTATCCTTGGGCCCCATCTTTGGCCTACTAAGTCCAACTGTAGCAAGACTCCTAGCAGTTCAGTTTAGAGGGAATACCCCACCTTTGAAATCTGGTCAGACTCCTCATCCCAACCTTGATATGTGATCTCTGTGGCCTCTGACCAGGCCCTGACCTCACCCACCCACCCGAAGTGATCGCCGAAAGGTGGTTGGCAGGATCCTGGCCCAGCCTAGTTCTCACCATAGCCTGGCCTGGGTTGTGAAGATGGGCCCACAGCACATTTGCACAACCCAGGATCCACTGTTGTTCTGTTCAGTTCCCACTGCCTAGGAAAGTGGGGTAGTCTTCTCCGGTGTTAATACTCTGACTCCAGACTCTTGAAGATCTAGCTTCTGCCCAACACGCATCTCCACCAGGTCCCAAGCCATTCCCAGCCTCTTTGCCCCTTCCATGCTGAATGGGACTACACTCCATGCTTTCATCTATGCCAGAGGCCTGGACTGTTCTTCCTCCTCTTTGTCTGGCTCAATCCTATCTACCCTTCAATCTTCAACCAGGGGACCACCTCTGTTAGGCCTCTCCCCTGGCCCCATTCTACCCAGCCCAGGCTGGCACAGCATACCCTCACAGCTTCCCAGTACATGGACTCCCTCCACTGAGGCCTGGATTTTGCTATACTGTCCTCACCTTTACATGAACTATTACCCAGAAGATACCCAAGACCCTGCCCAGGTACATAGCTCAGATTCGTTGAATGAATGTGAGTGCCCAGCTGACCCCGAGATCCCTTCTTTTCTTCCTTCTCTGCTTATGTTTCGTGTCCTCAGACACCTGCCTTTCTATTCTGTTTCTGGAGCCTTGAGTCTACCTGTGAACCCATGAGGCTGATTAGCCTTGAACTCAGCAGGAAAAAGGGAGGCAGAGGCAGGGTGCCTAGTCTAACTTCTCACCTTCGTGTTAGCTAATGTCCAAGACCCCCTTATCTCATTTTAAACAAGGAGAAGGCATCTCATTCCCTCCTCTGCAATAATCACCCTTGACCTAAATTCAAGCCACTATTGCTCTTAGTTAATGTGCCCACTTATTATTATTATTATTATTTTTTGCTCCAGCTCCAAACTCTTTCACCAGGCTCCCAGGACTTCCCAGTCTGGCTAACCCTGGCTAACCCTTCTCTCATCCACCAGGTGCTCTCTCGACCCCCAGTTCACCACTTCCTAAACATTTCCTGGGACTTGGCATATACTGTTCCTTTCACAAGGAATGCTCTTCCCTTTCTTCACCGATGCATCATCCTCCCCAAGACCTGGTTTTTTTGATGCCCCCTCTAGTTCCTACGGAATTAGCCAATCCTTCTTCACGGTCCCCGTAAAACCCCGAGACATATGCTAAGGGACCAAATTTTGCTTTAGTTGTTCATCTATACTTGACTCTCCCTAGAGAATATGAGGAAGCCTGACGTGTTCCCTCTTGCCTCTTCCACCCCTCCAGCCTCAGACATGTGTCTGATCCATGGCATGTCCTTCAAAAACATTTGGTCTCAAGGGAATTTCTTCTCTAGCTCCATCCAGCCACCCAGGTCCTTGTTCTACAACAAACAGCCAGCAACATCGGCGTTATCTATCTCTCAGGACCTGCACTGAACGCGATCCTCCAGGGATGCAGATACACCCGTGAACTGGAGAACCACTAGCCGCACATTCAGAATTCCTTGTGTCTGACCCACATCGTCACTGCTTTCAGCTGACTGCTGGGACAAAACCCCACGGCGCTCGCCCTTTCTCTTCCCAGGGGCTTGAAAATGTTGCCTCGCACCTTTGCGTGTCCTCAAGCAGAATAAATGAGAAGCACCCTCCTAACGTGCCAACCAGCAGGTTCCTCTCTTCTAATCCAGTCCAGATGCTTTTGGTGACTCCCTTTCTGGAATGTAAAAATAACACTATTACCAACCCCTCCTCCTAGTAGCCTTTTCTCTGTAGCCAAGTTAATTCCAAATAGAACATCTGGAAATTCTATTTTGTTGCCTAATTTAAACCAGACTAAAACCAATCTGCATAAAAGTTTATGAACTTTCTGGGGCCTCACACCTTATATTTCCCCATCTGCAGAAGCCTGCAATTTGGAGCCAGAAATAGAAGGATTTGGGCCATCTCTTTCTCTAGCCCTGGGGAGAGTGTTTGTGGCTTTGTGTATTGGGGTGGAGAGGTTGAGAGGTGAGGCAGGCTGGAGGTGCAGTGGGTGAGGTGGAGGGAGAGGCCAGGGAGGGAAATGGATAGAGCTGCACTTCCTTGGGCAAAAATAAATCTGCATGTAGGTTTAAAGGCCCTTTAACTTTACGCTGAGGTGGTGGGTGGCAGGAGAGGGTTGGGGGAGGAGGGGATGCCAGGTGGGGGAAGAAAAATGGAGTGTCAGGCAATGTGAGTGGGGAACGGGGAAGGAGGCATGCATCACTGAAAATAAACTTCGAGGAGAATTTCAGCAGCTGCCCATTGGAGCCAAAGGCCCAGGACTTGAGACGAGGCTAATAGGGCTCTGGTGTTTGTTACTAGTTTGACTGGGAACCACAGGCTGACTCAGTGGAGGGGGTAGCCCAGAAATGAGGGGCAGGGTAGGAGACTTTGTCAATCTGGATAGGGAGTGGGCGATAAAATCAACTCTTGCAATTTTAAGCAAGTTTCAATAGAATCCCCAAATGCCTGCACAATTTTTTATTTGGTAGAAATTGACCAGATGACTCTAAAAATTTATGGGGGATAGCAAAGCACCCATACTAGCTTAAAATTTTTTATTTATTTTTAAGATTTTATTTATTTAAGAGAGAGAGCATGAGAGAACATGGGTGGGGGAGGGGCAGAGGGAGAGGGAGAAGCAGACTCCCTGCTGAGCAGGGAGCCTGATGGGGGGCTTGATCCCAGAATCCTGGGATCATGACCTGAGCCAAAGGCAGACCCTTAATCTACTGAACCACCCAGATGCCCCTAGCCTAAAAATTTTTTAAAAAGCAGAAAGAAGTTAGAAGACTCCCGTTATTCAATTTCAAGATTTACTGTAAATCTACAGGAATCAAGGCAGTGTGGTATTAGCGAAGGGATAGACATATTGATGATCTGAGCAGGAAGAAACCTAGTAGAGGGAATTAGATGTTTACAAAAGTGTTGCAAAGGCAGGGTCTAGGCTGGGCATCCAGGATTAAGTCCCAGGATGTAGCTCTGCCCAACCCATGGCCTCAGAGGCCACCACAGAGTTGCTGTGATCCAGGCATCAGGAAGCTGGACTCAGGGGGGCTCCTTCCACCGCCCCACATATCTCTTGAGACCCAGAAACCTGAAAAGGGGATGCTGGAATGCTGCTGGAGAAATTCCTAGCTCGTCATGATTTCTCTTGTTGGCAGGCAAGACAGGGAAGGGGAGAGAAAAAAATACCCAAAGGAGACTCCATTTCATGCCTGCCTTCCAAACCTTGGTGGAGTTCCATCACATTGAGCCCACCAGCTGTAAAGGACTCTGGGAAATGTATTTCTGTGCTTTCCAGTCTCTGTAGTATTGGAAGTTACTCAAGGAGTGGGAGGTTGAAAAACTAACCCGTAGTATCCACCGCCTTCCAGATGCTGGAGCTCCTGCTGACACTATTTATTTTTTAAGATTTTATTTATTTATTTGACAGAGAGAGACACAGCAAGAGAAGGAACACAAGCTGGGGGAGTGGGAGAGGGAGAAGCAGACTCCCTGCTGAGCAGGGAGCCCAATGTGGGGCTCAATCCCAGGACTCTGGGATCATGACCTGAGCCGAAGCAGATGCTTAATGAGGCACACAGGTGCCCCTCCTGCCAATGTTCTTAATGTGTATATTCTCCAGCCATCATCTGAGGCTGCTCCTGATAGGAAGAGCTTCGTGCCGGGCGCAGGAGCAGCAGGATCGTATAGAACAGATCTGAAGAACGTATTAGCTAATGTGCGCCAGGCACGATGATGGAAGCTTCCAAGGATTACCATGGCAATCTTTATGATGCCCTGGTGAGAAAGGCTCTCTTATCCCCCCCTCCCCACCCATTATAGATGGAGAAACTGAGGCTAAAACAGTCATATGACTCACACAAGATCACAGAGCTAGTCAGTGGCAGACTAAGGGTTTGAACTCAGCTCATCTGACTCTGAAGCCCTTTTCTTTCTGTTCTAGCAAGCTGCTTCAAAAATACACAACTGCAAGACATTACAAGGGTTGGAAAGAAAAGGATGCCCAGCACCCATGCGTGACACCTGTCCCAACAAGTCTCACCTTGACTGAAGTTCCAAAGGATGGAATGGGGAGGCCACGGGAGTTGCCCTTTGTGTCCTGCTTCTGGCTGAGGTGGAGGAGGTCCCTGCACTCCTCTGAAAGGTCATTAGTTCCTTTTGAAGCTGTTTTATAGGTCTGGTGGCTGTACAGTCACTTGGATGATAGGGGTGCAATTAAATTTTCAAATGGCGGGTGCAGTGAGCTAACCTGCATTTTCCCCAAAGTTGTGTCTGAGTCCTAAACCCTGGTCGCTGTGAATGTGACATATTTGGAAACGGGGCCTTTGTAGATGTACTTAAGGTATGACTGAAGGGTGAGATCATCCTGGGTTTGAGTGGGTCCTAAATCCAATGACCTGTGTCCTGATAAGAGACTGATCATGAGGAGAAAAGGGGAAAAGGCCACGTGAAGATGGAAGCGGAGCTTGGAGGGATGTGGCCACAAACCTCGGAGCACCAGCAGCCTCTGAAAGCTGGAGGAGGCTGGGAAGGACTGTGCCCTCTAGCCTTAGGAGGGGGTGTGGCCCTGCAGACACCTTGATTTCAGACTCCACCTTCCAGAACCTCGAGAAAATAAATTCCTGTTGTTTTAACCCCTCCGTTGTGATTATTTGTTGTGACAATCTGAGGATATTCACACAACAGGTAAAGTAAAACTCACTTTCATGGGAGAAAATCTTCAACCTTCAGTTGGGTCTTAATTCTAGAATTTACAGTTGGTTTGCAGACACTCTGACCTTTGTCTTTACAGACTGAGCATTCATTTGCTTTTCGTGTGTGTGTGTGTGTGTGTGTGTGTATGTGTGTGTGTGTGTGTATGTGTGTGTGTGTGTTTTAACAATCTTTTCTCTCTGTCTTTGAACTTCTTTCTAAATCTCTCTTGTTATTCCAGATCCTATACTTTCTAGAGGTTGTGAGAAAGAATGGCAAAGCATGGGCTTCAGAGTCAGACGGGGATGGGTTTAAGTGCTGACTTTGCTGTGGGACTTTGGGCAAGTTGCTTAACCTCTCTGGGCTTTATTTACCTCACCAGCAAAATATCATGCCTCACCTCCTAAGATGGGCAGATGAGGTAATGTGTCTCATAGAGTGTTTAGCAAATAGTAGTTCTCATTCTTTCCCCTTTTCCTTCAAGTCCAAAGAAAGTCAAGACCCTCTTCGAGGTAGCTTTCTCTAAGAAATCTTAGCCCCCGAGTCTGATCTGGGCCACAAGGTGCGGCCGTCCTTCCCAACTGTGTCATCAATCCAGCCTTATGAGTATACCATGTGTGCTGTCCCCTCAGGTACACAACGCTCCCCCACCACCTCCCGTCCCTGAGAGAGCCATCCTTGGGCCTCCACCTCTGCTTCCTCTCTTTCTCTTGTGGCCTCCGTCAGCATCTTGCACAAGGCAGGCCACACAGGAGCCACGTGGACGTTTTCCTCGGGAGTGGATGTCGGGGAACCTCCGCCCAGCCGCTGGGAATGCTGTGCCTTTCTTCCCCTGAACCCCATTTCCTGAGAGTGCCCATGTGCAAACTCAGTCTGGAAATAATGAAGTAGAAACGGGGTGCCCCGGGGAGTGGCACAGCCTTGGAAAGGGCAAGGTCGCCTTTAAATGGAGTAGAAGCTCATTAGTTTTTCTCTCTCTTGCAAACACAATAATTCTTAAAAAAAGAGAAAAGGCAAAAGAAAAAAACCTGTCACTTCTGCCCCATTTCTCGGCGGCTTATGCACAGCCTCACTGAAGGAAAGCCTCATTACGAAGACTTTATTAAGCTTGCAAAACAGACGAGGAAGGCAGTGAGAAGCCCACAGAGCTAAACTTGCCAAAATAAATGAACAAAGCACATCCTGATGCCTGGGCCCTTTGGGAACATAAGCCCAGGAGACCTTCCAGACTATTAGGATGCAACTTTATTAACTTCACTTGGGCGTGTGGCAGTTAGCCCGAGGGCAGCTCCCGCAGCTCCTGGCCAGGGTGCTAGCTCCAAGTTCACCACCTCCATGGTCCTGGCCGGCCACTGGCTGCTTGACCTTGAGAGGGGTTGGCCACCGCAGCCCACTTGCTTTTCTTGCTGCGAGGCCCCGGGGTCAGGGGCTCTGTTCGGGCCATCCTTTGCTAAGATAAACTTCTCACTTGCCTGTCCGTCTATAGCCAAGGTGATATGAAGGATAAGAGCGGGTGGGAGAGGCGGGAGGAGGGAAGCCTGGCAGGGATGATCGTTTTTTGTCCAATTAGGATGGGAGCATTCCTACTACACCAGATCGCTCAACCATTATGCCACCCCACACCATGCTGCCCCCTCTTGGCAAACAGGTGAACAGGTGTGTTACCCGAGAACCTCTGTCCCTCTGAGGGAGTCTCTGGGGAAGTCACGTCAGCTCTGAGCCCCAGGGTTCTCATCTGTGAAATGGGGCCGAAGCACCACCCACCTGGTGGGGTGGTCCTAACTTTGAGGCTGTACATGAATGCCAGCCCCGTAGCGAGCGGGTAGTGGACACCTGCCTGTCCCTTCTCCTTGAGTCCTCCTGTCCCATAAGAATGACAGAAGTGCCATTCCAGGAGCTGCTCTGGGCAGGGGGATCATGGTGCAGAGACTGGGGAGCTATAGGCTGGATGAGGCACTGTTGGCCTTGTCCTCTCGCTGCAGGCCAGCCAGCCCTGGGTTCATCTAAACCCTTTTTGAAGCATCTTCTAGCTTTAGCCTGTGCTTCTCGGGAGGATTGTGTGGTCCCTGTTGTCCTGAAACATTCTTATTTGTGCCCTTTAGGACTCCCTCCTTTGTGGCAAGATGGCAGTGTGGGAAGAGGACCAGAAGGTCCTGAAGAATCACCTCCTATGTCTCTCTGGAGCCCGTGAATTTGGGCTACAATGGGCCAAGGACAGTCTAAAGAGGGGCACAGATCAATCTCTCCAGGGCAAGATGGCAGGAGGAGGTTCCCCACGACCACCTGTCCAGGTGGGCACAGTTAGGGTTCCCGTAGGGGTAAGGGTAGCGGACATAGGGGTTAAGAGGGGCTTCTGGTCCCCACATTGCAGGGCGTCAGCTCCCAGCTTCAATTCTTTCTTTTGGGAGACTCATGGCAAGTCTTCCACTGGTTGCTCCAGTGGTAACATGGAAATAGTGACGCAATCTGGTGAGCTAGAGTGCTTAGTGCTATCCACGTTGCTGTTTTAGTTTTAGGGTTTATTTTTAATCAGGAGGAAGATATAGTGGTTTGCAGATGTCATTTTGCTCTGGTTTGTTCTGCTGTCTGGGGGAGAGTAGACGTGAATAAGAGATTTTCTACAAGACACAGGCTAGTAGGGAGGGAGACAGATCTCTAGTTAACATTCACCGGGTACGCGCAAGTAAGGAAGCATGATTAAAGTGCAGGGAGAGGGGTTGTGTGATTCTGTCTTGTGGACAAGGGTTTAGAGATGGCTTGACAAAGGGGGCAGCAGGTGTGCTGACCTCAGCCGGGGAGGGGACCCATGTTTCATGATATCTTGCTACTGTTTGCACGATGTCCCCTCCCCATGGGAGCCTCCAGTCTAGGCGAGAAGAGAGTAAGGCAGAGATGGGGCTGGGGGGGTCCTGGGGGAGGGAACACTGTTTCTGGCTTTGCCTGGGTGCTCAGTGACTTGGTCCCCATCTCAGGTTCCTCGGAGAATTCTCATTCTGCCTGAGGTCTTGTTTCCTTATCCAAGGGAAGGGCTGAGCTTCATTCTAGCTCCGAAGTTCTAGGTCCAAGGGGTCATGAATTCCCAGAGATCAGTTCAGGGAGAGGTCACAGTTTCAGAGCAGTAACAAACGAAGGGGGGGCAGGTGAAGACATCACTCACCAGGGGTGGGAAAGTGAGGGCTTCGGGTCCGCCAGCAGAAAGGGGTGCCTGGAGGCTGCAGGTAGATGGCGAATCTGGGGCTGCAGCCCAGGACTCCTGATTCCATGGCTCATTCCTGTTTAATGACACATTAGCTACATTTAGTCACGTGATATGGCTTTGTCGTTCCAGATTTGCTAAAAAAAAATATTTTAACTCCTCTTCACCTGTTTGATAGGTGTCATCTCACACCATATTACATGACAGGGTGAGGTGGGTGCTGGGGCACGAGACAATGGAGTAAGCCTGGGGAAGGCATTTTAGAGCAAGCAATTGGAGATGGGGGTGGGGTGGGCAGTTAAAGCTCAAAGAATCGGCAGGTCAGTCTAAAAATGGGAGGATGAATTCTTGCGGGGCCCTGATAAAGGCTTCACAGAATCCAACATTGTGGGATGCAATCTTGGGAGGCCCTGAACTCGTTCATTTCAAGGATGACCAATCCATGGTATGCATTTCACACCTGCTATTTGTCCCCATGGCAGGCATCATTAATTGATCACAGCACTCTTTCCTACTGAGCTGGGGAAGAGCAGCCCCAGAATCCCTTTCCATGTAAGTGTCCAGGTAGCCACTGTGGGTCAGCTGGAGGGGGTGTGCAAGGGAACTCTGTCTTGCCTTGCTGATCCAGCCCAATCTCTTATTTGTTGTTGGGGAAACCGAAGCCCAGAGATTTGCCGAGGCCTCCAAGTTGGTTCATGGCAGTCGTGGGATTAGAGCTCTGTGTTCCTATCTCTGAGTCTTTTGCTATGTGTACCAAATCATTCTGCTTTATTTGCATCACTATGAAAAAAAAAAGAAGTGGAAAAAGATGCCATAGTGCTCATCACTTGCCAGCTGTCGCCTAGCAGTGAGCACCAGCCATGTATTCTTTCCCGTGTCTATGGGTCTTGTTCTGCGTTCATGGACAGTTGGTTTCACTGATGGCTTCCCAAGTGCCTTTAAGTCCAATTTTGGGGAATTCACTCTCACCATCATACTTTTCTGCTACCAAGTCAGGAGATCTGGCAAACTGGAGGGGGTTCTTACAGAAGATCATGGGAGAAGGGAAAGAACATTTTCTAGTACTATTTCTGTAGATGGGAAACATAAAACTAGAAGGGCCCTGAGGGGGCATTTTCATTAATAATAATAATAATAATAATAATAATAATAATAATAATAAAGAATCAAATGACCTCCTACACAATTGTACATCCTCATGAAGAAGTGATCTTTTTGTCTCACTGGAAAATCAGGTCTTTAATGCATCTCATTGCTACCTCTGTTCAGGTTCAATCCAGAAATAATTTTCTTTGAAAAGATATCAGCTAATTGCTGAACACGGGAGGGTCTTTAAATGGACCTTCTATCGGAAAGGTATGAGTGTGTGTCTCTGAAAGAGGTCGCTGTGACTCCCAGTTCCCCTGAGATTGGCTGGTCCCCAGAGAGGAGACTGCATTGGGGAAGCCAAGAATTCACCCTGTCTTTCCTTCAGCCAGACTTGAACCAGCAGCTCAGTGCAACTCAGCAGCCTCTTACTGAACACAGAGTTCCTTTGGGGAAACCACTTCAGCAGTAACAGCTCCCCAGGTTGTCTTAGAGCTCTGTTAGTTTCCGTCATCATATCTGACCCTAACTTACAACAGTTCTCGTTGGCAGCCCATTTCACAGGTGGGAACATGGACTGTGTCAGAGAAGCTAGGAGGTCTGTCTGGTGCCACAGTGCACACCCACCACCCCAGATTGCCCATGTCACCAGACATAGGCAGACTCGGGCCAGCGTGGACAGCTTCTGCTTGTTTCTGCTAAATTTAATACCTGCTAAACAGAACAGAAGGAGGCCATCTTTTTTGATGGCTATAGAACATCATTGCTGTGCATGTTGAGGTTGGTTAATACAGAGTTTGTTTCCAAAGGTGTCTTGTTGTTGGTGGTGGTTGGTGCTGCTAGACCCTCTTCAGGCATCACAGCTGGGATAAGTGTGCACTGAGGCAGAGTACAATTTAACTGTGTGGCTGTTGCTTCTTGACTAGTCCATGCCCCCCAGACACATGTAAAATGACACATATACATGTGGATGTGAGGTTTCAAAGGCTATCTGTTACATCCCTCTGCTTCAAGGCCATGTTCACCTAAGTTGTTCAAGACAAAAGTGTCTCCTTCATTCATTTTCCCTTTCAGAGACTGTCAACGAAGGAGAGTCCCTAACATCTGTGGGTCAACCACTTTAACATTTACTGACTCTCATGGTCAGGAAATTAATCCTGACATTTAACCTAAATTCTTCTTGTTGACTGTTTCCTCCATTCCAGACTCAATGGGGTGAGAGCACAGCTGCTCTCCAGTCTTCTCTGCCTTACCTGCTCACAGAGGACAAGTCCCACAGTGCCACTCCCTATCCATCTCTTCACATTCAAGGGCAACAGTTCAGTTGAGGATTTTACCTTTTTCCAGGGGACCTGTTTGCAAACATATTCTAAATGTTTTCTATATTTCCCACATCACTCTTGAATTGTGGTAGTTCAGGGCAATTCTGATTAAGTGGTTCTGTTTTATTGCAGACCAGGCGTGCTGTGTACCTTTCTTTCCCTCCCCACGCAATCCTCTCCATTAAAAACAAGTCACACAGGAGCACCTTGGTGGCTCAATCAGTTAAGCGTCCGACTCTTGATGTCGGCTCAGGTCATGATCTTAGGGTTGTGAGGTCGAGCCTTGTGTCAGGCTCACATGCTGGGCATAGGGGCTGCCTGAGAGTCTCTCTCTCTCACTCTCCAAAAAAAAAAAATAAGAAAACAAGTCACAAGAAACAACCACAGCCATATGTAAATGACTTGTGTATACTTTTATGCTTGTGGTCCACTATGCTTCTCTGCTTTTTTTTTTTATGCTCTTTATGTATATTCTCTACCTATTATCCTTTTATCCTGAGTCTGGATTTTTTAAAAAAATTTTTTTTAAATTTTATTTTTTCAGTGATCCAAGATTCATTGTTTATGCACCACACCCAGTGCTTCATGCAATATGTGCCCTCCTTAATATACACCACCAGGCTTACCCATCCCCCCTCCACTCCTCCATAACCCTCAGCTTGTTTCTCAGAGTCTGCATTCTTTCATGGTTCGTCTCCCCTTCCGATTTACCCCAATTCACTCTTCCTTCCCTTCCCCTAGGGTCCTCCATTTTATTCCTTATGTTCCACAGGTGAGGAATCTGGGTCATTTTTATTTTTAAAAGAATCCTGCTTAACACATTTCCTTGTTTCATCTTGAAGATGATGGCCGTGCCTTCAGTATGGCCCACTGATATGAGTAGTTACAGAGGATTCTCTCATACCTTCTTCTTATACTCGTAGATAACTTGCATGCATATACTCTTGTGGTTTCAAAATTGAAAAACAAAAATCAGAAATAATAATACTGAGCATTTGGTGTCTACCCAGAGGGGATACAGATCTCAGTTCTTGTTCTCTAAGGTTAGAATTGTTTTGATAATACAAGATGTTTACACATGATCTTTGAAGAGCATAGTTTAAGATAGAATATATTCAGGGATAGAGTGTGGGGTAACAATGATAATGAGGGGCCAAAGCATGTGCTAAGCACATTATGAAAGTCATCTGAAATGTGGCATGAAAGAAAAATTCCAAGAAAGGATAGTTTGGTGAGGGAGACAGAAGTCAGAACAGTGGTCCGGGAGAGGAAGGACTTCGGCTGGGCCTAGGTTTCTTTGCTCCTTGTCATTTGCCTTTTCAATACATAATGCTTGCAAGATTTGCAAGGTTTGTGAAGGCTAACATTTTTAGAGACAAGAAAATTGATAGACATCCTTAGGTTGAGGAGTCTCATTCATATTATAATGGTATGTTATTTTACAGATGACCCTGTCTTTAGAAGGGGCCCTTAGCCCAGGTAAATTTGGGGCAAGCGATGGTTTAACAAGAACCTGGACCAGATTTTGCAAAATGATTTGCCATTGACAAGAAGGTTAACAGGCAAGTGGTTGTAGATAAAAGTCCATTCTCTGAAGACTCCACATATTTGGGTCCATAGTCATCCATGCATGTACTCCCAGTCGAGTTAAGAGTGAGGATGTCTGTATTTTTATCGCAAATGAGAAAGTGATACTTGAAGGAATCAAATGTCAGGTCTCCACATTCAGCCTCCGGCTCTGAGAGCAGAATTGGAGCAAAAACCCACCAACTAACTCAGCGGGAAAATGAGGACCTGTGTTGAGCTGGCATTGTTTCCCAATTTCCTCCCCTTCTAAAAGGGAGATGTTCACACACATTTCCTCCAGCAAGTCAGACATGCTCTGCCAGCACGATGGCTCCTGAGCAGTGACTGCCTTCTGGAGCATCAGCTATTCAAGCCACTTTTCTGTGCAAGGCACAGGAAGTAAGGAGGACCTTCAATGTAGGGCCATGGACCCTGCAGATGAGGGAGTCTGGGTCATTGGAAGACTTGGGCATGGAAATCACTAACCAGATGTGCTGGGGGAGGTGTGCTAAAATCGAGGTCCTCCATTTGATAATGTTCTCTCCATCTCATCATTCCAGCAGAAGGCAACTTTTCTGTCCTCCAGCAACACGCTGACTCCTACCTGGCATTATTATAGTTATATGGACATATGTAGTACATGTCTGATGCCCTCTGACTGATCACAGAGTCCTAGAGGGCAGGTCTGGCTCCCTGGCCATCCTAGCATTTCCCACAGTGCCTTGCACCATGGGCACACCCTATTTGTTGACAAATGAAAGAATGAGCGAATGGTCTTAGTGGGACGAGGGCTGTAGATGCCAGAGAAGGGAAAAGCTTAATTAATTTAAATTTATTTATCTAACTGGTATTTATCTAACTGGTATTAATTGAGCACCTACCATATGCTAGGCACTCTCCCAAGCCAATGACCAAGATGGACAAAAATTCTTTCCCCAGGGTGTTTCCATTCACAACTGGAACATTGCATCCCACTTAAAGATATGATTAGGTTTCACAGTAGGGATGGCTGTGACCTTGGCCTTGGAATATGGAAGTAGTTTTGGTGGGTGGGAAAGCATAGGGAGGTCATTACAGATGCAGGGTGTGAACTAAAACCTAAAGTAAACCAGGTACCTTTCCATCACAGGTAAGTGATATAGGTTCTGTTTTCTCCCCTTGAGTATACCTTGCTATCAAAAGACATTTGCGGGGTCTGCTGCACTGATTCCAAACTGAGAGAGAGGCAAAAAAGGAAGATATCTATTTACTGGGCTGGACTTTATTTCACTTACTGTGCACGATGGTGCTACGGTTGGTTGCGGTCTCTGTTTTATAGAGGATACTCTTCCCTACGGAGGATGCATGATTTGATTCACTCGAGGTTACACAGGAGGATTTAAACCCAGGCTATCTGACTTCCAAACCCATCCTCTAGACACTTTGCCACCAAAGCAAGTGTTCAAGCAAATGAACAGGCAAAGTCAACTAACAAGCCAAGTCTTCCCTGGTGAATCTCTTTGCTCCTGTTGTCTACACAGGTCGTCCCAACATTTCGGTTCTGGCCACACTGTGTTGAAAGCAACAGGACTCTGCTTGGGGCTCATGCCTATTCTAGCATGTCAGCTCACGGCAGTGAGACCCATGGGAACATTTCCAGGTTGGGGTTGGGGAAAGGGAGGGGGGTCCCTCATCTGATAACGACTGCAGGGGAAATTAAGTGGGAGAGACAGGAAATAAAACACCAGACCCACAGCGAAGCCAAAGGGCAGTGGGAAGAGTTCTGTTCAAGTTCCCTTAGAATGTCTGGAGGAAATCACGGGCATTCCCATGGATTTCCTAATGGCCAAGCCTCATGAGATGTTTCTTATTTTCCTCTGACCCTTGATTTGCTCTGGTTTCCTATTCTCTTCCTAGAAGATTTGACCTGCTCCATCTCTTCAATTTCATTACTCTCGAGACTGGCTGAAAACTTGGACACCATTTCCCTAGCCCCTGGGTTTTTAGCCTTCCTGGAAATAAGCATTCAGGCTCTTTTTACAATAGGCTGAATTTAATCATTGTGGGTGGATCCCTTGCTGTCCCCTAGCTGCACTGTATTTCCTATCCCCCCCATTGCAGCTACGTAGAGCCATGCGGCTAGTCCTCCCCAGCGGAATGGGAGAAGGAATGATACAGCCATTTCTGTATGACCCATCAAAACTCTCATGCCCTTTTTCTGTTCCTATGGGCAAGAATGGCGAAGACAAGGGAAGCCTTGGAAACCACTTGGCAGAACTTCTGTCTGCCTGGGTCCCCAAATGACGGTGCACAATAGAGCTGTCCACCAATATGGAACTTGGCCTTGGATGGTTACTTCATACTTGGGTTGTGTTTGAGCCACTCTATGTCTTGGGTGTGTTGGTGACAGTTGTTCAGCCTACCCCAACTGTATTGATTTCCTGGGGATGCCATAACAAAGTACCACAGACTGGCTGGATTAAAACAACAGAAATTTGTTCTTTCACAGTTCTGAAACTAGAAGTCTGGAATCAAGATGTTGATGGAGTTGGCTTCTTTCAAGGGCTCTGAGGGAGAATCTATTCTATGCCCTTCTCCTGGCTTCTGGTGATGGCGGGCAATCTTCACCATTCCTTGGCTTGGATATGTAGCATTCCAAGCTCTGTTGCCATCTTCATGTGGTTTTCTCCCCGCATCTCTGTGCCTTCACATGGCCATCTTCCCTCCGTGTCTCCTTCCTCTTTTTATATGGACATCAGTCATATTGGGTCATATTGGTCTTACTCCAGTATGACCTCATCTTAATATAACTAATTACATCTGTAACCATTCTATTTCCAGTAGTTTCATTCTGAGGCACTGAGGGTTAGGACTTCAACATTTCTTTTTTTGGTGGGGGAATACAATTCAACCCATAATATCAATTAAAACAAGCAACAAAACAAGGCAGGGAAACCCCCAAAGTCATAATGTAAGTATGGTGGATTCTTACAGCAACTCACCTTTGATACTAGAGTCTGACTTCTTCTCTTGATGTAGACTTTCATTTCCTCCCTCTAATTCTTTCCTGGAAAACAGGCCCATCCAGCCTTTATTCTCCTGGATCCTGGGTCAGGCAGTTAAGCCAGAATCCATAGATAGGTTTAAATGGCCTCTTCAGTATACACATCATGGGTCTCAATTTTCTTATCAGCAGAATGGGAAAATTGATTCATGTCCTGCTGACCTTACAGGGCTTCCAAAAAGGATCAAACCAGTATGTAATAGTAACAACTGATGTGCATAACATGCTTTAGAGTTTAGCATGATCCCATCATTTTTGGTAAGCCTTTTCATTTTTCGCTAGTTGGCACTCAGGTGTACAAAATTGGGTTGAGCAGTTCACGGCAAGCAATGAAGCAAAGATAATTTTCCCTCTCGTTTTAGTATTTATTTCATTTCTTTCATGGTTAGTTCTCATCTTCTATCACCTCTCAGTGTCCCTAGAGAATTTGACTGCTAAAGCACATCCTTTTCTTAGAATGGGACCCAACCACTTTCTGTCCCCAATGGGATTCCCACAACTTTGTGATGAAAGCTGGCATCAGCCGCCCCCTCCTCTCTTCTGGGTGGGGTTAAGGAAGGGAGCTGGTAGCTCAAACCAGTTCAAGATGTGGTCCAATACAATAGAAGCTTGTGTATACCAATTTATTACTTTAGTCTCTCCTCCATTCCTCAGCTCCAAATAAATATGGAAATTAAAGAGAAGACAAAAGAGGGGTAGGATTATAAGACAAAATGAAGGGTAAGGTTGGTATACAGAAATCCCACCATAAATCCGGTGTCATTTTAGACATCTTCTTAAGGGGTGCCTGGGTGGCTTAGTTGTTAAGCATCTGCCTTTGGCTCAGGTCATGATCCCAGGGTCCTGGGATCGAGGCCCGCATCGGGCTCCCTGCTCAGTGGGGAGCCTGCTTTCTCCTCTCTCTTTCTCTCTCTATCAAATAAATAAATAACTAAAATCTTAAAAAAAAAAAAAGAAAAAAAGAGAGAGATCTTCTTGAGCTTCCAGGTAGCCAAAGCAAAAAATAAGCAAGGCAAATGATTGATTATGAAAATAAGCAGGTTCTTCCTTAAGAGAAGCCTAGTTTTCCTGCTAAGGAGACCTGAACCTTTTATCTCCTGAGATCCTCAGTGAAATTCATATACTAAGCATAATATACATAAGCATAGCAGTGATTGTGTAGCATGACTTTTAAAATAGGCAAATTCCGTTTTTACTTACTTCCTTTTACTTCATTATTTGCCAGGGTTCATATGATGCTCATTAGTATATGTCATTAGGAATTTGCAAACTAAAACAACAATGAGACTCTACTACGTGCCCATGAGAATGGCCAAAATCCAAAATACTGACCACACCAAATGCTGGCCATGATGTGGAAGAACAGGAACCTCATTCATTGCCGGTGGAAATATAAAATGGTAAAGCTACTTTGCAAGACAGTCTGACAATTTCTTACAAGACTAAACATACATTTATCATATGATCTAGCCATTGTGTTCTTTGGTGTTTACCCAAATGAGCTGAAAACTTACATCCATAGAAAAACCTGCACACAAATGTTTATAGTAGCTTCATTCATAATTGTCAAACCTTGGAAGCAACAAAGGTATCTTTTTTTTTAAAAGATTTTATTTATTTATTTGACAGAGAGAGAGAGAGAGAGAGAGATCACAAGTAAGCAGAGAGGCAGGCAGAGAGAGAGAGGGAAGCAGGCTCCCTGCTGAGCAGACAGCCCGATTCGGGGCTCGATCCCAGGAACCTGAGATCATGACCTGAGCCAAAGGCAGAGGCTTAACCCACTGAGCCACCCAGGTGCCCAACCAAGGTATCTTTTAACGGATGAAGAGATAAACAGACTCTAGTACATCCAGACAATGGCATATTAGTCAACAATAAAAAGAAAGCCACAAAAGGACATGAAGGAAACTTCAATGAATATTGCTAAGTGAAGGAAGCCAATCTGAAAAGGCAGCATCTTATGTGCTTCTAACTATATAACATTCTGGAAAAGGTGAAACTATGGAGATGGTACAAAGATCAATGGTTGTCAGGGGTTGGGTGCCACGAAGGTGGGAGAGGAAGAGAAGGATGAATAGATGGAGCACAGGGGATTTTTAGGACAGTGGATTTATTTTTCTGTATGATACTATCATGGTGGATACATATCATTATACGTTTGTCAAAACCCATAGAATGTGCAACTCAAAAAGTGATTCCTAATGTAAACTATAGTTAATAATGATGTTTCAATATTGGTTCATCAGTTGTAACACATTTACCATCCTAGTCTGAGATGTTAAAAAAATAGGGGATATTGGGGTTTGTACAGGTATATGTGGGAATTCATATTTTTCACTTGATTTTTTTTCCCAGTAAATCCTAAAATTGCTCAATAAGCGGACCAGTACTAAGAAAAAAAAAGATGCACCTCTAGGTGCTCCTGGAACCTCCAGCCACTAGGGAATGGAGCAGCATCCCTAGGCATGCCAAAGTCTTCCCTTTCTTGTACCCCTCCCATAGAGCCTACAGGCTTCCAGAAAAGCCTTCTTGACCTACCTCCAGCAAGGGAGCCTGATTCCCTGAGGAGACCAAGCCTGGGGGTGGGAGGTCTAGCACAGAAGAAGTGGGGGAGTCCCCTTACCTCCCTTCTTACCACTGCACGTGGGTTTATTCTCGGGTCCCTTAAATGCTTCTCATCTGGGGCGTAGTCATTGTCAAGTTCACATCTTACCTAAAATGTGTTGAAAAGGCATCACTTTATTTATTTTCTGTTTTTTTAAGCTTTTATTTATTTTTTTCAGACACAGAGAGAGAGAGAGCATGAGCCAGGTGGGAGAGGGGCAGAGAAAGAAGCAAGGCTCCCCGCTGAGCAGGGAGCCCCATGCTGGGCTTGATCCCATGACCCTGGGATCATGACCTCGGGATCATGACCCCAGCCGAAGGCAGACGCCCAACTAACTGAGCCTCCCAGGTGCCTCAAGGCACCACTTTTAGATAAAGTATTCAAGACAAACGTCTTCTTGCACTGTCTCGGTGTTTACTATGACTTCCATTGGGTGTATCAGTAAAGTGAGGTTCAGAGACCAACTCCCACAGCACTAGATGGCAGAGGGAGGATTGAGTCCAGGGCTAAGGATGAGTCCTCATCATCACACCCATTTGCTCCACTGGGTGGAGAGGCCCCTGGCCCTGGCTCGCGTCCCGCCCCACACACCTCTTCCCTGAGCGCATGTCCTGCCCTCTGTCCCTGGAAGCCCAGCCCCGTGGTCCACTCCACCTGCACCTCGCCCCACCCCTGGCCCGCGCCTGCTCTCTGACTTGCCCACCCTCCTGAGCAAAACCACGCATTTGGGAGATAGGAGTTCCCATTTACAGTGCCGCAGAAAAATGAGAAAAAAAAATTTCGTCTTAGATGTTTATTCAAAAAAAGATCCAAAGACTTGTCTCTGAAAGTGTACCCACAATAGCAGATGTTGTTTAACAGGCTTGTAGGACATTCCCAAAAAGTTATAAACATATCTTTCAGTGGTTACTTAAGATAAACAGATACAAGTCACATATTTTTTGGTACAAGAGACAGCTTGCTGTTTGGAAGCCAAATAAAGATTCCTGAGTGTGAGATGCACCTGAAAAAGATTAGGAGATAGTATCAAGGACATTAAACTGGGGCCAAATCTAACATGCTTTTCTTGGAGTTGTCTCTCTGCAAAAAAAAAAAGGGGGGGGTTTCCATCTCCATGCAGGAAACTCAGGGCTGATGGGGGCTTAGGGGACCATTCTCCACACCTCCGCTGTGTTTCCCTTCTCTGGAGCCAGGTCCCAGCCACCCGGACAGCCTGCATGGCTCCCTTCTATTTGACGGCTTCACTCAAGGAGTACTTCCTGGGTGCTGGGTGCTGACCAGGTGCCAGGCACACAGACTTGACATGGACAGCACAGTTTGACCAGGGAAGCTGATGCAGAGATACTTTAATCAAATATGATCGCTTGTGGGAACATCCTGTGATGCTTAATCATAGAGGCTCTGGGAGCCAGATTCCATGGGTTCAAATCCTGTCTCTGACACTTCCTTGCCCTATATCCTGGGGCAAGTAGATTTATCTCTCTGGGCTTCAGTTTTATCATCTATGCAATGGAAGTAATAATTGTACCTGCCTATATAATATATTGCCTTTTTAAAAAAGATTTTATTTATTTATTTGCCAGAGAGAGAGAGCACGCATGAGTGGGGCAGAGGGTGAGGGAGAGGCAGACTCCCTGCTGAGCGGAGAGTCCAATGCCGGGCTCCATCCTGGGACTCCAACATCTTGACCTGAGCCAAAGGTAGACGCTTAACCGACTGAGCCATTCAGGTGTCCCAATGTATTGACTTCTGGTTAAAAATTACCCAAAACTTAGTGGCTTAAAAATCTTTTCTAATGTCACAGTTTCTGCCGGTCAGGAATAGAACACCAGGTGTTGTACTCAACTAGTGAATCATTCATTGAATATTATATCAAAAACTGATGGTATACTCTACATTGGCTAATTACATTTAAATTAAAAAAAAGGGAATACGGGCATTGCTAATGGGTGCCTGGGACTCTGAATCTCTCACAGGAATGTAAGAGTTGTGGTCTTCTTGGGACTCCACTCATGAATTCACTCGCGAATGCCTACAAGCATTCTTGTGCGATAGTGAGGAGTGGTGGGGCCTGCGGTCAATGGCAAGAGCATGTCTATCCAAGCGGGCAGTTCCTACTCAGCCCCAGCTGATTGTTGTGAGATGGTAGTTAGACCTTCCAATTTCTTTTTTTTTTTTTAAAGATTTTATTTATTTGTTTCACAGAGGGAGAGAGATCACAAGGAGGCAGAGAGGCAGGCAGACAGAGAGAGGGGGAAGCAGGCTCCCCGCTGAGCAGGGAGCTGGATTCGGGGCTTGATCCCAGGACCCTGAGATCATGACCTGAACTGAAGGCAGACGCTTAATGATTGAGCCACCCAGGCACCCCATGACCTTCCAATTTTTCAAACAAAGTCACGTATTTGGAATTTTATGTAAAATCTTCCAATTTTTAGAAGTTGTGAGGCCAAATGAAATCATTTGTGATCATATCTGGCTTGAGAGCCTGTGATTCATGAGCTCAGGTGGAGGCAAAAGGCACCCACTGAACGGTTTGGGTCAGAAAGCTGCTTCTTAGAAGAAACTAGCACCGGGATAAAGTCCACAGCAGCTGAGAACCTTGGTCAGGAGAAAGTGTGCTGCCTGTTCAGCTGTGATCTCAAAGTCCTCCTAAGCAGTCATACTTCTGGGTAAGAGGGCTCCCAAGGACGGAGGGAAGGTGTTCCCCCAGAGTGGTGATAATCACTGCTCTAAACGTGAGAACTAAATCTGCCTCCATCCCTTCCACCATGCCCCAAGGTTGGCCACTTCTGGCATCATTAGAGGGTGTCATGCAGTGTAAGGTCATCTAGCCAAGTAGAGTCAGTGGATGTTTGTTCCCACCTTAGTCCTATCATTTCTTAGCTAGTTGACCACTGACAAGTCGGGTGACCTCTCTTGCCTCAGTTTCCCTAATTTATAATAATCCTGCCTCTCTAATAAGGTAGTTGAGAATCAAATGAGATACTATAGGGAAACACTGTAGTGTCTTGTACAGACTAAGTGATCAATTGATAATGATGATAACGATGATGGTGATGATAGTTTGGGGGCAGTGAAATATATTATCTTTGGAAAGGTTATTAGGGATCACTCAACCTCATCACTTTACAGGGGGAAACTGAGGCTCAGAGCAGGTGGGGGATTTGGTCAAGGCCCCACGGTGAGGTGGAGTCAGGGAGATCCACCTGCTCCCATCCCTGTCCTACATGTTTCTCTCTAGCAATGAACACAGGGCCAGGCACATGGTGTGTTTGTGGAATGAATGAATGAATGAATGAATGAACCACTAACCATGGAAGAACCAGCCATTCCTCTCATTTTCTCTCTGTGTTTGTAACATTTCATTTTTTTAAAAAAGATTTTATTTATTTATTTGACACAGAGAGAGAGATTACAAGTAGGCAGAGAGAGAAGAGGAAGCAGGCTCCTTGCTGAGCAGAGAGCCCAACGTGGGCCTCGATCCCAGGATGCTGAGATCATGACCTGAGCCGAAAGCAGAGGCTTTAACCCACTGAGCCACCCAGGCGCCCTGTAACATTTCATTCTTGATTCACTTGCAGGTACGTGGAGAAGAGAGAAGCGATTTATGTAGGATTCACGGATCCAAGGATGGAGAAATGGTGAAGAATTCACATTGTGTTGGAGCTGGTTGTTGTGGTCTCTCCAGCCAACCAGCTTCTTTCCCACCCTCCCTCTCAATCTTCCTTCCATCATCCCTCTTGCTTCCTGCCTGTCAGTTTGCCAGTAATTTTGCACAAACACTGCATCACTGAGCATTTATTGAGTGCCTACTGTGGGCCAGCGCTGGGCTAGGTGCAAAGGCACCCTGCTTGTCGCTGACAAGGGTGCAGGACGAATTCTAAAGCTGCTTCTTCCTGCGCCAGTAGCTGGACTCTGCCTCGACAACCCCAAATATCTGGGGGTGAAGCAGAGCCGACTGCATGCTTCCCGATGTCTCCAGAGACACCGAGATTGCTGTTTCCATAAAGATATTTAGGTTTCCTGTGGCTAAAGGGGTCCTCTTTGCCCTTCAGAAATTTGTTGGTAATGGGGCCCATCAGCAGCAATGTACAATAAAACTGGGCTCTCATCCGAATGACACGGAGCGTTGCTAACACAAGTTGTGAGAAATTCCGATATTTTTAAATAGAAAAAGTCTTACTTGGAAGTATCAGGAAATCATGTCGCCTGCAGACAGAATTTTCCAGGTTTTAGCCAGATGGCAGGGTTTGGAGGCCTGTGAGTTAGCCCTGTCCGCACAGCTATTCTGGAAATCTAGAAAGACGGCTTCTCTTTAGGCAGCCAACTGTGATTGCTGAAATGATAAAAAAATCCTTCTCCCCCCCCCCACTTTGCTTAACTGCAGGTGTTTTGGCTTTCATTGGCTGCATCAAGGGTCTGTCCTCCCAGAGCCCAGCTCTCCGGAGGGTGAGGGACTGACAACTTCTTCCAGTTCTGGGCTGAACCCCGCCTTGACTATCTCTCACTGCGCCACTGACCCACCTGCTGGTTGAACAGAAGGCTCTGATGAGGGAAAAAAGACAATCTCTGAAGTGTTTCAAGTACAAGTGCTAGACCCCGTGTGTTCTCTTCTAACAAAGGCAGGCAGATAGGAAGTAAAGCTGCCAGTGATTTGCTGGTCTGACTTTACCTATCTGAAAAATGCCTTCCATGCTTCAAACAACAGTCTCGAGCATTTCCTATGCTCTCTACAGATCCCAGAAAATTCACAAAGCTGCGGACATTATTGTCCGAGATAACTGGGAAGTGGTGTATTCGTGACGGCACAAATAGGGAAAGAAAATGAACTGTTTGTCCAAAAAAAAAAAAAAAAAAAAGCCTGGGCACATAGGAAGACATTTATGCACAGATTTATAAGTTCCTATAAATGCCACTTCTAGAATATTCATCTCAATCCAGAGCTATTTCTTTTTCTGAAAAGTAATTCTAAATAAAGATTCCATCACCTTCAGTAAACCTTTCAAGTATTTATTTCATATCTTACATGAGAGGATGTTTCTTTCTCAGTTAGGACTGCTGGTGTCTTGGTCCCCTGCTGGAGGGGTGAAATTTACTGCTTACTCCTTTTGTGAAGGGAAAATAAAGGAGGGATTCTCTTTCTTTTGGTTTGTTTTCTTGAGCTTGTAATTTTAAAATATCTGCTCTCAGGGCCCCTTCTATATTGACTATGGCGACCAGAAGTCAAGCAAAGGGGACTCTGTCACCTGACAAGTCTGCCCCCCACTGGGACATCAGGCAGGGATATATGGGTAAAAAATCTCAGGCTCAAATGCAGTTGTGTGATATCCTGTGATAAATAGCTTAGACGAATGCTAATCAAAATTACTTTCCGGTTCTACCTTATTCAGCAAGACGAATGCGTGACATGGCCCCAGAGGCTGGGATTTGTTAATCTGCAGATGTCTTTGCTCACATCTGTCTGACCAGGCTGGCAGCTTGCCTCCTCTCTGAGCACACAGGGTGGAGCGTGGGCCCCTCTGTCACGGGACACTCGTCTTCTCATGGGCTCACCAGATTTTGTATCCCTGGGCACCATCCACAATGCCCACTCAGGGAACCAACTCTGGATGTCTCACGTGCTGGAAATGTATACTGCATACAGCAAAAGAGATCCTGGTGATAGGAAGACAGAGACACTGACGGTGTGCATTACCATTCTCTCTAGGACACACCTCTTCCAGCAGGCTGGTAGACATAGGTAATCAAAGGGGTGGGAAAAAATGAGAAATTTTTTTTCCCCAGTTGGCTATTTGGGTCACAAGATGCAATCTCAAGAGACTAATAGCTTGAGAAACCACTATGCATGTGGGTTGAAGGGTTTCAGGAAGAGTCCCCAGTAGGGCAACCAAATCAGTTAAGATGATGTCACTGTGGTTTTAAGACTCAGCTAATGATGTCGGGGAAGAGCAAAGGCTAATTTCAGCTGGGTGAAATGATGATCGTGTGAATAGAGGTTTACAAACATAGCCCACCACAGGCTCTCTTCTGTGTTTGCTGCCTTCAAATTTTGCAGTTTTGGGGAAGAACCAATTAAAACCACCCAAAGACCAAGTTTATGAATGTCAAGTTGATGGGACCGAGTTTCCTGGGCGTGAGTCTTGCACGATCCCTATGCAGGGACCCCATCTTAGAGGGACATCTTGGCCTGGTATGAGAGTGATGCCATTTCCCTCCTAGGTCTTAACCTTTCCTAGCGAGATGGACAACCAGGAAAGTAGGAAATCAAAACAAGCTATGTTTAGTCAAATTTTACATACCATAATCTCTTTACCATGGTCCAGCAAGGCAGGAATGCTTGGGCTGATCAGTTCTGGTACAAATCCATTCCAGAGGGGAGTGATTTACAACTTAGCACCATTCTTGACTCTTCCCCAAGAGCGAAGTTAAATGACCCAAGAATAACAGGACTCTGCACCAGAACTAGTAACAATGGTTTTCTAAAGGGTGGTCTCGGGAGTAGGTTTTCACCTGCAGAAATGCAGGCACAGGCACCTCACCGACGTCCTGGCCAGGGTCAAGGCTCATTCCTATTTTAAGAGGTCAGCACCGTGGTGAGTTACGAGGTCTGAGGGAGAAGTGGGCCTGGCCCAGGGGCTTTCTGTTGCCTTCTTACCAATGAATCCTGAGTTGATCCAGGCCAGGGACACACGGTTCATTCCCCCCTCCTCCTACCGCCAAGCCTAGTGGCTGGTGACGGGCCCCACGGAAAGACAGAGAGGTCCTTCTGCTTCCAGTGTGATGTCAAAAGATCCATCCCAGTGGTGTTGGAAGGCAAAAGTTGAATGGGTGGGCCCTGATGGAGAAAGAAATAAGGGCAAAGGTTTGAAACTCCATTGGTTATAATGCCTCAATGTAAAAACGAGCCCCTTGATCGAATCTGAGTAGGTCCAAACACCCATCTGACAGGGCTTATAAATAGACAAGTGAGATGTTGAAATTATTTTAAGACAGATGCCTTTTTAAACTGTGTTCAGAGCACCTTTCGGGGCTCCTCATGGCACAGTTCCTCGAGCAGGAGGTATTTCATCTTCGGAACATCTGGAACTGTCAAGGAGGTAGCCCTGCACACCCGGCAGATGCAGGCCCTTCCACATAAAAGTGCACCAACAAATCACACCCGTGAGTGCAGAGCAGCCCAAGTGCTCCGCAGCAGCAATGGAGGGAGTGGGGCTCGGGGCGGGGTGGGGGTACAGCTCACAGGAGCCCCCGGCCCCCCTCCACTTGGACTGCTGAAATCAACTCTTAAAAAAACAACTCTTACAGTTGCAATTTTTTAAAAAAGATTTACTTATTTGAGAAAGAGACAGTGCACAAGACGTGGGGAGATGCCCAGGAAGGAGAGGGAGAGAGAGAGAATTTCTCTCCACTGAGAGATGCAGGGGCTCAATCTCAGGACCCTGAGATCATGATCCGAGTGAAAACCAAGAGTCTGGTGCTTAACCGACTGAGCCACCCCAGTGCCCCTTTTCTCTGCAATTCTTCACCAAGTCACTAACCAACCACAAGCCAGTTTGTTTCCTCAGCTTGTAGGAAGTGATTGACAAGAAAGTCTTTTTTTTCCCCTCCGCTTTTGAGATAACATTTTCTCCATCTCATAAATCCATAGGCTTGACAGAGTGGGGTCAGTTTATGCTGTTACTCAGAGAATTCCCATGCTTACTTGCTTTGGGTTTTTCACTGGCCTTGGTGCGTGGGCAGGCAGGGCAGGGGTCAGGGGGAGGACAGTCACGGCCCCTTGCCCATGAAGGGGGCCACTGTGGCCCCACACTGACTTCTCACAGCAGGCAAAGCAGTGTGGCAAAGTCAGACCCGAATGCTAAGCCCTCGGCCCCAGAAGGGCGTTGTTCCATTAAATCCCCAGACAAAACTGATGATACTTTATCTTTTAGTGGCAAAGGCACAAATGTGCCTTTAAAACTTGTGGCGTGATGCATCGCTTGGAATTTTTTTTCTTTCCTCTTTTCTTTTCTTTTTTTTGTGGCTTCTTGCCAAAGAGCTACAGAAGAAATAAAAGCAGGAGAACCCCACAAAGGACTGAGCTGGAACTTTATGCCACTTTTCTATAAATCATAGCAATAAAATGAATACTGCTGATAATAATAATAAGCAATAATTATAATAAATGCCTTGATCAGTTTTACGAAAGCATTTGGACCTTGTGGGACAGAGGAGGAAATGAAACTGGATGTTGGAAACTTTGGGGTTTGTAAGACCCTCTTTGGCCAACGTAATAAAGACAGAATCTTCCAGAGTGAAGGTAAAGCTGGTGTTATAATGAACTCTCCACTGCTGTCACTGTTTTCGCTCTGCTGGAGTGGCAAGTTGGCCACCACTCTGGTCACCAAGTACATCCCCGAAATTAATTTCCCGGCAAATGAAGCGATGCTCTCCGCAACTTAGTGATGCGGGCTGCCTGCCCCCTATTAAACCGAGCCAGGCATGGTGAGGGGTGGTGATGATTTCAGGGTCAAACGTTGAAACATCTGGAACCTCCATAGAGCCAGGGTCTGCTGAGAGACACCTCTGTTTGGGTGGGAGGGGCAGGAAGACCCTGGCTGCCATTTGGTGCATTGGAGTGTTTGGTTTCTTTTCCCCTCTGCTTCTCAGGGAAGAACGCCTGAGTGAGGACAGGCAGCTGCACAACTTCTACCACCCTGTGGTAACTTCATGCCATGACATACACTCCCCAGATGGGCCTTCCCTGCCATTCCTGGGAGAATCGGCACCCGGCTGCCTGGGTGCCCCATTTCATCCTGCGGTCCTGGGGGCGGGGGTGGGGGGGGCAGCTCTAGCGGAACTTTGGAGGTCAACAGCAGCACGTCTTTGCAATTTTTGAAAGATCTCAGAATCACCACCGCTGGCTCTCCGTGGTAGAGGAGGAATGGCCACGAGATGGAACCAGAACCGGCTTCAGCCAGAGCCCATGGCGATGTCCCACGTCCAACACTCTCTCGGGGGCCGGGGGTCCAGGAAGGAAAGCGGTCTGCCCGCCGAAGCTGCAGAAAGCGCGCCCGGCTTTCGCATTTTCTCCCAGCCTGTACATCTCCCAAATGTTCCTTTTCCACAACGTGCCCCCGCCCCCAATTTTATATGTAGCAGATGGCCTTCAAACAAATCAAGGACAGAAGCTGCAAAAGCCTTAGAGAAAAAAAAAAGACAGTGAAACTCATATATTTCTTCAAACGATAAGATGAACTACAGATGTTTGCTGAAGGGTGATGCTGCCGCCTATAACTTAAGACTCAACTTAAAAGAAGATTCCACTTGTGTTTAGCGTTGGACAAGCCCGGTAGCTGTCAAGGTGTGATTTATGGAGGTTGTTTGTGAGATCTGATGTCACTGGGGACAGAGCAATTAAAACGCTCTGCCATCGGGCCGCAAAGCAGCCTCGTCCGTGGACCCAGGCACGGAGGCCAGGTGGAAATGCCCTGCGTTCCGCATCCAGGCGCAGGAATGGGTGCGGCCATCCCTGGGGTTCCCTCTCTCTCCCGAGCCTCTCTCCCTCCCTTTCTGCAGAGTTCTTGGTCCTTTTGGACAAAGTCCCGTTCTTACCTGACACCTGCAGTCAGATTAATCTCAAAAGAAGCTTGACAAAGTCACTACAAGAGAAACAGTCGTCTGTTGCAGGACTCAGCTGCATATAGGAAACAGCTGCTTGCTCGGCTGGGTTTGTAAAGAAGGCTGAACGGCATTGCTGAGAACTGTTTAAAAACTCATGGAAATCATCTATCGGAAAGGCGGAGGCCTGTAATTAACACAATGCTAGGTATTGGTGTTTCTATTAAAAGCTGCTTTTCCAGGACTTGTTGTAACTTGGACATACAGATGTATTATGAACTGAGACCGAAGGTATGAGTGAGGCCTTGGCTGGGTGCTGTCTGCCCTCCTGTCTCTTGGCTTTCTAAGCAGAGATTGTTAATAATGCAAAGAAATTGAGGTAATTTTGGATGCACACTCTTGCTCCCAAGCTCCAGCCACCATCTGCATTGGTGCGGAAGCAGACACCTACGCCTATCACACATGTGCCCGGGGCCCTTCTGCAGCTGCTCGGCGCTCGGTTGATGGCAGAGGCCGCAGAGGCCTGGGTAGAAGCAGCGGGAGGAAGCCCCAGCCTGCCCGTGGCCTCTGGAATAGAAATGTGGGGAGCCTTTGAAGTTCCCACAACTCAGGTGGAAGCCCCTGCGAGCAGCCCTGAGAGGAAGTCATTCGTTTTCACACAAAGGGGAAAATTCCTCAGGACCCTGGTGTTTCCACTAAAACAAATCTCTGAAAAGTTGTTCTCCTGAGGATCAAGGACCAGCTGTTCTCCATCTCCTTGAGGTGGTGAGAGAGAGGAGTGGGGCTGGCTGGACGACAGCATGAGAGACACAAGCTAGACAGAGGCAGCATGGTGAGGCGGGCAAGGTCCTGGGCTCAGGAACCAGGGAGAGAGCATGTGGTTTGGCATTCAGAGGGAGGAGGATGCCCAGTGCAGCGTTTCAAGATCTGTTCTGTGTTCATGGAGAAGATAGCAGCCCATGGTCTTTTTACCAGCCACTGAGTTTGCTGGGGTGGGGTGGGGGAGGGCATACTGCACACAGGACCCACCAACTGAAGCCTGCTGATGGCCCTTGGGTGTACCTCAACTCACACCCAGAAGCTTCCATGGAGATGAGAATGCTGCTTATTTTTAAAAATACCTTAAATGACTTGGTAGTGGACATTTGTCTTTTTTTTTTCTATTTTTTTGATCTCTCTTTTCTTGTGTAGGAGTTTCTCACCCCATGAATCAGAGTGAGAAGCAGAAGCCTCCTTTCATTTAGGAGGCTGAGAAGTCAAAGCCTTGGCTTCTCTCCTCCTTTCGCTGGCTGGACCATCAGGTCTCTTGCTGTAGACAAACTTGTCTCAGCTTTGCGCTGGTTCACCCCACCAAAGGTAAGCTGCCGGGGAGGCATGGACCTTGGGCATTCTGGCTTGTTAACCAATTCTGTGCAGACAGAGCGAATAATAATGTCCTGAACAAATCCTGCGGGGCAGGGGGCCATGGTGGAAGGAGGTAGGGCCGGCACTCTTCTGTGAAACCATGGAGTCTTGAGATGCAGAGCAGTAGGCTTCCCAATCAGAGCTAGATTCGGATCCCGACTGAGTGATCTTGGGCGAGACTCTCATCTTTTCCGAGCCTTGCTTTCCTTATCTTCAAACCACGGGTCCTTACAGGATTGTTGTAAGGATCACATGAGGCTCAGTGCTTGGCACATAGCAGGTGCTCGAAAATGGTAAGCTTTCTGTGGTCAGAGGGAAATCCTGAGGAAGGAGCAGACTTGGATTAAGGCTTGTGAGGAACATATAACTATACTGGGGTGTTAGACCATAACCACTACAAAAGACCTTAAATAGAAAATGTCAATGTCTCAAGCAGCAGATTCCTCCCTAGTTATGTGTTTGCAGGACAAGATGGGGAAGCTGGAATGACCGGGATGTGCTCTTTTCCATTCTGCCCTTACCCCAGATCATTTGCTTCTGTTCCCTGTTCTGTGCTCTGAGGCCACAGAGGCTGACCTGGCTGCATTGTGTCTCCTGGGCTTCCAGCCCTTTGATTGCTGCCAGGGTTTGGCCAATTCCAGCCTGCCTCCAGCTCCCACCAGGCTCCAAGAGCACCATTCCCTTGAGGCCAAGGGATGGATATAGCTTCCCGCCATTGTTAATCTCTAGGGCTTTGCTTTCCCATGGTGGTTCTTTAAGCTGTATTCCTATTGCTGTAAATAGTCCTTCCATTAAATTCTCTTTGCAATCTCATCTGAATATGCTTTCTCTTTCCTGACAGGAGAGTGAAAAAGAGTGTGACTAGACGGCGCCAATCCAGGAAGACTTCCTGAAGGAGGGTGTCTCTTCCCCAGATTTTTGGAGGAGAACCACAGTAACTTGGTAAGGACATTGAATTGAAGGCTGATGTTCCCATGAGGGAGACTGGAGTCAATGAAGACTTAGGAGTTAGACTCTTCGTGGACTCTTCACAGACAATGGTGAAGGGCCTTATCAACAGGACATACCTGCAGACTCAGAAAGGGAGAGAATAATGGTGCTAAGAATAGAAAACTGTGTCATTTACTTATTGTCTACTGTGTGACAAGGACTCAAATGTGCAATAGGTATAATTACCATTTTATGGATGAGAAATGGGAGCTCAGAGAGGGTAAGTAACTTGCCCAAGGTCACAGTGCATGGTGGAGTTGGAATTCATAAAGCATGTAATTCATAAAGCCCAGGCAAAGCTGCCCAGTGTTCCCCACTCTGCCTGGGACTGAGGAGTTCTTGGCATGTGAGACTGTTGGTGCTGATTTTTTTTTGTTAATGACAGGATCTGTTGGATGCTTGTGGAGGTAGTGAAAGTGGGTACTAACAACCATGCCTATAATAAATAAAGTTAATTTCCTTGCCTTAAAGGACCCCTAGAGTTGATTTATAAAAGTGGAAGCACAAAGGGAAGGAAGGAAAGAAGGAAGGGAGGGAGGGAGGGAGGGAGGAATGAATTATCAGCTCAGAACATTGCATATAGCAGCTGAGAGGGGGTGCAGTCAGTCCAAACAGCAAACAACATTTCTATTTGTCTCAGGACTAGCATAGCAAGTGTGTGATGCCTGGTGTTGTCTGTGTAGCTTCAGGATTGTCACGGGCTCAGCCATGATTCCCCAAAATAACAGCAGCAAAGCTGCCATTATGGAGCTCCTCCTACCTTTGCTCCAGGTGTTTCGTAGACATTATTTTAAATGCTTAGAACAGTCCTTCAGAGCAGGCATTATTAATCCCATTTTTGAGATGAAGAAACTGAAAAAGAGCAGTCTCTGGGGACCTCTTGTGTGAAACTGGCAGGTCTGGGCTCCAGTGACATTCCTTGGGCATCCAGCCATGAACCAGGGGACAGCTGCGTGGTACCTGAGTGCCCACGGCTCTGGCGATGGCTGGTCCTGTTCAGTAAACATTCATGGGGACCTGGCATATTCCACCAGAGTGGGGTGGGTTCGTGGAGTCGTCTTTGAAGAACTCGGACAGATTTTCTATGTTCCCCAGCACTGTCATGGTAGCTCCCTATGTTCCTCCAACTTCCATCTATTTGCACGTGCTGTGTCCCCTGCTGGAATGGTCTTCCTCTGTTTGACCATCTAGAGAGCCTCTACCCATCCTTCAAGACTCTTCCATGGATAAGTCTTTCCCACCCCCCAGCCCTAATCTGCATGAGGTCCCCTCTTCTGGGGCCTCCGCCCATCCCATATGGATGGTGACCTCAATACTCATTTTTCTGTAATCTTCTGGTGACTTGTCTGTCACCTTCTTCTCACTGCCAGGCTCCCCAGAATGTAAGCTCCTTCAGGGGAGTGGTAGTGGTTTCTTTGGTTGGTGTAAGGTAGATACTCATCATTGTTGAGGTCAGAGTGTCCCAGGAACTCTTGGCTGGGGCACACTGATCTCCATTGCTTCCAGTGGACCCTACTCGGTATCTTAAGTTTGCTTCATGCTGGATTTAACTTGCACATGCTTCTGGGAAGCATGCCTTGGGGACCCTCAGTGAGCTGCTTGCTCTCCTTGGGGGTGGGTTTTTACCAGTCTGTGGCAAGACTAGATGCCTCCCTCAGCGTGCTCTTTAGTACCAAAGGAAGAAACAGAGGAGACACCATAATTTATACTGGATGGTGCCCATCTCATCTTATCTTAGTTTCCTATCTCATCTTAGTTTCCTAAGGTTTGATTAAAGTTTCCTAAGTTTTGATTAGAGAGACCTCTAAGGACTGGGATAGATTAGAGGCAAGTTTTGCTAGAGAAAGCGTTTTTCACAAGACTCTTCTCTGGAGAAGGAATGATCCAAGCTCTATAAACATGCAGTGTGCCAAATCTGAAGGCAAGAGTTGATACATAAATTTCCACTCGGCCCAAACTGGGTTATTCGCTTGTTTGGAGAGGACTTTCTGCCCAGGTCCTTCTGAGCAGTTGGCGTCTCTGGTGCAGGGAAGGAGGAGTCAGAGGCTGGGCTTTTGGCATTCTCTACCACTTACCAGCTGGGTGGCTTTGTGAGATCATAATCCTTCTGACGTTGGCATCTCCAAGATGGCGGTGATGATGAGGACGGTGATGGTGATGGTAATAAGACCTCAGCAGCCTTCCTTACAGAGCTGCCATTTGCATTGAAAGAGCTCACACCTACTTCTCAAATGTAAATGAACACCTTCTCAGTTTAATGGTTAAAATCAAAGCCGAAGAACCAACTGGGACAAACAATTCTGCTTCAGATGCTTCTGTTTTGCAATCTAAGTAGGGCCACATGAAACACAGTTCACAGAGCTGCTCCTTGTTCTCTTGGATCACAGAATCCCCCATGGTGCTGAGTCCATACCTTTGAGGTTTGTCCCAGAGAATGATCAAGCCCAAGTTAGGGTTGATGTGAGCCACTGCATCCCCTTGGCAAGCTGTGGTTTCGACTTCAATTTCGTGAGTTATGTTAGGTGTTCATTGGGTTTTGCATCTTGATCAGGAATATTCCCTTGTGAAAGTGCTGCTTGATTTTGACTTGCTGATGTCAGCGGTGTAAATATGATTTAATTGATTAATAGGCATTAATGACTGGTAATTAAGGCATAACCTGTAAGCTGCAAAGAGCTCACAAAACATGCCCATAAATGGAAGCATGGCCTCGATTCTGATCATCCTCCTTTGCCTGTGGACAGTGGCCCTATTGTAGGGTTGGTTGCCTTCTGCCATATGGACTATACATAAAATAAAATGCATATGTTAATATATTTCGTAGAATCCATTTATTGTACTTTCACCCACTGAAAATAACCCGAGTTTCGTCCATATGAAATGAGTCCTTAATCTCTGATCTGAAGGTCATCTGTCGAGGAAGCCCTCTGCTGTTGTTGGTGGAGGTGCTCTACTCCAGCAAGTTTTGCTGTCTATAAAATCCTGGGCTTCTCCTGCATTCATCCCTCTTTGATTATTGAAAACTTTCCTCTGCTGCTAACATGCAGGAACAATGTAATAAGTAACTTCCAATTAAAGTTTTCCATATGTGGCAAAAATTGTAATGAATGAATAAGTAAAGACCACATAATGGAAGCCTATTAGCCAAGTGAATATACTCTTTTAAGTCAAATTTCTATAGCACTTTTGTATTATCTCCCATCAGAAGAGAACGTGCAATTACCAATTTTATCTTATCTTGGGCTTATTATTAAAGAGTAGTAAAGGAAACTTCATTCCAGGAGCCATAATGTGATTTTTGATTAATAGAGGGATTCTTATGTGACAAGAATATTTCTCCTAGGCAAAGTAGGCACATGGATTTCTGCCTGAGCTGGCTTGTAACCGGAGGCTACATCTCAGGTGAGCAACTATTCAACAATGGAACATATGTCTCTACACGGGGATCGGATTCTTAAGGTACTTCGGAGCATGAGAAGGGCAGGGCAAAGTTGACATTGGCTTTGCAAGAGGCCAATGTTTATTTAGTTGCTTCCAATCAGTATATCAAACCCGACCCTGATTTGTGTGCAAAGGGGTGAGCTGTGGACCCCACAGTGCATGGTTTCTCATCATGCCACCTGCCACAGTTTCTCATGGGGTCCAGGCACATTCTGGGCACGCAAGTGGTACCTGTGAGTCAGTGACCTATTGTCTCCTACCTCCAACTGCACGTGGAAAGGGTTTGAATTTGAATGCCAGTCATTCAAGCCAGCTTTTCCCTGAGAACTGTTTGAAGGAAGGTATCTGGAAACTTGCCCTTGGCTCCCAGCAGCCTATGTTAACACCAGTGACCTGGGGAGCATTGGTTAGGGGACAATATGAGGGCTGTCCCCATTGTCTTGCAGCAGCCCTGTTTGACGGGAAGTCTGAGCCCTCCTCTTCTCAGGGTGGGGCAGGGTGGGTCCCTCAGAGCCTGGATGGTTCCCTTGGATCGGGCCCAGCTCTTGCCAGCTCCATGACACTGGGCAAACATCCTAAGCCATCAGAGCCTCTTTCCTCAGCTGGAAGCAGGAATCCTACCTATCTGGGGACTTATTGTGAGGATTGAGATAGGCAGCGTTTTAACACATAGGGGTCACCCTAATGGACAAGGCTACCGCCTCTTGACCTAATGGCTTGGGTGCCTAATATGGCTTCATTGCCGTGGCTCTCTGTCCCTCCTCCAAGGTGCTCTCTCTGCTGGTCATTGTCATTTCCAACCCCAGGGTAGGTGTGCGTCTGTGCAGGGGACTCCGACTTTTGACAAGCTGCTGACGTGGGATTTAATCCTGTGGAGAAAATGGATTTTCTATCATTTGGCAGAATAACTCAGATGCACGTGCTTTTGACCAGAAGCTTTCCTTCTAGAAGTTTACCATAAAGGAAGTAATTGAGCACACATGAAAGTTACATGTATACGAATGTTCACAGAAGCTCTGTCTACAAGAGCTAAAAAATCGGAATGTAGTAAGAACAGGAGGTGGTGTTGATTATATCCATTGTGGTCTATTGAAACTTTTGAGTCCCATGCAGCCTAATTGAGAGGTTGCTGTAGAATGCCATCTAATGTTGTAGGAAGATGGTTATGACTCGGTAAGTAGAAAATCAAGTTATAAAACAAAATATTCTATATGATTCTATTTTGGAGAAAACAGATTTAAGAGTATAAATCAATAGAATAAATGTCAGTTGTTTCAAGATGGTCGGATTATAAGTTATGTTATATCCCCTCTCTCTCTCTTGCTTATTTCTATATTCTGATTTAAAAATTAATCAATACAGACTACGTACGTAATTTTTTTTTAAAGTGAGAAAATGTTATTTTGTAAAGTCTTTCTTTTAAATTGAGCATGTAGATCAGTAAAACCCCCATCAGCAGCCCAGCTTGCTCTGGGCAAGCCGGAGCTGGAGTGGGTGGTGGGATTTCAGGGGTCCCAAGGACCTTTCCGAATCCCTGCTTCCTCTTCCTTGATGTCTGGGCTGGCGTGCAGGTTCCCTGTGTGGGAGAGAAACACCACTCACTGCTGTTTCTGGTCACTGGCCCCTTGGTGGGACAGAGCAGTTTGGCCATCTGGATGTCCTGGGTATTCTTGTGGTGAGGGGTAATTTCGGTCTGGGACCAGATATGATGGGAAAGGAAGAGCAGACAGAAAATGTGAGAAGAACTTTCTGGAAGGGGGCAGAGGAGGGCAAGGAGAGCCTCAGAGCCTGAGGGGTGGGACTCCAAGACAACTGGCTACCTTCCAGCCTCACCACACAACTTAGTGCCTTCCAGAAACAGACGATGTCTGGGTCACCAGGGGGAAAGGACCAGCAGGGTTGCACAGCTGGCTCACCCAGGCCCTGCTCATGCTCTGGGGGGCGCCACCCAGCGCCCACTTTGGACGGGTGCTTGGAAGGAGGGATAAATACAGCTGTCTCCAGGGGACAGAGGTAATTGGCTTCTTCCTCAGGAGCATTTCCTTTTTAAGGCAGAATGCTATAACTGGCAGGCCGCAAACACCGGTGTGTGAAGGTAAAGCCACCAAAGAGAGGGCATTTTTGTCCCTGGCAGCTGGGCCTTTTCATTAAACCCCTGGGCTGTGGTTTGCCTGGGTCTGGCTTCCTCAAACCCTGCTGAACACAGAATGGGAGCTGCCTGCCCCAAACCCACTTACAGTTCCCCATAGCCTGTGGGGTAGGGTCTGAGCACTTTGTGGTAACAGGACCCCAGCAGGCCTCTCTTGTCCTGCCCCACCCCCTCCAAGCACACAGCTACTCCCACTTCTAGGAGTTTAGCTGGGTCCACTCACAGTGTATTTTGATCTTGCTGAGGCTTTAGGCACATGCTGTCGCCTTTGCCTGGAAGCCCCTCCTCCTTCCCCACACACTGAGCTCTTATATGGCTTTCAAGAACCAAATGGAATTTTCTATCAAGAAGCCTTCCCTGATTCATTCCATCCCATGGAAGCCATTCCCATGTGTTTCTTTCTTTTTTTCTTTCTTTCTTTAAGATTATTTATTTATTTATTTATTTGAGAGAGAGATATATATATAGAGAGAACACAAGCAAGTGGTGGGGGGGCGGGAGAAGCAGGCTACTTGCTGAGCAGGGAGCCCAAGGAGGGGTTCAATCCCAGGACCCCGAGATTATGACCTGAGCAGAAGGCAAATCCGACTGAGCCACCAGGCACCCCCATTCCCATGTGTTTCTTAAACACCTAGGTAATTAACCACATGAAGGAAAAGCTGGAAGAGTAAATGTATTGAGGCATTTTTTCCCTCGAGATTTCAGGCTGTGTCTGAACTCTAAATACGAACTTCAACCCTGCAATTTTTTTTTACAGTTTTTATTTATTTATTTATTTGACAGAGAGAGATCACAAGTAGGCAGAGAGGCAGGCAGAGAGAGGAGGAAGCAGCTCCCCGTTGAGCAGGGAGCCCAATGCAGGTCTTGATCCCAGGACCCTGAGATCATGACCCGAGCCGAAGGCAGAGGCTTTAACCCATTGAGCCACCCAGGCGCCCCCTGCAATTTTTTAAATAACAATGTTTTATTTTCAAATAAGTAATATAGTCACATGGTTCAAAAATATAATATGAATATATGCTTATCAAATATGATATTCAGCAGAAAGTCAACCTTTCACTATAACCCCTAGACCTACCCCTCCTGTGCTCTCCTGGACAAAGAAGCAATGTTACCAGTTTCTTGTTGATCCTTCTAGACACATGAAAGCAAACACACATACGACACTGAGATTTCTCCAGGTCTTAAACAAATGGGGCCATGCTGTGTGCCCTCCCTTGCACTTTGTTTTTTCCACTCCACACACTATTTGGCAGATTGATTGATGTCAGTCCATAGAGAAGGTCATCGTTGTTTTTTCTTTTTCATTTTTTCTTATTGTTTCTTGGATTCATTTGAATCGGTGTGTCATACTTTAACTTGTCCTCCACTGATGGGCATTTAGGTGGTCTCCAGTCTCTCATTCCTGCAAACTATACTGCAATACATCATTTTCTATGGAATCATTTCTCAGAACTACCTGAGTCTATTCATAGTATAAATTCCTAGAAGTGGAGTTGCTAGGTCAAAATCCTGTGCATTTCTAATTTAATTTTTTTTGTGCATTTCTAATTTAGATAGTTATTGCCACATCACTCTTCAGGAGAGCTGTGTTAATTTACACTCCCCACAGCAATATATGAAGTGGCCAATTAATGTCCCTTTCGGAGCACACTGTCGGGAGCTGTCCAGTACGCATCCGTGGGCGAGTTGCTCCAAAGAGTGCCAATTTGAAAACCCAATTCCATTTTCTGTTGAAACTTGTAGTGGTCAAATAGTTTTGGCCTCAACATGTCTACCTTTAGGAAACCATCATTCTTCCTGGGTGGAGCTCCTCCAAGTTCACTCCTGGGTGTTACTCCCTTTTCTTCCCACCAAAGGTGGGCGTGTGACTGGTTTTGGTCACAGAGATGATTGTTCAGGGCTGATGTGTGAGTCAAGCTGGACCAACCAGAGACCTTCCCAGGAGTCCCACTGGAACTATCACTAGATCAATCAACCTTGTACTGCAGGGATCACGAGCCATCAGGACAATGTGGGTTTGGGGTCTCTGGGGGACAGGTAGGCACTACATCTAGAAAACCTCTCTGCAAAGGACTACAAGTCAAGGACAGTAGAGCTGAGTGGTGGGGAGAAAGGCTGAGGCCTGGTCCTACCTTTAGTGCACCTAGATCCAGCACTGCCTGAAGCTGGTTTTCTAGGGTATGTAACCTAATACATTCCTTTGAAGCTTACTTTCTGTCATTTGCAATAGAATGTATTCTGTCTAATACAGTGTGGTTTACATGCAGGATTTCATTTAATTCTGGTAACAGCCTTTTGAGACAGGATTTTCTTTTTTCCATTTTAGGAATGAGGGTCTTGACGTTCAACAACTCTGAGAAATTGTCCAAAGCTCACAAAACAAACAAATAACAGAATTAGATTCAAATTCAGGTTGTCTAGCTCCAATACCTGTGCTTCAGAACTTTTTCTGCAGTTATTTCAGTAGTACCAACTAGTTTGGTCTAATGNAGAATTAGATTCAAATTCAGGTTGTCTAGCTCCAATACCTGTGCTTCAGAACTTTTTCTGCACTTATTTCAGTAGTACCAACTAGTTTGGTCTAATGTGTGTGTGTGTGTGTTTGTTTATTTGTTTGTTTGTTTATTTATTTGACAGAAAGAGAGAGAGCACAAGCAGGGGGAGTGTCAGGGAGAGGGAAAAGCAGGCTCCCTGCTGAGCAGGAAGCTGGACACCAGACTCAATCCCAGGACCCTGGGATCATGACCTGAGCTGAAGGCAGATGTTTAACCAACTGAGCTACCCAGGTGCCCTTGTCCTAATGTGTTCTTTTTGTTCCCTTCATGTTCTGACTTCCATTCATGCCACGTGCCCAAGCCAGGCCTTTAGAACTGCATCAAGGAGAAGGTTCAAGAAGCCACCCGACTGGAGTTTATACTTGTTTCTGGGAGGGCAGCTGGTAAGGTGTGGCAGGAGAGGATGTCCTCTGGCTTCCTTTTGAGGGAGGGTCGGATGGAGATGCAGATGAACAAGGAGCTGTCAATGAGCCTGTTCTGGTAGCAGTCAATTCTGGACCCAAGCCCTTCCTCTGGTACCACAGTGGAGTTACGCCACAAGGCCTTCCACTTGCTGGGTCTGTGCTAGTCACAGAGGAGACAGAGACAGACAGACCTGGGTTCCCTGCCATGTGTTTTAAAATAAAATGTTTTAATAGAAAACTTGAGGTATAGTAAGGTGAATAAAAGCAGGAGATGACTGCCATTGGAAAGATCCTTACCCATGGTTTCTAGGGGACGGGGGCACTCAGGGAAACACCAGTGTTGGTCAGGGGGCAGAGGGACCAAGGGGAAAATGTGTGCAAGAGCCTTTATTGAGATTTCCCTGGGAAGGAACAGTCAAGGCGGGACTAACAGAATTAGGGTTGGCTGATTAGAATAATCTCAGTGGGCTCTGGGGTGTAGGGACTATCCCCAGTTTCTGGGTACTTGGCTTTGGGGTATGTAGGGCAGCAAGCTGTGGGTCAGAGTCTGAGAGCTTATAAAGGAGGTATTTGGGGTGTGGGCTCTGAATTGGCTGACTCCTATTTGGAAAGGGTGCGTCAGGTGAGTCCTTGGCTATCGCTAGAAATTGGTTAAGCTTGGGAGGGTCAGTCACTGCAAAGGCGGCAAGGCTCTTGATGTCACCAGAATACAGAAAAGAAAGCTATGGCCAATACTCAATGTGACGAAGAATTGGGGCTGTGGATGGGGTTTGGTCAGCCAACCAACATTGTCCACCCTAGTAAATACCATCCAACAAGTGTATGTTTCTAAGGAAATAATTGGACAAATGAGTGAGGACATTTATCAGCATGATGTTTACAATAGAAAAGGGGAAGGAACTCTAAATGTCTAACAATTAGCATACCGCTGAGTAGTTTATCACTCATTCCACACGATAAATCACCTGTGTGGTAAAGGAGAGTATCAATGTAGAGACATATTTACCATATGTGAACATACGATTGGAATATGTTATTGAGTGAAAATATGAGTTACAATCAATAAATACTTGTAATCTTACTTTTGTTAAAAATGAACGTCATTAAATGTTCACTTATATTTACAGAGTATTTCTACTTCTTTGAAAAAAGATTGGAAGGGAATGTACCAAATTGTTACCAATGGCAGTCTCTCAGGAATAGGTTTGTTGGTGATCAAAACACATCTTTTTCTTTTTTTCCATCTGTGTTTCTGTATATTACATAATGGGTGTTTATTACTTGTGTAGTAAGTGATGGAAGTTTGTAATAAAGATACATAAAATATCATTGCTGTTTGCCTGTGACTCCGTGGAGGGCAATCCCCAGGTTATGAAACATTCACTTGCAGATTTCATCGAATCAAAACAGTTCCACATGGGGAAGAAGTAGCAGCAGTGCGAATACAGACAGTCCCCCATTTGCCCCTGGGACAATGTGGACTCGTGGAGCACCTGTTCATGGCCCCTAGGGGCAGTCTGTGCTTGATCGGTCGGTCTATCATGTTCTAATCATGACTGGGAAACCACCACCCAAACCAAGGCTGAAAATTTGTCTGATGCTCACGGAAAGAAGGAGGATGGCAGACCAGTGCCAACTTTGTGCTTCCTTAGATTTGAAGTAAAAGTGAACAGTGAGGTTGCCAGTGCTGGTAACAATTGAGAGGAATTTATCCTGAAGCATTTCTATTGGGTCGGACCATATGGGATGGCCAATAAATGACAATTTCCCTATGTTAGGCAAGGCCTTTCTGAACTAGATGATAAAGGAAGCCGGAGAACCTCTGTTGGGGGCATTTGCAGAATATTTTATTTGAAGTTGTTTCTGAGGCTCAAAAACTATATTAAAGATTCTGGAGGGGACGAGCTCTAGGGTCCTTTTAAAGTAAAAAATATTGCCCTCTCCTTCCCCATCCCTCCTGACTCACTCCCTGGGAGTCCATCCACCATTCATTTCAGTCCCGAAGAGGATGAGTAAGTCCCAACTAGCCTTCCCAGAAGGGGCTGAAGGTCCTGCCCACCTGTCTCATCAATGGAACTCAACCATTAGCTCCCTGACTTCAGCTTTGATGCTTGCCTCAGACTTCCCAAATTAGTTATTTATCTACATTTCTCTTGGACATCTGGACCAAACTCTCCCTTTTTATAAACTGGGTCAGGCCACTGCCATGGTCCAAAGTATGTGGAGCAAGACTGGAATACAAACTCTATTCCAATATGGCTCCATGGAAAGCCAGCCCATTTTGGTGATTCAGTGGCTACTTGGCAGGGAGGCATATGTGCACAGATTCACGGTGCTGGGGCTCTATGGGAACTGCTATGCAGTTACGGGCCAGGTGGGGCTCAGGGTATATGCCACTGAAGTCCTCAGAAGGTACAGGTTGGAGGGAGTGCCACACATGGTGGGAGATCTGAGCAGCCATCATCTTCATCACATCACCATTGCCATGATCAAAGCTTCTTGGAGGAGGGAAATCTGGGGCTGTCTGTATCTAGAACGAGGCAACAGACAAAAGCTTGGGAGGAGCAAGATGTGAGGGTGCCCCGGGGTGGAAGCCTGCACGTTACCCACGGATGTAGTCATCAACCAACTGACGTGTTGGGGTATAAAGGAGCCTCCATGGTAAGCAAGTCCAAAGGCCAAGGAAGAAGGACACGCCACCTGCCTCAACTCGAAGAACCTACCGGGAGGGGAAGAGAGTGAGAGAACACAGAGGATGGGGTGGCCAGGGAGTGCAACAGGCCAAGACGAGGGCCAAGGGTGGGATGGAGAAGAGAATGTGAATCTCAAATAGAAGGAAGATGGTTGGGGTGGGAGAGGGAGGGGTAATGCTAGGAAAGAGGGATGAGATTGGGGAATGGCGGGCCTTGTGCTGTGGATTTTCCAAGGCACCCGATGAGGCAGGTGACTCACTGCCTTGAGGCTCGGTGGGGCCCACCAGGGCAGATCCTGCCTCCTCCTGGAAAGCTCTATGGGAAAAGCTGTGCTCTGATTAAGATCTTTTAATTAAGGAAGCCGTTTGCACAGGATGCAACAAGAGGCTGATGGAGAGTTTGCTTAAATTGGATTTTTTTTTTTTGGTTAACTAGAAAAATAATAAGAGGACCTCATCTTTGTATAAGGAAGAGGGATGTGTCATTTTGAAGGGTGCCGTGTAGCGATCTGTGTATGAATTCATTGGCTCGTATGTAACCACCAGGAAATAAACATTTATTGAATGCTTACTCTGTGCCAGGCATTGTGCTAGTGGCTTTCCATGAAGCCCTTACTCCACGCAGCCACCCCATGAAGCCCATGCCCTCCCTTTCCTGCAGATGAGAAAATGGTCCTCTTTGTGCAGAAGATTCTTCCTCCTCCCTTGAGGGAAAAACTGATCATGAGAGGGGAGGCAGGACGGGGCTAATTCTGAGCCCTAATTTTCTCCTTTCTTAAAGTTTCTGTGCCTTTCTCTTTTTTGTTTCAAGGCCCTTGGCCACATCCTTTCTGATCACACCCATGTGTCTTGGGCTCCCCTCTCTCCTGCCTCGACTGTCCCCAGGGACACACCGCAGAAGGCCCTGAGGCCCTGTGGCGGCTGACTTCCAGGTCCCAAATCCAGGCAGATGACAAGGAGCTCAAGGTGGTCGCCTATCTGGGTTTGATGACACAACAGAGTCTTCGGGCATGGAGCGGACCTTGAGTCAAAACTCCTGTCTCCTGCAAGGAACCATTGGTGCTGGCTTCATTCCCAGGACTGAATGTCTCCTGGTTCTGAGTGGTACAGTGGCCTTGTGTTTTGTCCTAAGTCACCCAATAGGATCCAGGATTGACTGAAGGACAACTCCTGAGCTCTGTACTCTTTCGATGAGATCCTTACCTGCCTGACTCTGTCCCGAGAGCCAGTTTCCTGACCTCTGTCCCTCTCTGGTCTGATGTCAGAAGCCAGGTCCCAGCAACAAGCCCCATTCCGGGTGTCCTGTGTATGAGGCCCGGGACCTCTTTCTTTGGAGGAAAACTCCTCCTACGGTTCCACAATATTTCTGCTCAGTTCATAGGTTTTAGATTGAGGAGACTACAGCTGCCACTCCATCTCAGTGGCTTGGGCCAGCCAGAGGACTCCCCCTTCTTGGCTCCAGTAATCAGTGCCAGCAGGACATGTAACCCATGCCAAGTCAGAGTCCTCAGGGCTTTCTGACGGTCCTAACAGGAACGGTAAGGCCCATCCCTCTAGGGCCAAGAGAGCCTGCAATAGCACAGAGCCTTTCTGAGAGGGAAGTGAGGCCAGCCATGCAGCTCTGAGAGAGGCCAGGGCCTGGAGACCATGTTTTAATTGCCTTGGATCCCACTGTGCCTAAAGGCAGATTGCCCCTTGGATTTTTCAAATTTTGGAGCCATAAGTTCTGTTTTGTTTTTCTTAAATGAATCTAAATTTACGTTTTGACATTTGTAATTGAAAGAGCCCCGCCTATCACACTTTTTTTCTGAGATGATTTTCATTTCTTATATCCAGCTTCAGGTTTTGGCAGAAGACACGGGAGAGCAGGTGTGGCTTAACTCTGTGATTTTCCCTGGTAGCTACTCCTGGCTTTGGTTTGTTTTTTTGTTTGAAATGGTTTTATTTTCCTTTTATACCCGAATAATAGGTTGGCTATGTACAGAATTAAAAAAAAAGCTTTTTCTTAAGAAAAATTTCAAACACATATAAAAATAGAATAATATAATAAATGCTCTCTTGTCCATGGGTATTTTAAATATTTCTAGCAGCATAGAATTTTAAAATTTGCTTGAGAAATATTAGTTGGGCTCTTGTGTGAGGGGGACTGGGAGTGTTCTAGGCACTGGAGGTACAGTAGTGATGATACCCCATGCTTCCTGTGTTGGAGTTTGCACGCCAGTGGGGAATATGGCCATAGCAAGTTCAAGTGCACACACACGGTCATTTCAGATAACAGTAAATGGTGGGAAGAGGGCAAGTCAGGGCCCTGAGTGAATGATGAGGGAAAGCTTTCAAGAAAGGCTATCTGAACTGATGTCTGAATGATGAGAGGGAGTCCCTGCTGTGATGACTCGTAGGAAGATTCCTGGTAGTTTGAGCCATGTGTCGAAAATACCAGATGAGAAAGAAGGCTTACAACTGAGGCAGAGTGATGGGTACTGGCTTAAGCAACAGGAGCATAATGTGGCTACCAACCAGGAGCCAGGACTATAATCTTGGATCAAGGCTGCCATGTTTGGTGATTTAGGTTGTGCACTGCACAATTCTAAGGAGAACCATTCACACACACTGGGGGTTGGCCAACATTTTCTGTGAAGGGCCAGATTGTAAATAGTTAGCCTTGTGGGCCAGATGGTCTCTGTCACAACTGCTCAATTCTGCCATTGTAACACCAAAGCAACTGCAGACATATATAAATGAATGGGTGTGGCTATGTTCCAATAAAACGTTATAGACACTGAATTGAAACTTCAAAATTAAGACGAAAATAATTAAGATGAATCTTTTGATTTTTTTTCAACCATATAAAAATGTACAATCCATTCTTTGCTTGTGGACTGTATGGCAGACAGCAGACTGGGTTTGGACCATGGGCTAGAATTTGCTGACATGAACCATATATGCAGTGACCTGGTCATCTGAACGTTCCTGTGTCCTTCACTCTCTGTGGTCACACCATTACTCCCACTGGGAAGCTCCACTATCTCCCATGTCCTGCGTTCCCTGGGCAGCAGGTGCAAGCCAGGCATGGGAGTTACAAAGATGAGCAAGATGCTTTCCTTGCATGAAGGTTGCTCCCAGATGGTTCAACCCTCCAGGGTCAAGCAGAGCTGTTGCTGAGGGTGAACACCCCAGGTCGTTTGCCCAATAGTGCTTTCTTCCTCCCCTGAACTCTTGGAGATTTCCCCATCTGCCTGGAGCTTACTTCCACACTATCTTTGCTCGAGCTCTGTGGATCGTTGTGAGTATGCCTCGCTTCCACCTGGAGTGGGCTGGCGCTTTTGGAGAAGGACCCGTGTCTTTGATTCCCAGCTGTCCTTCCCTGAGTGTGTGGCTATTCTGTACATGTTGAATTGGTTTAAAGGAGCCTGATCTCATCAGGAAGGATTGGCCTCTTGGAATGGGTGGGGTTCAGGGAGCAGGAGGAGAGGGGATGCAGAACTGGGAGAAGGGTGTGCCCAGGTACTCAGGCTGGATTTAATTTGGACTAATTACTGCTAATTCTACTGTTTCATTTGCCTGTGTTGGGCTGCCCCGTAAATGGATTCTATGATGTTCTAATGATGAAAGGATGGCCATTTATAGAAATAAGCACCCAGCTACTTGGCTGTGAGTGCTATCTCCTTCCTGGCCCCCTCTGTAGTCACTTCTCAGTGACCTCTACAGGCTTCTATCTCTCGGTGACTTCTCACCCATGGCCTTGTCAGTCCCCTCATTCAGTAGTTGCTGTTTGAGCTGGGAAAAAGAAAAATATCACCCTAAGCCACGTCCATGATCATCCGTTGCTTGGATTATTGCAGGAGTTCGCAAATGGGTCTCGTTGCTTGTGCTCAAAATATACTCACAATTTGGGAGTCTCTCTGATCCTGTTAACAAACCCATGCAGCTGCCCCCTGTGGTGGCCCCCTTTCCTGATTGTAACAAAAGTGCTTCTTCTCATGATGACTCAAGAGACCCCATAGCAGGGATTCTTCAGCTTTATTGTGCCCTGGAACTTTCTGGAAGTACAGTGAAGCCCATGGATCCCATCTCAGGATGTTTTGAAATGCATGAAATAAAATCCACAGAATTTCAAAGGAAATCAATTGTCTTGGTCTGCTCTGCCTGCTGTAAAAAAATTCCATAGACTGAGAGGTTTGAAAAACCAAAATTAATTTTCTCACAGTTCTGGTCACTGGATGTTCTGTTGAAGGCTCTCTTCCTGAATTTCAGAGGGCTGTGTTGTGTGTTCTCACATGGTCTTTCCTTGGTGCATGGTCATGGAGAGAGAGCAAGAGGGAGGGAGGGAAGGAGGGAGGGAGAGAGAGAGAGAGAGAGAGAGAGAGAGAGAGAGAGAGAGAGAAATCTTTCCTTTTCTCTTCTTCTTGAGGCACTAATTTCATCCTGAGGACCCCACCCTCATGACCAAATCACCTCTCAAAGGCTCATCTCCAAATACTATCACTTTGGGGGTTAGGGTTTCAACACCAGAATTTTAGGAGGACACAAGCATTCAATCTCTAGTGCCAGTTAGGTCAGTACATAATTATCAAGCTATTAGAAAACAAAACTGGGATATAGTAATATATGCACTTCTTTATTAATGCAGTATACAGTAAATACAGTTTAGAAATATCAATAAATCAAAGCTTATTTTTGAAAGACATATTAGGGTAAAGGTTATAGTGGCTTAGCTTGAATAAGAACATTCAACCACGGGGTTGTCTTTGGCAAAACAGTATGCATACAATTTTGGACACGACAGTGCTGAAATGATTCTTTTCTCAGCCTAATTCATGGACACACTGAATGCTCTCCGTGGACCCCCCACCCCGATAAGCTGTAACCCCCTGGTCTTAGCCTCTCAGACCTTGTCTCTCACCCATTCACCCCTCTCCTGCTCTTCTCTAGCCACAATGGCCTTGTAATTGTTTCCCCAATACTCTNCTGAATGCTCTCCGTGGACCCCCCACCCCGATAAGCTGTAACCCCCTGGTCTTAACCTCTCAGACCTTGTCTCTCACCCATTCACCCCTCTCCTGCTCTTCTCTAGCCACAATGGCCTTGTAATTGTTTCTCCAATACTCTGGTAGATTTCTGCCCCAGGACCTTTGAGCCTGCCATCGTCTCTACCTGGACTATTCTTTTTGGCCAATGTCTATATAGCTCATTCCCTCACTTATTTCAGATCTTTCCTCTAATACCAACTTATCAACAAGTCTTTCCTTGAATATTTCCACCAATACTTCTTTGAATATTTCCATATTAACACCAATCAACACCAACATTTGCCCTCCCTACTTTATTTTTCATATGTCCCACTAACCTGCTCCATATTTTCCTCACCACCACCTCTATTTTCTGTGTCTCCCAACTGGAACATAAGACCCATGTGAGTGGTGATGAATCTGTTTTGTTCACTGCCGTGTCCCCAGTGCTGGGCACAGGGCAGACACTCAATAAGAATTTCCTGATGGATGCACAAATGATCATTGATCACATCCTGAGCAAAACACAGTTAGAGCGGCAAGTCTGCCTTTTAACTTTCTACCAAATGTTGATACACAGAATCCCATTTTCTCATTGGTCTTCACTGCTACCTTGGAAATGTCCCCATAAGTGCTAATAAAACCACCTTTAAGAATTTGGTGGATTTAGGGGAAAACACCTATTCAAAGTTAAGAGAGTCAGTCAGAGAAAGACAAATACCGTATGATTTCACTTATGTAGAATTTAAGAAACAAAACAGAAGATCCCAGGGGAAGGGAAGGAAAAATAAAATAAGATGAAAACAGAGAGGGAGACAAACCCTAAGAGACTCTTTTTTTAAAATTTTTTTAAAATTTTTTATTCTTTGCCCCAGGGGTACAGGTCTGTGAATCATCAGGCTTACATCTTTCACAGCATTCACCAAAGCACAAACCCTCCCCAATGTCCATAACCCATCCACCCTATCCCTACCCTCCCACCCCTAAGAGACTCTTAACTTTAGGAAACAAACTGGGGGTTGCTGGAGGGAAGGTCGGGTGGGGGATGGGGTACCTGGGTGATGGGCATTAAGGAGGGCACGTGATGTAATGAGCACTGAGTGTTATATGCAACTGATGAATCACTAAATTTTACCTCTGAAACTAATAATACACTACATGTTAATTAAATTTAAATTAAAAAATGCAACTGATGAATCACTAAATTCTACCTCTGAAACTAATAATACACTACATGTTAATTAAATTTAAATTAAAAAAATTTAAAAATAAAGGTAGGATTTGATGATCGAGATGCTATGTGAGGTGCAAGAGTGGAGAAAGGGGCTAATTCTGGTTCACCTACCAGCTGTGCAAACTGGGTGCGAACCCCCCTTTCCTGAACCTCCCTTCCTCATTCCCAAGAGGAGAGAGAATCCCTCTCCTGATCTCAAAGGGCGCTGCTGAGCTTTAAATGAGATATTCCACTAGCAGAGCAAAAAACCCAGGCTCTAGAAATAAATGACAGCTGTTGGCCGCACTTGTGATAAGTCAAAGAAGAAGAAAGCAGATGGTTCTTGGAAGTTTTCTGCTCTGCTGGAGACCTTCAAGCTCCTGGGGAAAAGCCACAGTCTAGCCGAAGGGAACATACTGTTCTCCCGGCCTCTCAGTATGTGCTCCTGAAGCCTTTCCCATCAGGAGAACGTTGTGCTCAGAGCCTGCCCCAGCTCTGGCCGTCTGTGGATGCCTCTGGCCTTGAGAAAAGGTCCTGTAAATCAGAGCTGAAGGGACGGGCTGGAGCCACTCAGGCCAGGCCAGGATTCAAAAGGCAGCAGGAAATGAATACATTTGTTGGAACACATGGTAAAGGGGACTTCAAACGTCTGAAGAGTGAGTCATCAGGTACACTGAGCTTTCGAGCCATCCCTGGCTCACAGACCCATGGTCACTATTGGGGGATCAAGCTACAAATACTATGATAAACATTCCAGCCAACAGAAATGATTTTCAGATTAGCTTCTGTTTCAAATTATCCGTTGCCTGCCTCCCGTGTATTGGCACAGATGTTTGGAAGTTGGCAGACTATAAATACATTACGTGTTATTTTATTCATTCATTGGTAATTCATTAATTACCAATTATATGTGAAGTGCTGAGTTTGACACTGGGGGTGTACAAAGATGATCACCATCTGAAAATGATAAAGAATGTAGGAATTTACCAAAACAGACTCATGTTATCCTTAGAACATGAGGGAGGGGGAAGCTAACTTATTTTCATGATTGATTTGTTGAGTGATGGATCGATTGATTCAATCATGCAATAAACACTTCCTAAGCACCTACTATGTGTCAGGTATAGTGCTAGATACTAGTGAGCGAACATACACAGAACAAAGACCTGTTGACGAACTCGCCATCTCTAGGAGAGACGGAACATGAATAAGGAAGAGAATAAACGTGTAATGTCTGGAAGGGATGAGGTCAAGAAGAACAATTAGGCTGGGCTGGGGGTGCTTTTTACGGAAGTCTTGGGAGACAGGATGTGGCTTTGAGGGGAGAGAACTGAAGGAAGTGAGAATCCGCTGGCCACTCACGTGAGGGAGGAATGGTGTTTCTGGATTCCTCTCTGGAAACTGAACCAGAGCAAAATGAAGTGAATTTCTCAGGGTTACATGAGCAGATGGAAGCTGAGCTGGGGCACTGTTCTGGCCTCAAGACTGTAACCTGGACCAGCCAGTTTAAAAACTACTGCTGCTCCTGCCTTCAAGGAAGCCTGTAGCCCAGGAGTCAAAGACAGCCTCTCGGTGTCTATGACTCCATAAAAAGCGTGTGATGGCCCAAAGCAGAACGCACATGTGCACACATACATTTCATGGGTAGAGACACAAGTGGGGCCCAGAGCAGGGGCAGGAGAGATAATGGAATCGTGAATTGAGATCCTGTTCATTTACAGTTCTTTAAGGTGGGTTGGAGATTTCTGCTCTTTCATTCTGGAGATTAGTGTATTAAAGTGTTTGCTGAGTTTTATACCTTGAGTTGAGTGAATGCAAAACTCACCAAAAGAAAATGTGTGTCACCTGCAAACTATTATCTAAAGGCAGAGGAAGTTTTCAGTCATAATATCTGCAGAAATAGAACTGTAAACTTTTGTCTTTTGCAAGAATTTCTCCTCATTCTGCCTTGCCAGCTCAGGAGCTGGAAATGTGTGTTGAAGACCCAGTCTGTAAGGAAGATAGGCATTTAGAAGCTTCCCACCTTGACTCCATCCTGTTGCCTGGTTAAGGGAACTCGGCAGCAAGTTCTCAAAAAAACCCCCAAAACCCAAAGAAACAAAACAAAACAAACAAACAAACAAATAAGAAAACCAAACCCAAAACCCCCCGAAAAACCAAAAACCAAAAAAACACAACAACAAAAAACCCAGCAGAGAGACCCTAAGGACAGGGAAAGGGACTAAAACACATTTTTACTTTCCTCTGTACTTATGACAGGTTTATTTGATACTTGAGAGGCTGGATGGTTTTTTCCCCCTCCCTCTTAAATGTCATTTTTTCTTCTTCTATGTTTAGAAGTGATGCATATTTATGACAGGAAGTCAGAAAACACAGAAAATAAAAAGAGTAAACATTTCACCCATAATCTCAGCACCCAGAGAAAACAGCAAAATTGTTTTGTTTTCTGGTCTTTTTGTACTGGGCTTGTATTTTTTTTTCATTATCGATATCCGATTGTCTTTATAACTGAGTTTTTTGTATTGCAATTAGCTAGATGATATTACAAATATATTGCTTCATATTATTAAATACTCTTCATAAGCATCATTTCAAGTTTTTAAAGTTTTCCCCTCTGTTTTGTAAATGCTGCATGTTTATTGTAGCAACTTTGGAACATACACTCAAAATTATTTTGTACGTGCCAAAGCCCATCAAGAACAGGGCAAGAGGGAAACCCCGAGAACCAGAAAAAATGTTTGCCAGCTATCTAAATAACAAGGGTTTGATATCCAGAGTACATTTAAGAACTACTACAACTCGGGCGCCTGGGTCGCTCAGTGGGTTAAAGCCGCTGCCTTCGGCTCAGGTCATGATCCCAGGGTCCTGGGATCGAGGCCCGCATCGGGCTCTCTCCTCAGCAGGGAGCCTGCTTCCTCCTCTCTCTCTGCCTGCCTGCCTGCCTACTTGTAATCTCTCTCTGTCAAAATAAATAAATACAATCCAAAAAAAAAAAAAA